>CM021107.1:628701254-628888599 GCA_007115665.2 Sequoiadendron giganteum
GCGGGTCTCTTTACATACAAATAGGAGTTCCACCCTTGAATGCAAAATATCGAAATTTATTAATGTTCTGCAATCAGTGCATTCGGCATTTAGAGAAGAAATCTGGAAATCAGTTTTTGACTTAGAATTTTCTTACACAGAATTTCAGAACTTAATTATTCTTAGATATTAGGATCCTATTTGTGATAGATTTGATTACATTTACATGGTATCAAAGCCAAGTTGTGTGAATCCAAATCAAATCTAAAATTAGTTTGCTCTAGAAAAAATTCGTATTTTCCAAAATCGAATTCACATCACATTCTTCATAATGTCAAGTGTGATCAGATTTGAAGATCGTCTTGCAAGAGCAGACAATTGCACTTCATGGAAATTTAGAATCATGATGATCCTTAAAGAGAATAAACTAGACTCACTTGTGAGAGAAAACAAAAGGGAACCAGAGGCTGAACTTGAGAAAACTCAATGGATTGAAAACAATGAAAGAGCCATGAAAATCCTAGTAGATGCAGTTAGAGATCATATAGTGCCTATCTTAGCAAAACATGAAACTGCATATCATATGTTCAAATCTCTTGAGAGTACCTATGAGATCAACAATACCAGTAGGACTCTTGCATTAAAGAGGCAAACCAACAATGCCCAAATAAACAAAGGAGAGTCAATTAATGCATACTTCATGAGGATCACTGAACTAAGGGATCAATTATCCACAATTGGATATCAGATTGATAGCAAAGAGTTAACCCTAATTGCACTAGGAGGCCTACCCAACTCATGGGAGTCATTTGTTCAAGGAATAAGTGCGAGATCTAAACTCCCCAAGTTTGATAGGCTGAGAACTGACTGCCTTCAAGAGGAAACGAGACTCTCCACTAAGGAAAATAAACAGAAGAATATGGATAAAGACATTCATGTACTCAACACAACAACTAATAAAAGGAACAAGAAAAACTCCTACAAAAGAGGATCTTTTTAAAGAAAGCGAAATCCCAATGGAAAGGGATCTTCTAAGAAGAAAGATATCTCTCAAGTTCAGTGCTTTAGATGTGATCAATATGGTCACTATGCAATGAAGTGCCTTGACAGATCAAAGCAACAAGCATCATTTGCCAAAGTAGGAAAGACAAATTCAAATCATGAATCTGAGAACTTTGTGTTCTATTCAGCCTTATCTAGCCAAACATCTAACAACACCCACAACTGGGTAATTGATAGTGGTTCTTCTAGACACATCGCAGGATTCAGAGAACACCTGGACGCTATGATTGAAAAATATGATGAAGTAACCATTGGGGATGATTCTGCACACCCTGTAAAAGGGGTTCGAACTTGCTCCATCAATCTAAAATCTGGCCTTTCTCTTCAACTCACCGGAGTCCTATTTGTACCTGGAATTAAGAGGAACCTAATATCCATCTCTGCCCTTGAAGACAATGGATATAGAGTTACCTTTATGGATGAGAAAGTTCTAGTATGGCCTAAGAACTCAACAATCAAGAAAGCCCAAACTATAGGTGTAAGACAAGGGTACCTTTACAAACTGTGCATTGAAGTTAAACAAGCCCTTACCCTTGACACCTTTGATTCAAATGAGATTTGGCATACAAGATTAGGACATCTTCATTTCCGTGCCCTAGCTTCTGTGGAAAAACTTGTAACAGGCTTACCTAAGTTAAAATCATCTCATGAAGGAACATGCAAAGGTTGTGCCTTAGGAAAGAATACAAAGGGGTCCTTTCCCAATAGTTTGAGCAAAACCCTAAATGTGTTAGAATTGGTTCACTCAAACTTATGTGGACCCATGTCTGTACCCTCTAAAGCAGGATTTCTATACTATGTCATATTTGTAGATGACTTCTCTAGGAAAACCTGGATCTATTTCCTTAAGTGTAAAGAGTCAAAAGAAATCCTCAAAAGGTTCAAAGAGTTTAAAGCCCTCACTGAAAACTTCTCCGGAAAGAAAATAAAAACCTTAAGGACAAACAATGGGAAATAATATACCTCTAAGATTTTTAAAGAATTTTGCATGAGTGCTGGAATTAAGAGGGAGTTCACAGTTGCCTACAACCCTCAAACATTTGCACCTATTGCCAGTTACACATCAGTGAAAGCAGTATTAGCCATTGCAGCACCTAAAGGCTGGAAGATCCATCAAATGAGTGTGAAAACTGCATTCCTGAATGGAACCATTGAAGAGGAAGTCTATCTGGAACAGCCTGAAGGTTTTGTGATACATAAATCTAACTCACATGTGTGCAGGCTAAAGAAAGCTCTCTATGGACTTAAACAGGCTCCCAGGGTCTGGTATGAAAGAATTGACAGCTATCTCTTGGGATTAGGATTTTCCAAGAATGATGCTGACTCCAATCTCTACTTCAAGGTAATCAAAGGTGATATGCTAATAATTATTTTATATGTTGATGACCTACTGATAACAGGAGAAGATCACCTCATTGCTCAAGGGAAGCAATATCTAATTTCTGAATTTGACATGAAAGACTTGGGCATTCTACACTACTTCCTAGGTTTAGAAGTATGGCAGAAATCAAAGGGCATTATACTGAACCAAGGAAAGTACACTATTGATATTTTGAAGAGATTTGGAATGTTGGACTGTAGACCAATGTCTACACCTATGGAAACCAACCTTCACAAATTGAAAGAAGCAGCAATAGAATCCAAGTGTGCAGATCCAACCCTTTACAGACAGATGATTGGATCCTTGATGTATCTGGTTAACACCAGACCTGATATTTGCTATGCAGTAAATGTTCACAGCCAGTTCATGTGTGAACCAAAGGAAATTCACTTAATGGCTGTGAAACAGATTTTGAGATATCTTCAAGGCACTATTGGATATGGTCTTCTTTACAAGAATGATCAACTAGATCTACATGGGTACTCTGATTCAGATTGGGCTGGAAGTGTAACCGATCGGAAAAGCACATCAGGATGTTGCTTCAATTTAAGATCGACTATGATCTCCTGGATTTGCAAAAAACAATCTTCAGTTGCATAGAGCTCAACGGAAGTTGAATACATTGCAGCCTCAATGGGAGCAAGAGAAGCAGTTTGGCTTCGTAAATTGCTTGTGGGACTCTTTGGTGAGCCCTTGAATCCTACAATTATTCATTGTGATAATCAGAGTTGCATCAAACTCTATGTGAATCCTGTCTTTCATGATAGATCTAAGCACATTGAGATCCCCTATCATTATGTAAGAGATATGGTGGAAAGGAAAGTGATTCAGTTGGAGTATATCAGTACAAATGATCAAACTGCAGACATTCTCACCAAGCCTCTCTCCCGAATCAAGGTAGAGCACTTCAGGAAGAAACTTGGTATGGTTGAAATGTAATTTGTTATTTATGTTTGAAATACAAATTGTTTATAAATTGTACTAATATATAAAGATGTTTAATGTGTAAACTCTTTTGTCATGTGTGTGACTCCATGACCTTATGGGCCTACTCCCCCTGTGTACATTATTGAAAGGTGATGATCTTTCTATGTAGTGTTCCCCTTTTGGCAGTAATCCTGTTATTAGCTCATCAGTCTATTCCGGAATCCTGTAGGCTCGTTGAGGTGTTTTCAAAGGATTCCAGTCTTGGAGGTTTTGTGGTTTTTTCCTCATTATTTACTATTTATAGTAAATACTATTTCTGGCAGTAAGCAGTTGACAGCCTGCAGTCATCACATCTTTGGAAGCAGTATTCATTATTAAGCCTTGGCTGTTTAAAAATATTGTTTTAATGCATTTCTGCATTGAAGGGCAAATTATTATAATTTGCAGTTGACCCCTTGGCCTAAGGCAATAGCTTTAAGTTGTTTTTAAAAAAGGGACTTTAAGGCTGGAGCCTCATGAAGAGATTAAAGTGCTTTTTAATTAATTATTCCTTGGCTTAAGTGGGACGTACTTTTGAAGGAATTAATATTTTTTTAGAAATTGAAAAAGGTAAAGGCTTTTGGCGTGGCTTCTTGGGGATTTGAAGAGTCTCCTCTCTTCCTTGCTTTTGGCGTACCTTCTTGGAGATATGAACAATTTCCTCACTCCTTTAAAAGTAAGGCTTGGCTCCAGCATTAAGCATCCATTATTTTGCTAAAGTTATGCTGTCAAAATTTTTTGTCATTTTCTACTTCGAGGAATGCTGACCTCTTAGTTCTTCATTCAATTTCGTGTTTGTAATATAACACCTAGTTGAATTATTACTGCTTCTCATACAGACTAGCAGATTGAGTTTCAAGATTTTATATTGGAGTGTGCAATTTTATAATGGAAAATCGCCCCTCTTGGGCCATACCTTTCAGCCTTGCATTGGGAATTGTGACATTAATTACAGCAGGTATTTGGAGCTGTTTTTGGTGTCTCAACAGGGGCGCCTATCTCTCAAGTGAACTATGCTTCGGTTTCACGCCTATTGGAGGTACTTTGAATAAGTTGTGAGCAATTTTCATAATTTCTGTAGTTGCTGATATACATTTCCAGAATTACAGTTCGCTGATCAGATTTAAAAACAATTGTTGTTTTCTATCTTTTCTCTCATTTTCTCGTTATGTCATGATAGAAAGATAATGTATGATGTGGTGCTAGAATACTGGTGAAATTAGCATTGTAAGATTGCAGCCTTCTCTTTGTACAAACTGCTAACAGTAGTACTGTTTTCAGTCTTATTATTGCTGCTTCATTTAACTAATTTCACACTAGTACCCCTGGATGGTTTACCACCAGTGAGGAGAATCTGTTGTAACACTTTTCATACCCACTTCAAGTGGAGAATCCCCACGTTTCAGTGGATGTCTACCACAGCAGAAGAAGTTTAATTTGTTGTTATTTCTTTTCAGAAGTAGTACTCCACCATATGTTAGCACCTCGCCCGCAATGGGATCTTGAGTGCACATTCTTGGTGTCGAGTTTAAGATACTTCTCTTTCAATAGAGTCTTGTAATTGTTGATTCACTAGATCCTCTGGATCCTCTGACCATATGCTCGCCCCTCCTCCTTAAGTGGTTTTAGGGCGCATTCTTGGTTAGAGTTCTTTAATGTACGTTTTGGTTATGCTAACCTTGACGGGTGAATGATTCTATTGTAAATGTTTGGGTTAAAAATCAAAAAAATTGAGAGAGAATATTTCATTCTAATAATGAACACTTGTATTTAACATTGTAAAGTGACGACTCTACAATGATAAACTATCATGATAGATATCATGTGACTTGATATCTGTGGACATGTCATGATAGTATCTCTTGGACACTTTGATGGATATCATGGGACTTGATATCATCTGTAGATCATTGTGATCCTTAAGAGATAATCATGGTGGATATTTATATCCGTGGATATGCCATGAATTATGGTAGACATCATGTGACTTGATGTCAGTGCACATACCATAATGAAGATGTGTTATGAAGAATGTCCTGTGATTTGACAACTTTGTGAAAACATATCATATCTTCGATATCACTTGTGAAGGTGATATCTTCACTTATTTGATTTGGAATATCTTCCCTAGCTAAGAGGGAGTGTTGATGAATAGTAGCTTAGGTCAGATATAAACAATGATTGCTATAAGCATCATCATCATTTATATAAGATCAATTGCTCTTCATATTTAATATTTCCATAAATAAGTAAAATCGAATTTTATAATGCATATATATAAAAATCGAAATTAAATAAATGATGTTCAAAATTCATATTGAATTTAATTCAGAATTATTATAATATATATCCGCCATGTGTGAGGGGGTATATGTGTTAAGTTGATTAACCAAATGGTAATCGGCTGTAAAGGAAGCCCGCGCACCCAAAGGGACACGTCCCTTGAGCGGACGTGTCTCCACGTGTGGAGACACGTCCTCTCAAGAGACACATCCCTTGGAGGCAGGTCTCTTTACATACAAATAGGAGTTCCACCCTTGAATGCAAAATATCGAAATTTATTAATGTTCTGCAATCAATACATTCGGCATTTAGAGAAGAAATCTGGAAATCAGTTTTTGACTTAGAATTTTCTTACACAGAATTTCAGACCTTAGTTTATTCTTAGATATTAGGATCCTATTAGTGAAAGATTTGATTACATTTACAGATTCGTTGGATAGCCTGATTAATTCTGAGGAGGGTCTTTTGGATGTTGCATCACTTGAAAAGTTGATTTGAGGCCTCAAAAGTTTGGGCGCCCCCCCCTGGCTAGCTAGGGCACCCAACTCCTCCAAAGTAAGATTTTTTTTACTGTGTTTTCAACTTTCTTTTGACTTTTTCAATTTTGCTCATGTTTTCGCCTTGGTTCAATCTATGATATCTGATGTTTGAAAAATCCAATGAGCTCTCTGATGGTTTTGTTGGATAACTTGATCAAAACTGAAGGAAACTTGTTGAGGATGACAAACCCTAATTTTGACTTTTAGACCTTCAAATCCTTGGGCACCCTTGGCTAGCTAGGGCACCCATGATCTCCAGACTTAGATTTTTCATTTTTTCAACTTTGACCCTTCAAGTTTTGTCCTCTGTTTGACCTGCAGCTATTGGTGACTGATGAATTTGACGATCAGATTGAGATATGCACCGGATAACTAACAGAATTCTGAAGAATCTAAGCATATTTGCAAACCCTAACTACTGAGTTTGAACCTCCAAAACCCTAGGCGCCCCTGGCTAGCTAGGGCACCCAAGAATCCTAGAGATAGAATATTTCCAATGATTTTCACAATTTGTAGTTTGCTTCTATGCCAAGACTTCTCCGTTCAATCTCAAATTCCAACTGATTGATTGATCTGATGACTGTGCTGATGGATTCACTATGGAGCCTGTTGAATTCTGAACAACATTGTCTGGTAGCACAAACCCTGATAAAATCATTTGAGGCATTAAAATGATGGGCACCCCTGGCTAGCAGGGGCGCCATTACTGCTCAGACTAAGAATTTTATTTGAAATTTTCATCTTTCCCCTCGTTTCTCGTGCTCACCGTTGTTTTGACTATCGAAGACTGAGAAATGGCTAAGGCAAAGAATCCCAAGCGCTTTGATTGGATTGGGGTGCCTGGACTCTCCAATGTTAGCAAAATTTTCACATTTTTTAGGATTTTCCAGCCTCCTTCCTTTGTTCTTCATTACTCGATCATCTATTGCAGCTTCTTGATCTGTGTAGTGTTTGATACCTTGGATCTAACACTTGGCAGTTGAGCAACCTCCATTAATGACCTTGGACCTCCTTAAAGAGCTTCTAAAAAAGCAAAATTGATCCACCAAAGAAAAATTGATCTTTTGACGATTATGACTAGACCAGCTTGATGAGGAAGTATTTTAAGCCAATCAAAATCAGTTTGAGCCTTGGAAGCCAAACTTTCTATTTTTAAAAAAATTTGCCAACATCCATTTCAAAAGAAACCCAAAAAAACAAAAAAAAAAGTCAATTTTTAGAAACTTTCTATTTTTAGAAAATTTCCTACATTTTAGGGCCGAAAAACTGAGATCTAGGTTTTGTAGACAAAGTCGCTTTGAGTAGACCCAAGTCGTTAGATTTTGAAAATTTTGAGATTTTGACCCACATGCATGACATGCAAATTTCAATTTTCCGAGCTTTTGACAGTTTATAACAACATTTTTGACCATTTTTTCAACATGCCTAAGTGTAGCAAAAATTTTAATTTGGGGTACAACACTAAGGTTGTTGTTTGATAGTGATGTGTCTTATGAAATTAAGTCACATACTGGCTTGAGTTTTTGTCTTTATGACTATTGCATGTGTCAAAATTATCATAGTGAAGAGCATTGGGAAGTAGAGGTATATAGAGAGCTCGAGAATCCACTCTCTAAGCCATTCTTGACTTAGAAGATGTTAACTCAAGTTGTGCTCACATGAATCACTTAGAGGATAGAGCATTGACTTTCTTTATCACTATCTAATAATTAGAATAAGGGAAGCATTGTACTTTCCCCTTCATAAGATTGCTGTGAAAGTGAACTTAAAAGTCAATATGATATAGTTCCCACTAACTTAATGTGGATATCTTGTAATTAGATGCTAAGGAAGATCCATAACTTCATACCATGTGTATAAACTGGTATAAAGTTGTTTTGTTGGCGTTTCAATTAGCACCTCTGGAGTGCTTATTGGAAACGGACAGCTATTGCAAGTGTGTTAGTACATGCTCTTCGGATTATAGAGAGGAAGATCTCTCTTTGCTGATTTTATACTGTAAAAAAGGGGTGTACTAAGATTTCCTATCTTTTTTACTCAGCGGTAGGACACAAGGGTGCATAAACCAATGCGCCGTAGCTAAGCTTTTTCTCTGGTTTCCGCAGATCTTAACTACGACTAACTAAGCTTCTAAACTATCCTACCTCCTCAAGAAAAACAGAGCATGAGGGCATAGGAGCGAAATGGTATGGTTGGATCACTTGAATCCTCCGTCTCAATGGAATATGGCCGAGGCTCTGAACCTTCGGATATATACCAAGATAGGGCTCGATACAAGCAAACACTCGTTACGGTAAACTGGATCTGAGACTTGCCAAGGAGGAGGAACCCCTATCCGAGGTATAGGCTTGGAAGCAGCTCACTGGAAACAACAAGGGACGATGGCCTTTCTAACAGGATTCCCGAGGAGGTGACGACACCTGTCCAAAGTCTAGGCTGCAAGAAAGATCATTAAACAACATCAAACGATAATGATTGATGACAAAATATCCAAGGAGGCGACGACACCTGTCCAAGGAGGAGATTGAAACAATGCACTATTTAAAAACAAGACTTTGAATAACTCAAATAATTAGATCAATCAAGCTTGCACCATCTGATTTATTCTTTAAGATTCTTCAAAGAATTACAAAGGTCGGGACAGCAAAGGCACGAAATCATGCACAATTGCGATCAACCAACGAACTCTCATCCAAGAGTGAACAGATATAAACAAGCGAACTCTGGCAACAGTGGCGCAGCAATTTTGCTAGCAAATAAAGGTTAAACAAATAAAGAACCTAAGGCTCTTATTTATAGGAACTCAAAGGAGTAGGCAACCCTAAAATCTCCTTGAGTTAACAAACAGTTCTTGCCAATCAGCAAGATATTATTCTATGTCTAAATGTAGGTGAGCAAACAGTTAACTGGAAATCTACTTCAGTTAACTGAAACTAAACAAAAGTCAAACTGGAAGTCTACCTCAGTTGACTGACACCTAACTAAAAGTGAACTTATGTTACAAATGTGTCTCCAAATAGACATCCACCTTTTGAGGAAATCTGAGATCCACAAATCGTGGGAGTCAAATAGACATCCTAGATTAGTGGGATCTGACATGCATGATCTGTGGAGATCTGGAGTCAACTTGGAAAGGGGCATCAAGTTGACTTCAGTCATCATTAATGCTATTTGGAGGGTAGGACGTCCTCCCTTGGTGCTTTACACCTCTTCACCACTGGTCAACAAAGTCTCTATCCAGTCATTGACCTCTTCGGCCTCCGGGCAATTAATGCTCTTCAAGATGACTATGTGGCGTCTAAGCATTTCTTCACCCGTCGTAAGCTGCTGATGATAGGTTATGCATTGGGCAGCTGCTTCATCTAACTGGACAGACATGGCTGCAATTTTGGCTAATTTGCAGCCATTGGGATCTTCAAGGAATGAAGATCGGATGACATCCTGGAATCGTGTCTGCACGGTTTCAAGTTCCACATATTCTCCTCCTTCCCGCTGATATTCTAACTCTGGGAAGGATATTACCAACGTTCTTGCGAAGTTGATAATATTGGCGACGAAGCGTCTATAGTCAATCAGCTCCACAGAGTTGGCATCATAGGCTCTCACCTTGTATGCCACCTGTTCTTTCCACTCAAAGAGATGGTGTTTATTTTCTGTGGTCGTAACTGATTCATATGCTTGTTGCAAATCAGCAACTGTCGCCTCCTCTCTCGGCCTCTCTTGAGCTGCCTTTATATCTGACTTCTGGATTTCTGATCGAAGTCCATGTGCTCTGTCTCTCAGCTGATATGCTTCTGTCAACACACACCGCCCTTTGACAACAAACTCATCCACTTGACGTCTCAAGTGTTTACCGTATGTAATCAACTGATGATGGTTCCTTTCAGCTGGGAGATCCAACAGTCCTTGAGGCAAAGCCGAGGAGTTTGGAGTGTCATGTATCAAACTAGAAATGTACAACTTTAGCTGACGGATTTCAGCCTTCAAGGCTGCTTTGTCTTGTCCATCTTTTGTCATCCTTTCTTTGACACTCGCCGAGGCAATTCCAAGAAGGTCTGCCTCCACCTGTCGAGTGGTCTTTCCAAGGTTCACCTTTGAAAGCGTGAAATCCTCAACCCTCACATTATGTATATCTTTGTCTTCAGGTGGGGCAGCAGTCTCTATGATGACCTCGTTCTCTGCATTCTTTTCTACATGTGTCTGCTTCTTCAACTTCTTTACCGGCATGTCTTGTGGGACATGATGGAATTCAGAGAAGTCAAGCTGATATGAAGGCCTCTCCCTCTTTCTCCCAAGCGAGCTTTCCAGCCAGATAGAATCTCGGCTAGCATCGCTGGGAGGAGGAACATAGGTCCCCTGAATGCTAGAAGAACGAGACTGTGCCGTGGCAATGTCTCGTGGTGGCGAGTCCAAATCAATAGGACTTTGTGACCTCTGTGATGGTGGTGAAGCTGGTGGCTCTGTTTCTATCACTGGCACCGCTTCTGCTACAACTTCTTCTACAATGGTTTCCGCCTCTACAGCGATTATTTCAATCACTGGTTCTTGTGTAGTTGCAGCGGTCTCAACTGTCTCAGGCAAATTGGTGGCTGTCTCCACCTGTACCTCTTGCCGGCTTGTGCTGGCAATTCCTTTTCTCCCCCATGTGCTTCCTGACATCCGCATTCCTTCTGGAGGAAAGCTCATCTTCTTCTGTCTGGGTTTCC
Organism: Sequoiadendron giganteum; assembly: GCA_007115665.2. Classification (NCBI taxonomy): domain Eukaryota; kingdom Viridiplantae; phylum Streptophyta; class Pinopsida; order Cupressales; family Cupressaceae; genus Sequoiadendron; species Sequoiadendron giganteum. Next base: position 628,712,171 of record CM021107.1, read on the forward strand.
TCCTAGACGTGGAAGGTAGTGTAGACTGAACCGCTGGCGGCTCTGATCGGGGAAGTACTACCTTCCTTGTCCTTTTACTGTCCAGGTAGAGTTGACTGTGTCGAACTACTCTACCCGTTCTTTCCTCAATAGACGTACTCTCTTTCGCGTACCAGTCTACCTTGCCGAGTGGTTGTGAATCCACTAGACCCGTGAAGAAGGAAGAAAGAATAACTTCTCCTTCGTCTTCAGATAAGCCCTCGATGTCTTCTGACATGAATTCTGCAATCTGTGAGAGCTTGAATCTGCTATGGTTCCTTCTTCTCACTTCGAACTCATCTCGCAGTTGACCCAAAAATCTTCCATGAAAGGTTCATGTGATGATCTTTGCTCAAGGTGAGCTGCGAAGATGCCTCTGGGGTCATAGGATGGCCTCCTGTCGATGAGGTACTTGAGATTAAATCTCACTATTTCTTGGCTTATCAACCTTGCATCAGCTGCTGTTCTGCATCTGTAGAGTCCCATCTGAAGAGGAAAGTTCACTGCAGCCTTTTTCTTTACGCGAAGGTAAGAGTGAACATCGGCCAATTGCCTCAGGAATTCCATGAACACTACCCTATCTGAGGGGTAACGTGGCATCATGGCGGGGTGGCCATTATAGCCATACACGCGTATGTAGGTGAAAGTGGGGAATTGTATGAACCAATCCGCCCAGTCCACCATTGCTGCCTTAGCTGCTGGTGAAATACGCACGTGCATCTCATGGTCTAGCTCGTGCACGGTGTGCATAGTAAAAAGGTCATTTATTCTTTTGAAATGTCTTTCCGCTAGAGTGAACTCCAAGCGAGGAAAGTATTCTTGTACCTTTTGCACACCCAGGGTTCCCACAGTGTTTAATGTTCTGAAATCGCCTTGGAAGGCTATCAGGTAGACCAGGTATGAACACATGTGGAAACGGTGCTCTTCTAGAAATCCGGTGAATTGTTGGTGGAGTGTGTCACTGATCAGGGAGGCCCAGTCGTAACGTTCTTTTCTGCTGATTATCTTGCCAATAATGTAGAACATCCACGGCTGGAAGGATTTTCCCTCCTCTTGTCCAGTGACTCTGCTGAGTAGGGTGATTAGCACTCCGTACTCGTCTTTGAATTCTCCTCTACCAACTACTCTGGGCAAACTGTTCCTCTTTGTTTTCAGCCAATGTTCAGCCATTATAAGCGAACACTTGTCTTTTGAAGCCTCGAATGCCTTTTCGCATTCTGTCACTGATATGACCTTCTTGGTAGGGCATGGTGGGATTGCAAAACAAGTCTCTATGTCTACTGGCTTCAAGCTGCAAATCACCCTCCCGTCAACTGACAGGATCTCTCTTGTAGTCGGGTTGTAATGCTTAGTGCAAGCAATTACAAGCTCGATGCTTTGTAAGGTGATTGGAATAGATGCTGCTTGAAACAAACCGGATTCTTCGATGTTCTGCAATGTGATTTGATTCATGCCCTCCAAGTCTTCAGAACTGACCTCTGGATTTTTCTGCCATAAGTCTGTATCAGTCGTTTTCAGGTAATCATGGTATAAGACTGTTTTGGTCTTGTATTGTACCTGAGAGTACTGCATTCTGAAAACCTTGAATATTGACTGGGCACTTGACCCTGTTCTGACACTTTTCTGGAAATGCTAAAAATAGCCTCGCCGGGGGTAGTTTTTACGAAAAAATCTGAGACATGGGTTTTGTTAAGAATGATTTTCTAAACAGACCCAGATCGTCAGAAATTCGAAAAAACGAGTTTTTCTTTGACATGCAAGAGCCCTTCGGTGGCAGAGGCAGCAAGGGCACCAGAAAGTGATTTTTCTCGAAAAAATCTAACACATGGGTTTTGTTCGTGCTTCAGAGCCAAACAAACCCAGTTTGTCCGTTTTTCAATATTATGACTTTTTCCGGAAACCCTAAAAAATAGGGGCAGCAGGGCTACTTTTTCTGAAAAAATCTACCATGTGGGTTTTGTTGAAAAAGCTGTGCTGATCATACCCAGTTGGTCAGATCTGTGAAAATCTGTCGTTTCCTGTGACATGCAAAAGAAATATAGACAGAAGTAGAGGAAATAGACAGAAGATGGATTGGAAGTTATAAACTGCCACTTGTAATAATCTGTCTCTGGAAGCAATCTTGGGAGAAGAATGCTTTTACTGCCAATTATCTTCAAAAATATTGAAGATCCGTTCAAAACCCCTGCCAGATCTTGAAAACTTGTTCTTGGGAGCTACTTGATGTTTTATCCTTCAACCTGCAAAAAGAATAATGAGGAAAAGGGACGCCTAGCATGAATATAAGGCAATTAGGGTTAAGATCCACAAAGTATGGAAGATAACTCATCATTCAGTCCTGATTTGGAGTTCCAAAAGATGATTTCCACTGATTGTGGAGTGTTTTTCTCTTTTTTGGCTCCAAATTTGCTAACTCAAGTCAACATTTCTGTTTGACTTTCCTTTAGGCGTCCAACCTTGAGTTTGATCTTTTTGCCTATTTTGCAAGCTGAAGTGCTCCTGTTTGATCTTCGATTCAGGTTGCTCAGTTGATCTCGAGCAGTATCTGACAGTTCTGTTGTTGAGGCAGGATCAATGTGACTAGATATGCCTGGGAGAGGTTAGCTCAGAAAACTGAGTTTAGGCCTCCAGAAAGAAGGGCGCCTTTTCTTGAAAGGGGCGCTTTTGACAATGCCTTAGTCAATTTTCACTGACTCGTTCTTCGTTTTGACCTTTTCAGACCCTCTTTGCTTTGATCTGACGTTCCCGATGTTTGATGAATCAGATGATTCTGCTTGATGATGTGTCGGGTAGCTGGTTCAGTCTTGTTCACGATGCCTGACTTTGCAGTGGCAGCTGGCAAGTTTTGGGCCTCCAAACTAAAGGGCGCCCCTGGCCAGCAGGGGCGCTTTTAGCTTTTGCCTAGTTTTATCTTGGTTGTGGACTGCCAGCCTTTGACCTTCTTCATCGGTCGATTGATTTGTCGGAAGTTCTTGCTGATAGTCTCGCTGACGAGATAGGTCATAGCTGAGAAGGTCGTCTTGGGAGGTAGTGAAGATTCCGGCTGAATCTGGACACCTTTAGGAAAGGGCGCCTTTCCTTGAGAGGGGCGCTTTTAGCCATGCCTTAGCCATTTTCTGGCTTATCTTTCCAGTTTTTCAAATTTGGCTTTTTCTGCTTGATCTCGTCTCGTGATCGTCTGGTGTGTCTTGTGGACTTGCTGTTAGATTGATCACGTAGCCGGGAGGAAGCTGGAAAGATATCATGTATAAAGCTACAGCTCTTGGATTCATCTGATGTCTGCAACTGAGGGGCGCCCCTGGCCAGCAGGGGCGCTTTTACCTTGAAGTTTTCAGATTTGGCACTTCTGTCGTCAATGGATCCTCCATACTTCGCTGACGGTTGGTCAATGATTGCTGAATCAGATAATCTTGCTGATTGTTTCGTTGTCGAGCTAGTATGAAAGTGAAGAGGATGACTGTTTTGACACTGCCAGATGATTTGATTTGCCCTCTAAGGTTCAAGGGCGCCTTTCTTCAAGAGGGGCGCTTTTAACCACTGTAGACTATGTTTTGCCTTGGTAGACAAAACGTGCACCTTCCAGACTTAGCCAAATTTTGGCCTTTTCCGTTTTGAGAATCTCCTTCGTTGAACGTCATCATTTTTATCTTTTTCCGCCATGGTTTCTTCGTTGAAGCTTTTGAGGTTTAGCTTTCAGCACCTGGTACTGGCCAATCTGCCATTAATGGCTGCGGAGCTCCTAACTTTGTTCCTGAAAAATAGAAATAGACCCACCAGAGTAAAACATATTTTTTGATAATTCTGACTTGATCAGTGTGATCGTGAAGGCAATTAAGCCTATCAGAATTATTTTCAATCATTTCCGGGAAGGTCCTATTTTTTAGGGTTTCCATAAAAATAGGGGTGTAAAACCCTAATTTTCGTTTTTTCAAAATTTTAACCATAGGTTCCTTGACAGAAACCCACAAGGATTTCATATTTGGTTTGACCTAAAACATACTTTAGATGGCATTTTTACGTTGTTTAGCTCAATTTAAGCAGAATGTCAAAAATTTCATTTTGGGTATAACATGTTTCAATGTTTCTATTTCACTACGTTACACTGATGAGGTAGATTTTGTAGGGTACTATTGGCATCAGCATTACTTAACTGTTACAGTTGCATTATCAAACACAATGCTGGTAAACTTCCACTATTATACTTCGATAAGAAAATTGTATATACTTCAATTAATCGTATCTTTGAAATAGTGGAGTTAAATTGTATAATGACATTAGAATTAGTTAAAATTTTCAACTAAAAATTGTATAAGAAAATGATCTAAATCTATATAGTGAATATAAAGCTTATTACTTCAACTAATGTCTCCGTGGAGAAAGGTAACAGGATATGGCTCTTCTATGAGGATATGGACTTATATGCAAGTTTATATAGATTCAGGAAAACCAAGAACCCATTGACTGGAGAAATTCCTGTTAACGATTCCTATTCTGGAAAGAGACGAGAAGAAACGAGGAAACGAATATTTAAGGATGTTCGACCTGAAAGCTACTACAGATCCTAAGCAGGTGAACACAACAACAATTTGGAAATAAAATCATGCCACAAACTCGTCAGAGCAAACAGATGAAGAAAAACACAAAAATACATGGGTGTAAGCCCTAACAACATTATGCAGATACGTGAAATCCAATGTGTTTTAACTCAAAAAAATGCAACTAAATGTGAATAAATCAGTAAAACACGCAGCAGTCAATGATTTAATGAAAAAGTTGGGTTTTTAAGGGTAAAAATTGGTAATATTGCCTTTTTGCAGTTAATCACGATTTTGGCATTTTTTTGCTTCTATGGGTTCAACTAGAAATACTAGCTAAAACGTAATTAGGTGTCCAATATTTTGCAATCAAAAAAATTAATTACTTTGGTCACAAAAAGTTGTCATTTCAGTTTCTTGAATATTCTTCAGCACAAAACTCAAAATAGATAGCAGTCTATGTATTCAAAATTCTTGAGTAATGTAGATAACTATATGGCAGAAAATGTCAACCATTAGTACCATTGTATTTTGAAATGTATTGTAAAATAAAACCATTCAATATGAGAAAATGAACTCTCCAAAGTAATTATCTTTTCACCATGTTTAGGACATCTTCAGCAAATGTTCCAAGTACAATGAAAAGTGGATGGTAAATAGTTCCAGAAACGAACCTGTGAAACCCAAGGGGCAAAATGTTGATGTACTTCAGTCACAATATCGCCTTGCATAACTGACTGGATAGCCTGTCCATTGTAAAAGTGGTTATAAATAAAATTCACCCATAAGCATGGCAAAAAACACCCTTTCACAGCAGTGTATGAAGTTTCAAGGAATGTCTACGTGATATAATAAAATGGGTGCATTGGCCAGTTTTATGTTCAGATCATATTTCCTTGAAATAAAATGCAAGATGAATGCCATTTAAGACAAGTATATGTGTGTGTGTGTGTGTGTGTGTAGATAGATAGATAGAGAGAGTGCATTTATATGGAGATAAAATCTAGATTCTTTTCTGGGATAAATAAAGTCCAGATGTTTGTAGACCTGTTCATTTGTATTCCCAAGATGAAAGCAGCTTGAACTGTTAGGACGAAAAACATAAGCCCCAGAAGCCTGTGGATCAAACCAAAGTGTAATCTGTAAGCCTTGGATAAGTATTTACCTCAGAATTTAAAAAAAAAAATCAATAAAAATTTAAAAAACATGGACAAACGTAGCTTACAAAAGTTTCTTTGCAAATATCATATCACATTGTTACCCAAATTAAAAACATTACAAGATTAAAATTTCCTAGATATGAGTATACAATAAATTACTAATTCATAGTGCGATAGTCTCTTATGATCAGTTTTGCAATACATTGATAGAACAATTTGACCGCAAGGATTCAGAGGCACACTCCAAAGAGTTGGCTCAGTTGAGACAGATTGGGACACTTGATGCATACATTTCAGAATTTCAGCGGTTGTCAATAATGGTTTCTGATGTGTCCGAGAAGAGGTTGATTTCGTGGTTCATAGAGGGTTTGTCAGAACCTCTCAGAGGTTGGGTCAAAGATTTTAATCTGCCAACCTTGCAGGATGCTATTAAGCGTGCAAGGAATAATGAGCTATCTACACCACAAGCTAGATTTCCTAGCAAGTTTCCGTAGAGACCATTATTGCAGAGTTTGCTGCAAAGGAAGGACAAGAAACCAAAATATACTAGACCAACGGGTGAGATATCTAAGCCAGTTGATGGTGCATTTCGTGATTCGAGAGATGAGTTGAGACAAAAGAGGCTTTGCTTTGATTTTCGTGAGCCTTGGACACCTGGACATAAATGTAGAAGTGGATGCAATGCCCATTGGATTCAGGTCTTCGAGGAATCTAGTGATGATGAGTTGGAGGAGACACAAGTTCTGGATCAGCAAATGGATGAGGACATTACACTCTAGGAAGCCATTGTTGGGGGTTCCAACTTGACAGAGTTGATGAACAGGTTGGTTGTTCAAAAGCAAAGCCATGTGGGCTAACAGTGCTAAGAGGGGTCAGATGACTGGTTATATAAGCTAGAACCAAACATGCTAACTGGCAGAGTTTTAGAAGAGCTAAGCAGATGTTGGTTGGCTAAGATATCATGGCCATCCTAGTTGACTGGAGAGCTAAGAACAATTGGTAGATGTAGTGTGTTGAATGCAGAGAAGCGTGTGGTTGCAAGTGTAGGGTAGCTGCTATAGGCATCTTATTCAGAAAAGGTTTTATGTTGAGCCATTGGGACTAATGCAACATATTTTGGACTAGTACATGTGGAAAACAGAACCTGTGCATGGAACTAAAAATCCATTTTCCACTATTATGAAGAGCTACAAGCCATAATCATCTTCAAGACAATCTACAAATGTGATAGAGCCAAGTATGAGATGTAGAGCTTCTGTAAAATCCCATGAGATCAAGTAAAACATGTATGACTATGGATTAGTGGCATGAGGTGCAAAACTCACTCTTTCTAGAGTTTTCTTTCCAATTGAGGGTTTCTCCAGTGTAAATTTATGTCACATGTTTCCGGTGGGTAATGCAATTAGTTTGATTTCAACATTTTAGATGTTTCCTATTTTAGTCCTTTATCGCATATGTCACAGGCAGGCATTATAAGTGGTTAAATGCATGCAAATCTAATTGAGAACCATCTGCCCCAAGTTTATGGATCAAAAACATCAGCTTTTTTTTCATTGCATAGAGGTTCCTTTTGGACGTTCCAGTAATGTTTAGCAGCAGTGAGGAGGATGTGAGATTGTTTTAGTGGTGAATGAACAAATTTGGGGAATACTTGCAACCAAACTTGCCATCTTTATGCAATTTTTTCAAGAAAAACTCAATTTTGATTACTCAAATCTTCAGACATGATACTGTTGGGAAAAGGTTGATTTGGTATTATGATATCCATATTTCGCTCTCTTGTCATATTCTTACTTTCATACATGAAGTGAGAATACAACAAGAAGAAGATAAACACTAGTAAAAAATCCATCACCTTTTTAATGATTAAAAGTAAGACTTACAAGTGAAGGATAAGATGTTATCACTCTAGTACTTTCATCAAGTAAACCCAAGGAACAAAAAAGGGAAAAAGGCTGAAAATGGAAAGAAACAAAAAACTTCGACATATTCTTCTATACCAAAAACATTCTTAGCATAAAAAAATTCCATATGCATACAAGAAGATGAATTCATATGAATATACCTTATAGGAAAATTTATAATAATTTCCAAAAGAGAACCATAAATCATACTCAGCATAACACTATCTCATAATAAAATGTACCTGGATTCTTTTCTCTCCAGTATTGCCATCACTTCCATTATACCAGCAAAATGATTGCTGCATAGGAATGGATACCTAGATAACACAGAAAAGAAAAATATGTCACCAACTTTTCAAGCCCTAGTATTGGCTATATCTGTTAAACCATTCATTTCCTCTCTGCTGCACATTTTCAATCCATATTTAAGATACAGACAGCTACTTGCCATACATACCATCCCAATGCCATATGTTGAAAAATTATCAATATCATTTATAAACCACATTGCATCTAGTTCATTTTCCAATTCCTATTCACAATTGTTTTTTAAAATTCTACTGTCTGGAACACCCCAGAAAAATATCTCCTGGATGTTATTTCTTGGATATGTTTCTTCAAAAATTTCAGCCTACGAGTAAGATAGATCCATGAAATATTCAATAGAAGGATTTCCAAACTAAGTGTATTGTTATGAATTAAGAAAACACTTAAAATGGAAAGGGTAAAAATCAAAATTTATGTACAAGCCTTTTTAGTTATCATGGCCCACTGTATACCTACACATAAAACAAAAACCATTAATTGTATGATGGAATGAACCAATGCCTGGACAAGGAGTGCCAAAATAATCACTCCCTTCGAGTTCCATGCCATTGAAAGAAGAATTGTTATGTGACTTTTTCCCCAAGAGATGAGAAATATATAAATAACCCTTTGGAATTAAAAGGGAGATAGAAAATAAGGGATATTATGATCCTTTGGTTAAAAGAGAGATTAATAAAGAATATGTATAAACACTCTTTAAGAAAGAAGAATAAATAAATAATTATTAAAAGACAAGCTTTTGTGAAATGGTGTGATGGTTTGGAAACCACCCCTTAAAAGGATATATAAATCATTTATTTGACATGGAAAAAACATTCAAGGATGGAAAACATTCAAGGAGAAAAGAGAAAAAGGAAAGAGGAACTAAAAGGGCACAAAGGAGTGAAGGTTAGGGTCTAGGTGGCATTTAACCATTTGGAGAAGGGGCACATAGTGTGTGTCCAACTCGGGGTACAGCATACACCCAGGAGTGTCCTGGCCAGGGCTGAGTTTATGCCGTGAAGGTGAGTTTGGTTATGCGCAAGAACCGGTTCCTCTGGGGATGCTTGTGCCAAGAAACAGCCTAGGTCCATAACCATTCCTCTGAGTGTCGGATTTCCTCTGAGTGCTGGATAGCAGCCTTTCCATGACTTTAAGATAAGTATTGAGAACCATTGATTCATTAATATTGGGAATATTGCCTATATGATTTGGTGTTAATATGATTAATCTATGTGGAGGTGCTATTCCATTTATTATGTTAATTATTTAATTGTCATGCGTTATAGTTTACATTCATTAATCATATTTATGTTGATAACATTACATAACTCAAATTATCTTAGTTCTAATTAGTAATATTCTTTATATTAAATCTGCTTCTATTACTTATTACTACTGGAGAAAAGTGGCATTACAAGAATCATCCAATATAATTTTCCCAACTAACTTGCAAGAGAAAAAGTAAAGGAAGCCAAAATTATAGGAAAATTTGGAGTATTTTTAATATCAACTAACCTCCTAATGTGTGATTTCATCACTTGGGATCTGCACAGGACTTAAGAGGCAGCTGCAGTAATAGATTAAGAAGCATTCAGAATTTTCTATTCAGGATACTAATGAAGTTATTGACAAGATCAGCAAGGATATTTTGAAGGATAATGGCGAAAGGATTAAACTAAATTTGCTGTCAGCAGAGGCATATGGATATTTTCAGTCAGATTTTTCCAATCAGCTGAAATTCTGAGAACAAATCAGGTTTGTACTCATGATCTACAATTTACTGTTTAATGCATTGCTGCTATAATTTGAACCTATGATTATGCAGGCCGCATGCATGACAGACCCACACTCACAATAGACACACCCACAGCACATGCATGACAGGCACCCACCCACATGCAAACACACACACACACGTCTGTGTTTCACATGTCCCCTGCCGTCTGGTGGACTAGGAGGATATTGAAGTAATTCCAAGGATGCAGTGAGGAGTGTAGGACATTCCTCCATTTCATTCTTTTTCTCATGTCCTTGGGGCATTTCAGAGTTTTTTGGTGTCTAGGGAACATTTTCTGTTCGGAGAAGGTGAGATGAAGTATCTGGGGAAATCCTGACATCCCTAGCAGCAGATTTGAGGCATCTCTTGACACTCCAAGGACACCAGAACATTCCAAAGGGCAAAATTTTTAATTTGGGGTAAAACATTGGCTCCATCTGGGGATCATGCCGGATACTTTCGGCATAGGAGAACCGTAGACTCTCTGGATTTCAAGCTAGACCAGTGCCTTGCCCATTGGGTATTGAAGTCAACATTACATCCTAATCACCTAATTGCAAGACTTTCCCTAAGAATCACCTGTGACTGGACTTCCTAACATCACCTAAGAGTTGGACTTTCCCTAAGAAATCACCTAAAACAAGACTCTTAATCACCTAAAACACGACGAAACTGTCACGAGAAAGCGAAACACAACATTACGAAGGGAAAAATTGTAGAAAGGGGAAACACATTATTAAAGCATAAAAAGATTATTTACAGAAATTTCACTCCACCCCCGAAGGGATAAAGTGCTTTAGGTACTATCCACTGTAAGGCAGCGGAAGGAGTCTTCCATCCAAGTGCGAGAGAATGTAAGTGTTCTCCCCAACGAACTCGTGGATCTTGAACGGCCCCAGCCACAAGGAATCAAATTTTCCATGCATTCCCTTGGGCTCATGTCTCTTATCCCACAACAGGACTTGATCACCGACCTCGAAATCTCGCTGACAAGCTTTCTTGTTGAAAATTTTCTTCACCCGTTCCTAATGTTGGGTGATTCTATCTACCACCTCCACTCTTTCCTCTTGAAGCTTTGTCAGGAGCATAATGCGCTTTTCAATCGGATCTGCAAACTCTCCATCCTCCACTGCGGTCGCCAGCTGCAAAGCAGACAACTCTAGCGTGATGGGCAACATAGCTTCTGCACCATACATGATGATGAAAGGTGAAGTACCAATGGCTCTCTTGGGAATAATTCGATCAGCCCAGAGAGTGTCGTAAAGTTTCTTATGCCAAGTTCTTTGATTCACGTCAACTAACTTGCACACAATTGTGACTATGTTCTTGTTTGATGACTCGGCCTGTCCATTACCTTGTGGGTAATAGTCTGATGAGTGAGCTAATGTGATGCCGTGATCAAAATAGAACTCTAGTAGTTCCTCTGATGAGAAACATGATGCATTGTCTGTCACAATCTTGCGAGGCACTTCGAAGCGTGAAACAATATTTTCCTTTAAGAAATCACACACCACTTCGGAAGTAGCTCGCTTAGTTGGAATGGCCTCAACCCATTTAGTGAAGTAATTTGTAGCTGTAAGGACATAAATATGACCCTTAGTAGACCGTGGGTTGATGGGACCAACGAAATCTAGGCCCCATTGCTGAAATGGAGCGTCTATAATAATTGGCTTGAGAGGAATAGTTGCCAACTTCATCTTGCCAACAAACTGCTGACACAACTGGCATTTGTGCACCCATTCGTACGCATTGCGGAACATAGTCGGCCAAAAGAACTGTGCTCGCAAAATTTTAAAAGTTGTCACTCTTGAAGAAAAGTGACCTCCACATACTTGATCATGAAAAGATTCCAACAAACATCGTTGTTGGTCTTTGGTGACACATAACAAAAATGTTCCATCAAGCCCACGCTTGTATAGAACGTTGCCCATTATCACATAATTTTGGGCTTTCAACCTTAATGTCCTCCTTTGTTGCTTATCCAAGTGATGTGGACAATCGCCATATGTCAGGTAATACCAAATCTCCGTGAACCATTCTCACGTTGATTCGACCAGTAAGACCATAGGAAGATCTTCTTTCTCTTCAAGTTCAAGTTCAGGTATGATTTTATCTTGAAGCTTCTTATCACCATGTTCAACTATCAGTTGACATAGACCTCTCCCGCAGACGAGTTTGGTCGGTTGAATCTCCAAGTCGTACTCTTGAACCTTTGCAACCAAGTTGCCTCTCTTAGAGCCCATTTCTTGTTGTGCTAACACACTTTTCACTACTGGATCAGTGACATAGACTATTGTATGGGAGTTCAAGATATAAAACCTAAAAAATTTGACAGCTCGAACCACCGCATACGCGTTCTTCTCAATCTGAGAATACCGTGTTTCATTGGTCTTGAAACTGCTACTCATGAATGCGATAGGAGATTTTGTCTCTTCATTCAACTTTTGTGTTAATATCGCCGACATGGTGTGCTCTGATGCATAACAATAGAGAATAAAACCCTTCTCAAAATCAGGACGAACCAACACTGGCGTCCGGCTAATAGCTTCTTTGATTGCAACGAAGGCTTTCTTTCCTTCTTCCGTCCATTTGAAAGTGGACTTCTTCTTCATCATGGCAGATATTTCCTTTGTCAATTCAGAGAAATCCGGTACAAACCTTCGTATGAAATTCACTTTACCGAAGAAACAGTGTACGCCAGTCTTGCTGGTTGGAAGAGACAGATCTCTGATAAATTCGACCCGACTTGGGTCAATTCGGGTTCCTTCTTTTGAAACAATGTGACCGAGTAACTTGCCTCCAGTCACTGCAAAGATAGACTTCTTAGGATTTAGAGAGATATGATGATACCTGCACCTTTCAAAGACATTTAGTAAGTGGGAGAAATGATCTTTCCGCCTCTTTGAGAAAACAGTAAGATCATCTAGATAGACCACAATGACTTTATTCTTCAGATCTCCGAACGCCAAATCCATGGCTCTCTGGAAAGTTGCACCTGCATTAATAAGACCGAAAGGCATCCTTTCATATGCAAATGTTCCCCATGGGGTGGTGAATGTGGTCTTAAACTGATCATTTTCAGCAACTACAATTTGATTGTACCCAGAAAAACCATCAAGTAGAGATAGCATCTCTGACCCAGTGACAGTCTGTAGGGTGTGATCCATGATTGGCAATGGGTAATTATCCTTCAGAGAAGACTGATTTAGGTTCCTGAAATCAACACAGATTCTGATTTCTCTGTTCTTCTTTCGCACAGGAACTATATTCGACACCCAGGTAGACTGATGTATCGGAAAAATGATCTTAGCATCAACCATCTTTTGAATCTCAGCATAGATCGTACCTTGAACGAGTGTGTTGTAATGCCTCTGCTTCTGTCTGAAAGCCTTAGCATCAGGTTTCAAAGGAATTGTGTGAGACAATTCTGTAGGAGTGAAGACTTTCAAATCTTCATAGGACCAAGCGAAAACATCCTAATACTTGTTTGAATAAGGCGATCAGCTTCTCACTCTCTTATAGTGTACAACAGTTGCCCAAATTTACAAGTTGGGGCTTGTCTTCAGTGCCAATGTTCACTGAGTGATATTCAGCAGAAGTCTTATCACCTGAATCTCTTTGATCTTGGATGCGCCTGTCATGTCTATCAAATAGATTCTCCAAGGAAACTAAACCTTTAGGAAACTTGTTTCCTTTCAATTGTATAAAATCCTTTTCCTTGGAAGATTCAACATCCTCTTTGTGTCTGTCTTGTCTGTCAAAAACATCTTCTAAGGAAACTTCTTCTTTGGAAATCTGATTTCCTTGCAACTGGATAACGCCTGACTCGGTTACCTCAGAATCTTCAATTACCGATTCTCTAAAAGGAAATGAACTCCCTTTAAAGAATAAGCTTTCAAAGTTGTCTGCCATAGTGAGAAATTCCTTGATGTGATCATCATCATTGAAAACTTGTCAATTCTGATTGTTGTCAGGAACAGCGGGCCTATGTATGAGTTCAATAGCAAATGCACTTTGACGAAAATCAGCATTTGGTATGAAAAGAGAAGCAAAGACCGCGAGAGCATCCGCTTTGTTGTTTTCCATGCGCGGAAGATACTTAATGTCAAATGCTTCGAATCAATCTATTGCATTCCAGACCCTATCTTTATAACTTTGAAGGCGATCTTTCTTCACTTGATACTGATTTCTGACTTGTTTGATGATCAACTCAGCATCACCTTCGACTTTGAGTTGCTTAATACCCATATCTCGGGCATTCTTAAGGCCTAAAAGAAGCGCCCCGTACTCAGCTGTATTGTTCGTGCATTCGAATTGCAAGCAATATGCAAACGGTTACAACTTTCCTTCGGGAGAAATTATGACAATTCCCGCCCCTGAACCAGCAGTCGAGCAACTCCCATCAAAGTGCATGGTCCACATTTTTGGATTCTCTATGAATTTTCCTTCGGGGTACATCTTGTTCTTTCCTTTTTCTTCTTTTGTGAACTTCCCTTTGATGAGTCCACTATTCTGATCTGCTTCATCATTTATTTCTTCCAACAACACATAAGTCCCAGGACCAGTTTCTTGGAATAAAACTTGTGCTTGTGGATCTTGAGACTTCACCACCGCAAATCTAGACTTGAGCTCTGGTTCAAGCTTGAAAGTTCCTTCTTTTACTGGAATGGTCGTAGAAGGCCAATTCATTTGTATTTCTCCACCGAGGTCCTTGCAGAAGCTTCGGCTTAATAGCATCCCGTAGCTAGCTAGGATGTCAACTATCAGGATGGTCATCATAATCTTCTTTTCTGGACAAGCCACCAGCCTCACTTGAGCATCTTTCAACTGTCCGACTAATGGCACCGACTTGGACTCCGGTGAGTAACATTTGTCTTTTGTGTTGGTGCATGATAGTCCTAAGGTGTTCATCACTTGAAGCGGCATGATATTATCTGAGGCTCCCGAATCAATGATACAATTGCTCAACTTGTAACCTCCCATGTATAGAGAAATATAGAAGGGCTTGGGTTTGTCTCCCACTGGAACGGATGACTCGAGCAATGTTGGCTGCTTGGCTGGTCCTTTCTTTACGAACTTGAGAAGTCGGTCGACTTGCTCTAGATGATCTTGGAGATATTCTAGTTGAGAAATCTGCACTTTGTTCTTCATCAAGGAGTCTACTATATCAAAATTTGAATCTTGAGTACTTACATTCTCCTAAGAAGGCTTGGAAGCAAAAGCTACTTCTTTCACTTTTTCTTTTTCTCTTTGTACCTTCAGTCTCTCTTCACCCTGTGCTTTCTGATGTTGATTTCGTGTGAACACAAGAGCTATATGATTTTTGGGATTCACGGCAAGAGAGTAATGACGGGGATCCTCTTCTTCTTCGTCTTCGGGTTCACTTTCTAAGTATCTTGTTGTGGAGTCGCCATCGAAATTGTCTGTTTGAGGTAAGACAACATTCGAACTAGGAGTAGGTACAAAGTTTGATTCTGGTGCAGTTTCGGCAAAACCCATGATCTGAGTCATCCTCAAATTTTCAGGACATGAAGAGCCGGTGTGTTCGTTGGTATCATGGAAGGAGCAAAACACAACATTTTGTGTGTTGTCAGTTGCTTGCCTTGGTGGAGGTGGCCCTTGTGGTTTGAAGTTGTTGAAAGGCTGGAAGTTGTTCATCCTTGGTTGATATGGTTGTTGCGGTGCTTGATATTACTGTGGAGCTTGATATTGTTGTGGTGCTGGTAATGCAAGTGGTGCAGGTGGGGCAGGCTGAGTGGGCAACTGCCTCTTGAGAATAGTCATTTCATTCGCCACCTTTTGCAATAGTGGATCAGCAGAACTTTGAACTAAAGGCCTGATAGAATCACCCTTCATTTTTCCACTAGTGATCATGTTGTCCTCGATCTCTATCGCGCCTTGCTGTGCATTTTCTAATTTTGTTTCATTAGCCGACTTGAGGAAGAAGGCTATCTCAGATGGAAGAGCATTAACAAAACTGCTCATCAGAATTTCAGGCGATGGATCGAGTGTGTGTGAGATACGCGTAACAAGGCGATTACACCTTGCGACAAACTCTCTCATTGGCTCGTGAGCTTCCATCTTTACGTTGGATAGCTGAGCGAACAGTCGGTGACTGTCTTCTGCGGGCTTGAACCTTGCAAAAAACTTGTTGCTCATAGTGACCCAGTCTGTAATGCAACCTGGCTCTAAGTGGTGGAACCATTCAGCTGCAGCACCGTTGAGGGTCTCGACGAAGAGACGTACTGCAACATCTTCATGTGTGATGTGCAAGACGCCGCAAGCTATTGAGAAGGCTGAAACATGGTCATCAGGATGTTGTGTTCCATCTCCATGGAACCGTGGGAAGTGCTTTCTCGATCCCTTAGGTAGTTCGTGATTTACCGCCAAGGCCAAAGGTCCAATTTGATTGCCCCAAGGCAGCGGGATCTCTCGCCTCTTATTGCAATTGTTGTTGTTGTTGTTGTTGTTGTTGTTATTGTCACCCATTGCTCCTGGCTGAATTGCAGGTTCTTCTAACTTGATTTCAGGTTCTTCTTTGATCTCAGGTACGATGATGACTTCAGGAGCTTCATTGGATGGCTCTCCAACTTCAATGGGGCGTGGTATGAAAGGATCAGCGTTGATGTCTTCTCGAAAGAGAGGATTCCTCCTTCTTGTATAGACTATGTAAGCTAGGATTGGCTGATCCCAAGCAGGATCAGGCAATACAGGTCTTCCGGCTGCAATGTCGGCTTTCCTTTCTTCTTTGTCTAGTGATTGGCAGCTTTTCTCCACTGAGCAAGGGTCTCCTTCTTCTCAATGATGAAACTCCTTAAGCTGTTGATAATGTCCGCTTGCTCTCCTTCAATTATCTCGCGATTTGGCTGGATAACTAGCGCTGTAAGATCAGGTTGTTGAACTGGAGTAGTAGGATGCCAGAGAGTCATACACGTGTTGCAAAGCGCAAGCTTTCTTAAAATTCTATGCCTTGTGCCCCACGGTGAGCGCCAAAAGACTATTGGCGTTTCAAATCGCATCTCTGGAATGCGTTTTGAAAACAGACAGCTATGTGCAGTAAACTGCTCTTCGAATTAGGAGGGGAAGCTCCCTCTTTTGCTGAGTTGCATTAAGAAAATAAAATAAACTTAATTACGCCTATCTTTTTGGTTCAGTTGCGAGAACACAAGGTCATAGAACACTAGATGTTGCAGCTGAGGTTTTCCCTTTAATGAAACTTGACAACTACAACTTAACTTACGTAAAATGTTTCTATCCTCTCGAGTAAACGCAGAGCAAGAGAGTCTAGAAATGGACGAGGTTGATTTTCTGACAAAAGATACTTGAATAAACTTTCCTCAACACACATCTACTGAATTTCAATTCAGGTTGAAAAAGAGATCATAAAAGTATTACGGAAATATGACGCTTTATTTCAAGGGCAGCAAAGCAAGCTTCAAGATTTTATTTCCTCACACTTCTAGCACAAAACAATAAACGAAGATTTGAAATATTTATATCGAGGGCAGCAAAGCAAGCTTCAAGATTTTATTTACTCAAACTTTTGGAACAAAGATTACAATTTCGGGACAGCAAGTTGTAGCAAAATACTTGCAACATGCGATCAACCTGATTATAATTGACACATAACACATGCACTAAACAAGGTTTTGCAGCTAAGGAGGCATGCAAACTTGCTCTTTACACAAAGTGAACTGACACTAAACAATAACAAACATGAAGGCATAAGCTCAGCAATTCTGTTATCACAAGCACGGTTAAACTAAAATGAGCAAACACTGCTCTTATTTATAACTAAGCAAAGGAGTAGGGAACCCTAAAATCTCCTTGCTTCTAAAACTACTGCTTGCCAACATGCAAGCTTTATTTCTAATTCTAGAAAAGATAAAACATCTAAACCTAGAAAGCATCTCAAAATGGAAAGTGCCAACTCATTACAACTTGTTATAATTGTTTTCTTTCTATCCTTAAAGAATCGATAAGAATTGAGACCAGAATAGAAAGAAAGGGTGGAAGAAGCTTCTAGAAGAAAGCAGATTTAAATCTCGATCACATTCGCTAAAAAGCGGGCAACTTCATCTGTGGTAGGAGTGTTGATACTATTAATAGCAAAATGCCGCTTTTCCAAGATTTCTTCGCCATCTGCAATAGATCTCAAGAAATCTTCACGCTCATTGGCTGCTTTCTCGAACTGTGTTGACATCATGGAAATCATCTTCATTCTTCCAACACTACCATCGCTGCCATACATGATACTCTGAAACTCTGTTTGGACTACGTCAAGCCCAATGTATGAACCATCCTCAAGGCAATACTGACAAGGAATTGCTGCAACAAACTCTCTGATGAACCTAAGAGTATCAATGACTCTTTGTTTATACATTGCAAACTCCTCAGATATTCTAACATATGTATTTACCTTGAAAAGGTGACCTTTCCACTCCAGGATCTGTCTTTTGTGTTCTCTTGCCATTGCAGAGCCGTAAGCCATCTCTAAATCTGCAATTATGATTTCGTGCATAGGCTTGAATTCGGCTATCAACTGCTCAAAATCCTGGATACCTTGACATAAGTCATGAGCTTTGTATCTTAAATGGAAAACCTGTGTTAGAATTTCTTTTCCTTTGACGATGAACTCTTCAACTCATTCCTGAGTTTGTTTTCCACAAATAACCAACTACCTCAACTGCTGCTGATCAGCTGGTGTTTCTAAAACTTGTGGCAGCAACTGTGTTGTTTGTGAGGTGCCTTAAATAATATTTGATATATAGAACCAGAGTTGACGATTTTCAGCCTTGAGGGCTGCCTTGTTTTCTCCATCCTTTTGCACTCTTTCTTGAATATTTTCAGTTACCAGCTTAAACAAACTCATATCAGCATGTCAGGTACTTTTACCAAGGTTTGCTTTGACCATTATGAAATCATCAATATCCACCTCATCCCTGATTTTATCTTCAAGAGGCGTAGCTGTCTCCATGACCATTTCACCCTTAAGATTCCTCTCAAAATGCATTTGTTTCTTGGCCTTCTTTCCAGGTGCTTCTTGATATATACTGAGGTCATCATCAATCACTTGATATGAAGGCCTTCTTCTCATCCTTCCCAAGGAGCTCTCAAGCCAAGATGTGGTATCTCTACTAACATCCAAGGGAGGAATAATTGTAACATTGGCCTCTATCTCCTCGTCTTCCAAATCAATGTGAATTGGCGAAGACCTAGGAGATGGTAAAGGATTTTGTATCAAAGACTCATCTTGTACTTCTTCTTGAAATATGGGCTCAGGTAGAGGAACTTTTGTTTCAGCTATAGGCTGCTCCTGTATAACAATTCCTGTGTAGTCCAACCTCCTTTCGGCACTCTTTGTGGATCTACTGCCCTTTGTAACCTCTTGAGACTGAACTTTTTCTTTCATCTTCGTTTGAGCTCTTGAAGAAGAGGGAAGAGATGAATGTTTCTTTGGCGGCTTTGCTACCGGAATGGACTCCCTCCTCTTGAGGACTAGGAAAGTCTTGCTGTAATCTACCGCTTGTCGTGTCCTTTCTTCCACTGTAATGCACTCTTTGTTGGCCCAATTGACCTGTGGAAGAGGTTGTTGTTCAGCTTGATTTCTAGTATAGGCTGGGAGAATTACATCTCCATCATCATCTAATAACCCTTCAATGTCTTCGGATAAACAATCTTTCATTTTGTGAAGGGTGAGCCTACTATTACTTCTCCTTCGCACCTCATACTCGTCTCTACAGTTAGCCCAAAAATCTTCGAGTGCGGGCACATGAGCATAGTTTTGACCAAGTCGAACTGCATAGACGCCATGGGGATCATATGATCGTCTCTCGCTGAAAGGCTTGAGACCAAGTTTATCTAACTCATTACCCATTATTTTAGTGTCTACGGATGATCTACAATTGTAAACACCTAAAGCAACAAGAAAGTTGAAGGCTGGTTTCCTTTTGTTGCGCATACGAGTGTGAACATTTGATACCTATCTGAAGAATTCCATACACACTACTTCATCAAATGGATACCTCGGTAACATAAGAGGAGCTCCTGAATAACCATACACCCTTAGGTAAGTGAAAGTGGCAAATTGAATAAACCAATCAGCCCATTCTGACATTGCTGCCCTGGCAATAGATGAGATACGAACATGTAGTTCATTGTCCAGGTCACGCACTGTGTAGATTAAGAATGCTTCATTCACCCTTTTGTAATGATGTGATGTCGTAGTGAACTCTAATTGAGTGTAATAATTGTAGACATGTTGAACATTTAAAGAACCTTTCGTGTTTAACCCTCTGAATTTACCTTCATAGGCAACCAAGTAGACTAGGTAGGAGACCATGTGGAATGCATGTCTATTGAAATATTCAGTTATCTGATGGTGAAGGCAATCACTGATCAATGTAGGCCAGTCATAGAACTCTGTCTTCTTCATTATGTGAGGTATCACGTAGAACATCCAAGGCTGAAACTTTGTTGCATTCGCTTGACCAGTAACCCAGTTGAGTAAGGTGATTATTATGGCAAATTCGTCCTTGAACTGTCCTCTTCCGACGTCCTTTGACAATGTAGTGTGTTTATCTTTCAGCCACCTGTGTGCAATCTTCTTGCTATACTTTTCTTGATGCTCTTCCCATATCCTTTCACATTCTTCAATGTTGATGGTGACACTTCCAGGCCATGGTGGAATGGAGAAGCATTTCTCAATCATGTCTGGCTTCAGGCTGCATATGATTCTTCCATCCACCGACTATATTTCCCTTGTGGCTGGATTATAATGCTTGATACAAGCAATTATTAACTCTAAGCTCTGTACTGAGAAAGGTATGGATGCTACTGCGAGAAGACTTGAATGGCCAAGATGCCTGATGGTGGTATTGCCTGCATCTTCCAAAGGACGTAAATTGAATACTGGCTTGATATGGTGTAAGTCAGTCTCAGCTGTCTCTATGAAATCATGGTACAGTGTTGATTTGGTCTTGAACTCTGTAGGAATGTACTCCATTCTACAAAACTTAAAGATTGACAGTAAACACGCCTAGGTTCTGACAAGTTTTGACAAACTTTCTAATTTTAGTTTGCTGATTTTTCTTCCTCAAACGGACGAAATTTTGAAAAAAAATTTGAGATATGGGTTTTGTTTAGAATTCCGTTACAAGGCAACCCAGATTGTCTGTTTTTGAAAATTTGAAGTGTAGATTGAAAAAGCAACAAACCCTAATTTTCTCCGAAAAAAGTAGAAAAAGCTGGCATTTGGGTATTGTTCATGAGCATATTCTCGATGAACCCAGATGATTAGATTTTGCAAACCCTGGCTTCTGACTGAAAAAGAAACCACTTTGAGTTTCTCTGAAAAAGTTGTGATATGGGTTTTGTCCAGAAGAAGGTTTAATATAGACCTAGAAGATTAGAAATGGATGAATTTGAAGTTTTCTCTGACATGCAAAATAAAAACAACTGCTACAATTTTGAGAAAATTCTTCAACAATTTGTCCAGAAGATAGAACAAATATGGATCAGCTTGCTAAAAATTGATAGCAATGGCCTTCTTCTTCACAAATTTGATGTTCTTGATGAAGAAATATGAAAAAACAAGCCTTCTTTGAGTGTTGATCTGAAAATTTATGAAAAACCCGCAAGTTAAGGTTCTTGAATCTTGAAAAATATAGGTTTGAAGATGCTGCTATGTTTCTCCTTGAAGGAACCTGCAAGAAAATATGAAAAATAATACATAGAGGTGTCCTTAAATAAGTTTTTGCTTTGAAAACAACTTCTCAAACCCTAATTTGATGAAACCCTAAACTTAGTTCATGTATTGAGCAAAGGCATTTTTTCCTTCTTTGAAATTTTTTGAAATTTCTAAAAAATTTCCTAAGGCATGAGAAGTTGGGTGCCCTTTTTGAGGTATGGCGCCCAGTCTCTCCAGACTTAGCCAAATTTCAACCATTTTCACCTTCTACTCAATTTTCAAGCCTGATTTGACTCTGTCTCCTGGCTTCCAGATTGATCCGACGAACGGACTGAACATTTCATTACGGGGCTAGATTGAATCTGACGATATGGTTCTGAAGACATCATTTGCAAAAAGTTCATTTGACCCTTCGAATTGTCAGGTGCCTATCTCTGATAGGGGCGACCATTTTCCCTAGTGTTAGCCATTTTTATGATCTTCAAATTTATGCTTGTCTTCTGACCTTCAGATGAATTCATGATTCCGGGCACTGTGCTGATCAGACTGACTGGCTGACGGATTCATTGGATAGCTGAGATGATTCTAGGAGGGGTCTTCTGGATACTTGATCTTCGGAAACTGACTTCTAGTGGTTCAAAACCCTAGTCGCCCTTCTCCTTTAGGGGCGCCCATCTCTTCCAAAGATAGTTTTTATTTTGGTTTTTTCACTGTTGCTTCCAACTTCTGTCATTTCACACTTTTCCTCCTCTGTTCGGCTTGCGATATCTGATGACTGCTAACTCCGACGGACGAGCTGATGGTTGCGTTGGAAAGCTGGATCCAGTCTGACAAAGTTACGTTGGAGGGACCTTCTGCAAATTTCATCATTAGATACCTCAAAAGCTTGGGCGCCCTTCTCCTTCAGGGGCGCCCAGAGTCACCAGACTTAGAAATTTTTTCATTATTTCCTGATTTTTATTCTGTATCCAACGTGAAATGCCTCTGTTTGATCTAATATTCCGAATGATTGCAATATCGAGTGATCGTGCTGACTGATTCATTGCAGAGCTAGGAAGATTCTGAGCAACATTGGCCTAGAGGCGGAAACCCTAATTCTAGCTTTTGACCTCTTGAAAAGCTGGGCGCCTTTCTCCTTCAAGGCCGCCCATGGCTGGCAGAGTTAAAAAAATTTATGAGATTTTCAACTTTTTACCTCGTTTAATGTGCCTTGTCTTTGACTGCCGAAATGGAAAATATTCTAAGGCATTGAAGTATGGGCGCCTCTGCTTGACTAGGGCACCTGGAGTCTCCAGACTTGGACAGTATTTTGTATTTTTCATTTTTCAAGCTTCCTTTGCCTGTTCCTCGCTCTTCGTGTACGTTGTTCGTTGATAGTCTCTGTTTGATGCTTGAACATTTGATTCTAACACCTGGCAACTGACTGACCTCCATTGAGGACCTTGGATCTCCGAAAAAGCTTCTGAAAAAACAGAATAGACCCAATAGGGCAAAACTAATCTTTTTGTGATTCTAACTGCACCAACCTAATGAGGAAGTATTTTAAGCCAATCAAAATCAATCTTAACCCGAACGGCCAAACTTTCTATTTTCAGAAAATTTTACAAGTATATGTTTCGTAAGAAACCTAGAAAAGCCCAGAAAAAGTTTCTATTTTTAGAAAACTACTAAAAATAGAAATTTTCCTAAAATTTAGGGATGAAAAACTGAAGTCTGGGTATTGTTGGTTTGATCGTTTTGAACCGACCCAGATTGCCTGATTTTGAAATTTCTAAGTTTTTGACCTTCATGCAAGACATGCAAAACCCCAATTTTGACCTTTTTGACAGATTTAAGAGTATTTTGACTCATTTTCTTCAATATGCCTATGTAGCGAAATTTTTAATTTGGGGTACAACACTATGTCCCCAACTACAATGAAACAAGACATATATAGTTGTCGATGGTGGTTGAGAACACCAACTATCTGGACTACCCGTTACAACTAATCAAATTGGTCAGGGACTTAATTCCCAATAACAACTTATAACATAAAATATTTGCTGCATACACTAGAGTTTATTTATTTACTTTAATTAGCCGACTAAAACAATATAATCACTGTCAACTGACTACATCATCCCCCCCACAAAAGAATGTCATCTTCCAAACGACGGAACAACAAAATGAGGACTACAAAAAGAAAAGTATCAATGCGAAGGAGGGTGAGAGGACGCCCCAAAAATGTAGTAATGATGTCCTCTCTACCTCCTGGCTCCTTCCCTCTAACTAGTTATCCTCCTTCAGTTGGTTATCTCTCCTTCTCGGCCACTGCCTACTCGAGAGTCACGACTCTCGTATGCTCAGCTGCAATCACTTGAGCCAATTGCTCCTGTGACTGACGGAATTGATCCGCTAGCTCTACTCTACTACTCTCCACCTACACTAGTGTTGTATCCCTCATCTCAATAGCTTCCTCAATGGAAAGCGTCTAGTGTTGCCACCAAAGGAATACATCCATGTAGCTCTTCTCCATCCCATGGAGTGTTGTTAGTACTCGACCATGCCTCCCAACTGCAGTGGGTCGGGTTGGCTGCCAAGCGGCCAACATCTCCGTCGTCTCCACTCTTGGCCATCCTCTCGAAATAAAGCACTGAAAAAATTCACTCTCACATCCATGTTGCATGAAGGCAAGGATCCTCTTGACCTCCTGTGCCACTAGAGGATTGAGCCCGGTGACTAACTGCTGCCCTATCTCCCCCACTTCGTACATTATCCGAGCCATCCACTATAACTCATTCAAATACCTCTGTACTATCCCAAAAGGGTTATGAGTGTATGGCTGGCTAATCTCCAAAAATAGCCCCTCGGACTCATCCTCACTAGACTCTGCCCCTCTGGCTCTGCTAGATGTGCCTCTCACTGTGCTAGCCGTGGAGATACTATGCGGGCTGACCGTGAGGCTGGCCGAGCTAATTGTGAAGTTGACTGTGAGTTTGGCCAAACTAACTATGAAACCGTTTGTGAGGTTGGTTGGGCTGACTGTGGAGGTGGTTGGGCTAGCCTCACGATGAGTCGAGCTAACCGTGGAACTGGGTGTGAACTTTAGTCGTAGAGTTGGTGGTGCTAGCTACTCTGGCTGTGAGAGTGGCTCTGTTTGAGAAGCTAGTGGGTGAGTGACCTGTTGACATGTGTTTTATGACAACGCTAGCACATCAACCAGTTTTATGGGTTTTTCTGGGTTTTTTGAGATCCCACGAGCACTGTGACATGCAAAGTCGTCCGACGTCCGATGGACCACTTTCCGGACACTTACTATAAATAGCAGCTTCAGCCCAGCGGTTACCCAGCACTTAATTCCAGCAAGCAGAGTGACAAACAGTAGAAATCAAGGCAATCAGGAGCAGTCGGGAGCGCATGCAAGTCAGATTGGGGTTTCCCCTGCTATGTCTAAAAATAGATGGAACAAAATATAGAGATGTCAAAACGAAGCACGCCACCAGGATCAACATCCTTCAGGCTACCTACTGGCAAAATTTGAGCACGATCTGAATACATACTATTTTTAGTAAGTCATCTCATGGCTATAAATAGCAGGTTCGTGCCTAAGACAAATGTGAACAGGTCACTTACAGCATCAGGAACAGGTGAAGTGAATTTCAGAGCAAACAGAGATACATAAATTGATCAATTTTAGGGTTTGCTAAAAATAGTATGTACTGTGCCAGATGAAGATGTAAACAAGGTGGCAGGGCCAAGTGGAGGCATAGAACAGGGTGAAACGCAAGGAAACCCTAATTGCTCCGAGCTTGCTAAAAATAGAAAGCCAAGTCATGGCTAGGGCATGGAAAATGTATAAGTGAGAACTGGCATGGAGATGTATCAAATATGCCTGAGGGATGGAGAAATATTCTGAGTGTGGAATTTCCTTCACACACCCTAAAATGCGCCTTCAAAGATAAAATGGAAGTGGCACATGCCAAATGCGCCCAAGATTTCCTTGAGCAGGGGTCAAATGCGCCCACATGAGGCCAAGGCATGATAAAATCTTCTAAGGCAAGGAAGTTTCCCTCTCACCATGTCAAATGCGCTTAAGGAAGATGAAGAGCCACTAGATATGGGCGGAATTCCTTCTAACACCCTCAAATGCGCCCAAGAATGAAGTCTACATGCTCAAATGCGCCTAAGGAAGGTGAAGAGTCACCATGGGCGTGGAATTTCCTTCACTCCCCTTCATATGCGCCCTCAAGTTCCTCTTCCCCATAGCATATGCGCCCAAGATGGCAAGGTAAAAGGTAAGACGTAAAAGGTGTTGAGGAAATGCGCTTGACTTGAGTAAGTTCCCTCACGCATGGTGAAATGCGCTCCAAGTTTCCCTCATGACATGCTAAATGCGCCAAGGGTAAAGGTAATGCTAGGGGTGGCATGATTTTTTTTAAAATAGCTAAGGGTTGAGTAATTTTCCCCCTCACCATGTGAAATGCGCCCAAGTGTGTTGGGACTTGGAAATGGAAAATTGCTAAGTGCGATAAAGAAGGTCTAGGCGTGGAATTGCCTAAGGGATAAAATGGAAGCTCACATGTTCAAATGCGCCCTTCAAGGGTAAGGTGATAAAATATAAATTTAAAATAATTTCCTAAGGCATTTTCTAAGGAGAAAATTAAAAAAAAATACACCTAGAGGATGATGCTAGAATTTCCAGAGAGAAAATTCTTCAGGAAGAAATCAAGAAAATTTGCCGAGGCAGAGAAGCTAGAGATTGCAGGTGTGGAAGACGTCCGGAGTGGAAAAAAATAAACCTTAGCCATTTTATTATTTTTAAATAATAAAAAATTAAAAGTACCCCTTCATCCGGATACACATGGAAATAATGGATGCTGAAAAGAATTTTCTTCTGGGTATTGAACGTTTGCAATCCAGGGATGATTAAAACTTGCTCTGCACCTCGCTCATATCATTTCGACAAGAAATTTTGCCCGGCACCTATTTTGATAAATTTCCTAAGGTAAGTTCAAGAATTTCTCCAAGGCAAATAAGGGAAATATAACTTCACGAAGTGTTTTCACTGGAAGATCGAACTGAATGATTTCGCCAAGGCAAAGATGAGATTAAATGACTTAGCCAAATGAATTCGAAATTGACCAACAGAGTGAGTGACTTAATATTTTATAAGATCAAATGTGATGAAGCAGGCTTGTGCAGAAATGACGAAATTCATACTCCTAGAAGCTTGAGATTTTGATGCTTCGAATGACAAGTGTTACGACTGGAAAAGAGAGGAAAAGTGGTATTCAAAAAAATGCTAAGTATAGCCTCTGCTGGAATTCGACCTGGCTATAATATTCTGAGTCCTCTTCATTCTCCTCACAAGTTGCTGAATGCAGAGCATTTGCTGAAGCTGAAGTACGAGTTTGCAGAGAAATAAAAGATTCTCAGGCTGCTGGAGGAGTTCGAATTTATGAAGTGTGAAGCTGTTGAAATACGTTTTTGCTGAGAAGTCTCAAGTTGCTGAGAGGTGCGAACTTCTTAGTTTCCAGTGGCTGAAAGTGAAAGCCGTTTTGACTTGCTGAAGCTGCAGTTGCCAAGAGTTTGAATTTGTGAAGAGACCCCAAGTTGTTGAGAAATATAAAGTTGAGAAGTCTTGAGGTTGCTGAGGAAGTACGATTTGAGGTGCTAAGACTGCAATTGCTGAAAAGCACGACTCTGTGAGGAGGTTTTATTTGCCTGCTGAAACACGAGGCTAAGTCTGACATTTGTAAAGTGTTGCAGTTCAAGTTCACAAGCTTGCTGAAAAACGCATTTGGGAGAAGCAAGCAAGTTGCTGAAAGTACAAAAGAAGTTTCATAACTGCTGCAAGTACAAAAATTTCGCAGTTGAAGTGAGAACATTGAAACGAACAAAAGTGTTGAGCTTTGCAGCTGAAAGTGACAAAGTGTTGCAACCTTTTTATTTGAAAATCTGCTGACACCCTCAACAGTGATTATTTTATTTTAAAATCTTGTTTTCTAACTCTCTTACCCTTTTGCAGAATGGTTGAATCAAGCAGAAGAGCTGCAAGCAGGAACAACGACACTGAATCCAGGCAAGCAGTGATCAAGAAATTAAGCAAGTCTTTCTTGCCAGAGTCAAAATTTTCATCAAAGTTGGGCAAGCTGGCTGACACAAATTTAGGCTCGTTCAACCTGGAGGCATTCAGAAGGAGGATAATGGGGATTGGAGGCCATCACCCATCAGTGACTTCACACAATATTGTCAGGAGCGGATTGTATGCAGCTGCCAGTTTTCCGCCAGCTATCCGGTGCCCAGAACTCATCATGGAATGCGCCCACCATTACAACACAGAGCAGAGAATGATCACTTCGCCAGATGGCAAGATTTTGGCCAACCTAACACCTGAAGCGATCGGGGAGGCATTCGGGATTCCAGTGCATGAGAAGATGATCTATAAGACGAAAGAAAGGGCTGAGAGAATGTATTCATCCACAACGGACCGGTGTGCTGATTTGATAAACACCAAGTGGATGATCAAGCCCAAACCAACTCGTACAAAACTACCCAAACAGATAATCTCGGAGGACTTGAGACAGGAGTTTGGTGATCTGATTATGATGCTGAGCAGAGTTGGAGGATGCCCCCAAGCGTTCATCTTTGAACCTTGGATGTTCTACTATATCAACTTGGTACTAGGGGGCAAGGATCACATGGATTGGGCACTATTGATCAGTGATAGCATTCACGAGCAGCTCCGTGGCGTAAAAAGAACAAAAACATTTTATATGGGCTCTTATATTGTCTATATGCTGGCTCGCATGACAAAGTATAGGGGGATCTCTTACAAGGAACCAATTGGATGTGGTTCCCATCAATTTAAAATACATGAGGCTTGTCCACAGTTGCATTTGACAAACACAACTAACTACAAAAGGGTCAATGACGCCTTCACAATGCATATCACGAGGACCTTGCAGCAAAGAACCCACCATAGAATATCCAGGGAAGCACAAGAGATGATTGAGAAATTTGGATGTTGGTTTATCCAATTTCCAAAGTTCACCTACATAAGGCTGCAAAGATTCTCTTCCTATCCTTATAGATTGCCCCGATATCCCACCAACAGGATAGTGATGCTGGAAGTATCTAGGCAACTTATTGCCTACGATAAGATCCAAAAGAAGAAGAAGAAAGGTGGACTCGGATTCCCAATTACCATGGGGAATTCAGATGAAATCTGCCCATCGCTGCAAGCAGCTAGGGAGGCAGAGAATGAGCTCCAATTCTTCCATCTTTCCTACCATACCAGCAGGCACCACTACGATCCCCACAGGAACATCAGATGGGTATTGTCAAAAGAGTTCAGGCACAAAGCACAGATCGAAGACTTTTGGGCCAGTGCAGTGGATGAGATCGAGGTTAGGAAAAGAATGTTCTCTCGGATACCGTTGGTGATGATCAGAGAGTGCGAGATTGTCCCAATACCGGATCAGATTGAAGAAGACATAAACGTAGTACAAGCTGACTACGAGACAGTGAGAGATACGCCTCTACCACTCCCAGATTGGTCGGAGCCGGAGATCACCGACTTGGATACACTCTGTATCCCAGTCTTAACATTCATACGGAATTGGGTAGAGAGGCATGTCAGCCGACTTAAGGGACGATCAATTCCCCTTACCTATAATTTGATGGGAAATCACAGATCGCCAGCAGTTAGACAGAGAAGGCAGGTAGATCAAACTCCAGAGCCAAGAGGAAAAGAGCCAGTTCGACCTGAGCCTTTGGTAGTTGAGGAGTCCTTGCATACACCATCTCGAGCAAACTCTCCAAGTCTACAGGAGGTATCATTGTTTGTTGATCAGAGGGAGAGATTGCAGGCAAAACAGACAATGCAAGTGGCAAGTCAGCCACCTCGTAGGGAATCAGTGTGCCAGAGCATCAACGTGCCCCGAGAAGATAATCAGCATGAGACAGATGAGGGGACTGCCACGGATACTCAGTTCCAACAAGAGATTGAGGCAGCTCTCAAGAATGATGCCATTTCGGATCAGGATGCCCAGAGCTCAGGAGACACTGAGACCAGGAACAACATTTCGTGCCACTGAGACTTTCCTAGGTGATATTGTTTACTGCTGCTAGTTGCTGCCATATCTCTCAAATGAACTTTTGCCACTCTCAGTATAAATGAACAACGTGCCTCCCCAAGACCGTTATAGGAACTAACTCATTGATTTTGTCTTGGCCCCACTTGGTTTGAAATCCCCTTACCGTACACCTCTATAATATTCTTCAGTTGTACAATTTTATTTTCCTTGTTGTTTGTGCAGTATTGGTTCCTCCATTTCTCCATACACAACCTATATTATGCTCCTTACATCTTACATCGTACATCCTCTCAACATCCCCATTTCGTACGATGAATGTATGTATGCTTTGCCGACTGATATCTATGCCACGCCGCATGATAGCGGTTGCAGGTTGTCATACAGTATGTAGGACATGTCGTACAAAGATCACTAACTTTTGTCATATGACAGTTTTTCCGATTCGACCTCCTCCGACTCTTCCACTGTACGTTGCCCAATATGTGCCGCACAAGATGCTCCAATTCTTGCCGCCATACGAAATTTGGAAATTGACACAGCCTCCTATCCTACCATACGAAGAATTCGTCACTTCATCGTGTGACTTGGCTTCATGCACTGCAAATCTCTAATTGTACAACATTCTTTTTTCCTTGTCGTTTATTCTTCCTTGGTCTTCTATGTTGTACGAAACCATACAGACTTTCTTCCTACTGATGTGTTGTGCGACGTTGTGAATGAGACATATGGATATCTGTATGATGTAGTTTGCCCTTCGATTCCCAAATTCTTTCTCTTGTGATTTGTCAATTCTCGACGACTTATTTTTTGGACGTACGGTATGAGTTTCCTTCCATTTATGTCGTATTAATTCTACTTTATAATTCCTCCTTGACAATATTTTACTTGCTTTTTGTATTCTAATTTTTCTCCTTTTTGTTATTGCCAACTCAATTATTTTAATGCACTTTTTAATCTTTTTTATTTTAATGTTTTTTCTCACTTTTTCGTTTTTCCTCCTTTTCATTTTTTTCCTTTTTATTTTTGTCCTTTCTTTTTAGTTTTTCAATTTTTCCATTTTTAATTCCACTTCTTTTTTTCACTTTTTCCATTTTCCAACTTTATCCATATATTTTTTTCATTTTTGGACTCTGTCAATTTTTTTTGCTTTTTGCATTTTTCTTCAATTATCTCGTACTTTGATGTAATGTCCCCATTTTTAGCACTACACTTTCCAGTGACTGTTAGCCTATTCCCGGATGCCCGTAGGCTAGTCAGAGGCAGAATTACGGTTTCCAGTTGCTCGAAGGTTTCTTTTGAGGATTCAGGGGTTTGTATGTTGGAGTTTTGCAGATTGGTTACAGGATTCTTTCTGGGTTTTCAGAGAGCTTCGTAGAGGTATGACATGCAACTGAATCAAAGAAATTTTCCAAACTTACTATTTTTAGAAAATTACGACGACTGCTTGTTGGAGTTTTATAGTTCGGATTCTAGATTCCTTCTGGGTTTTCAGAGAGCTTCACGACGGTGTGACATGTAACTGAATCAAAGAACTTTTCCGGACTTACTATTTTTAGTAAGTACGACGGCTACTCGGATTGTGGTTAAAATGAATTTGGAACAACTTACTATTTTTAGCAGTATGCTATTTTTAGTAAGGTTTCTGCAGTTCAGTTCAGTGGTTGTATTTGGCAAGTCAATTTGAGCAGTTTGGTCTCCAACACCCTTGGTGCTATTTTTGGCAACGTTTCAGCAACTTGGTATTATGGCTATTTCTGGCAAGGCAGTATATTCAGTTGCTCTCCAACATTTGAGGTGATTATTTTGGCAAATTTAATATTTGAAGAAATAATGTTTTGAGTGAAATATTTGGCTAAGGCATGGTGGACGACTTTTGGAGAAATAATTAAGTTAAAATATAAGGTATTTTACTTAATTAAATTGGACGCTTAGCTTGGAGATATATTTGAATTCTATAAAGTATTTCACTAAGTGTTTTGGACACCTATGTTTGAGATAAATTGCATTTTTAATAAAGTTATATCCCTTATGCTTTTGGGATGCCTAAGTCAAGGAGGGGTCAAAGTTGAAATTCAAATGCAGTAAAATAGAAGGTGAATATGAGTCTCATTTGGGAGTCCCTTTTGGAGGGAAAAGTGAGTTTGAACTTCTGGGTTGGAAAAGTTATAAATACAAGGCCTTGCCTCTTCATTGGATTATCTATTGCTTATCATTACGAAATGCTGCTGAAATGATTTCAGACATATTGCTTCGAGGAATGCATACCTCCTAGCTTATCAATTTCGTACTTGAGAGATAGTACCTAGCTGTTTGAGACTGCTTCTTCATCCAGAGGTTGCAGATTGAGCATCATAGTTGAAGTTTTGATGATATTTACGGATTTGTTGTTGTTGACTCAAGCATAGCTGAAGTAGATTTTGGTTCATAGCTCTTTGCACGAATTTTGTTTGGTTTTGGGTGTTTTCTCTACACTCTTTCCTACCCTAGGTGCCCCCCCTTCTTGCAAGTTTTCAGATTTTTTTGAGGTGATTTGGATTTTATCTTGCTGGTCGCCCCTTTCTTGGAGGTTCTACCTTGTCTGCCATTGCATTGGGAAGCGTGCATAAAATATCAGAAGTTGCTTGCTGCTATTTCTTGGTTTGTACTCTGTCGCCCTTCGCTTATGCTTCATTTGCACTTGATTTCACATCAATCGGAGGTGTTTTGACGAAGTTATGAGCGTTTTGGTGATTCTAGGGCTTGCTGGTATGAATTTCTGATTGCTGCAATTTTTATATCAGACCTAATATTTCAGTCCTTTTAACTATATTTCATATGTTGGATAGCTTGTACTTGTTTGGAGTTCATCTCCTAACATTTTGGAGTTCATTGGTTATCTATATCTCATTGTATATGCAGATTGTTCATCATATTGTAAAGCTAAATCAGTAATATTGATCAACTCTTTACTTTCTGCACTTTACATTTTGTATCCCCGCTTTAGTGGAAGAGACTGGCCTCGCCGTCTATTTACTTTTCAATATTTACCTTCCTGTACTGCCCGCTGAAAAGCGGAAGGGGTCAGCTAGCTGCCCAAACATTTACTTTAAGTGCTTTGTAATTCACTCCCACTGAAAAGTGGTTGAGTTGCATTTCTCATATTGTTAATCGGTTGAGCCATCAATACACTCCCGTTGAATAAATGGTCGAGTTGCATATTTACTTTCAACATTGTAATTTCAATTTCCAGTCCTCCCGCTGAATAAGTGGTTGAGTTGATTGTTATTTCCTCTCATTGTACTTTCCTGCAATTCGAATTTTATGCTAACGATCCCCTTTCGAGTACGCTCTCACCTTGCCCATACTGGGATCTGGGTTGATCAGAAAGAGAAAGGGTTCCCATCAGTTGGTTAGAGAATTCACTAACATTAACGGGTGAAATTGATGTTAAAATTTGAAAAAATTATTAAGGAACATTACATTTGACCTACGACATGTACCGCCAATTACAAGAAAATGGCGGTCTCTTATAACATTCCTCTTCATAGCAAGTTCCTAAGTATTTCAAATCGAAAATTTTGTCTAGTAATGGTGCGAGACCCATACCTTTGTAATTTTTGTCCACATAGCATCCGTCATATTGTTGGTACTAGGTGATATTTTCTCCATCTACAATCGGTGGGCCCACTGGGTTTGGTATCACCCGCCACAATCTGTACGAATTCACTAGCATAGGAGGCTCCCGATTGTTGTCTTTGGCATATTTGACTAAGTCATCATTGTATTCATCCATTTGGGCACCAATAAACATGTCGTTTGTCATCATTATAGGTTTCAGGCATGGTCCAATTTTTTCCGAGTATCACCCACCACAATCCATACAAGGTCATTAGCATAGGAGGCTCCCGATTGTTGTCTTTGGCATATTTGACTAAGTCATCGTGTATCTGTCCGTTTGGGCAACAATAAACATGTTGTCCGTCATCATTTATGAGCACCAAAAAAGGTATTTCTTAAGATGTAGCCCTCTTGGAGAAAGAAATTTATAATACCAAGTGAGATACAAGAAGCCTAGGTCAGCCCTTGTGATGATCTAGGATTATATGTATGTATATGTTTATTTGCCAGTACATGTCATTAGGTACTTCCTTAGATCTAATTGTTTCTTGGTCTTTATATAGGGATTTTAATATTTTAACCATAACAAAGCTTTGCTTTGCCCATTCAGCTGTCATTGTGAGCCATCTATGTGCCATCTTGACATTTATCTTTTCTTTTTTTGGAGGTATAACAACAAATATTCCTTTTGACAAAAAATGCTTTGCACTTCAAAAGGCATTTCCTAAGATTTAATCCTCCTAGAGCAAAGTAACGTAC
Source organism: Sequoiadendron giganteum (assembly GCA_007115665.2). Classification (NCBI taxonomy): domain Eukaryota; kingdom Viridiplantae; phylum Streptophyta; class Pinopsida; order Cupressales; family Cupressaceae; genus Sequoiadendron; species Sequoiadendron giganteum. The sequence goes on from CM021107.1 coordinate 628,745,997, forward strand.
AGTAGGATGAGAGTATTAAGCATTTATCGAAGTGATTTGGCATCTCTTATCACTTAAATTTGCTTTTAAACTATGAAAAGGCCCAAAGGGCCAACTAAGCCCCTCTAGAAGAAACCTGTCTTCTTGAAATGCTGCTGCAGCTAAAGGAAACCCAGCTATAGATCACCGACTTTAAAATGGAGTTGATTTGAATTTAAGAGAAGTTTGGAACTTTGGATGCTTGAGTCACAATTTTATTTGGTTTTTTGTGAAGAATGCTTCTCAAAGTGGAGCAAGACCAATGTGGACTCTCAGCTACACTCTTACAGCAATCATCTTCCATGTACTCTGCAAATCTTACTTCTATAATGTCCATACATATAGCTATTTAATGTATTTAAACTCCTTAACAGCTGTTTCAGTTATGGGTTGGAGTTCAAACACCTCCACAAGTTGAAGAGGAACCATTAGAAGGATATGGTTTCCTTCTGGCCTGCTCTTGGAAGCCTGACAGTTGTATATTTTATTTATCTACGTCAGCTCAGAATAATGAAAAGCCATCATCAAATGGGCTAATTGTATTTTGTATTTATTACTTTACTGTATATTCTTATGAATACAGATATCTCCATATCTCTATCCGATTCCTTTACAAACTACCTTGTACATCTTTTCTCTTGTACAAGTTTCCTTCTAAAGGTTTCCTCGACCATTCTTTGTACTCTTTATATATGCATAATATTAACGAGTATACAGTGTCTACTGTTGGCGCAGTCTCATTGTATGGTTTACATGTTTTCTAGTACTTCTTTGTAACTGCACCACTGTTGCACTTCCACTTAAATCAGAAAATGGAATTAAAGCCATAAGCCACAGGATGAAACCCATAGGCTCAAGTGCTGGATAGAGAGTATGGATAGACATGAAGAAAATTGGCATGAAATCTTGAAAATTAAATTGGTAACCTGTCATTAGTATACGTGTGAGCATGAGAATTCTTCCACAGATAAAGATGAGTGAACATGAATACAAGCATTGCCTTGTGTCATGATAGCAAAAGCCAGAGAGTAGAGCCCACTTCATGGGTTGAAAAAGACCCAAAGATATGAAAAAGTTATGGGATAGATTGGAGATTTCATGCAACAATTCTTTGATGATCAGAGATTAATCCATTTCAATGTCATTTCATAGTTAAAACAATCCAGACTGTGTCATCAATGCATCAGGATAATAAGTGTTAGTTTTATAAGATCAGATATATACTCAGAAATTAATTCAAAATTGACACAAGAACACAGCCAATACCCTGGGAAAACCCTCCAACATGAGGGAGAAAAACCCAGCCAATATATCTCCTATATATTGATAACAATAAGAGCAGCAATCTGCTTACAACTTAGGCACAATCACAATGCCTGAAAGATACAATGAACAGCACCTCTTCTAGATGCAAAGATGCACATAAGATGATTCTCCTTGAATCGATCTGCTGATACAAAGATTCGATCTCCTCTTTAAATCGCACTTCTCCTCCTTTTGTGAATTTGCTTGACATTTTTTTTTTTAAACACAAATGAAATATCTCATATATATAGCCCTTTGAAAAGGATCGCACCTTTTCATGAAGAGAGGTCGGCCTTGATAGAAAGACGTCTTATGGAGAGGCACGAATTTCAAAACAAGTCGGCTTCATGAATAATATATTTAATTATTATTAAATCACTTAATAATCATAATGAAGTCGGCCTCTTCAATTAATTCGAATATATATAAATTTAAATAGCTTTTGCTATTATTTAAATTTATCTTTCAAATCGCCTTGGAAGTATTTATCACATGGCTGACTTATCATCAACACTCCCTCTCAGCTAGGGAGGAATACTTCCACCTGAGTAATATATATCACCTCATAGTGATGTTAATAAACATGGCTACATCCATGAAAAGAAAAGAGCTTATCATCTCATCGTGATATCTACCATCATGGCTACCTCCATAGATGCTATGTACAAGTGCTCATCACTTAATGTAATGTTGTCACCTCACCGTGACTTTCACCATGGCTCTCCCAAAGGGTGAAACACAAGTACAAGAAAAAAATCATCACGGACTCCCTCACGTGATGCTATCATGGAGTCACACACATGACATCCACCATGGCTCTCCCAGAGGGTGGAAACAAGGGCTTTCACCTCAAATCTCAAAGAGAAATGCATTATCAAGGGCTTGCACCTCAAACCTCTCTCAATAGAGAAATGCATTAACAGAGGATCATTGATATTGAGTCTCCTTCTCAGCTAGGGCCTGATTCTCCACCATACCAAGATTATCTCGAAAGTACACAAACTTTATCTTGAAGAGGGGCTTGGTGAGAATGTTTGTCATTTGTTCATCAGTGTCGATATACCTCAACTGTATAGCTTTCCTCAATACCATATCTCTGATATAATGGTATTTGATCTCAACATGCTTAGTTTTGTCATGAAACACAGGATTGACAGAAAGCTTCACACAGCTCTGGTTATCACAATGAATGATAGTAGGCTCCATTGATTGTCCAAACAATCCTGCAAGGAGCTTACGAAGCCACACTGCTTCACGAGGTGCCACACAAGCTGCAATGTACTCTGCCTCTGTTGTACTCAATGCCACTGAAGACTGCTTCCCACTGCACCAGGATATCATAGAAGATCCCAAACTGAAGCAACAACCAGAGGTACTCTTCCGATCAGTGACACTCCCTGCCCAATCAGAATCAATAAAACCATGCAACTTCAAATCCACACCTGAAGAATATCTCAATCCATATCTAATTGTGCCACGCAAGTATCTCGGGATATGTTTTTCTGCAACAAGATGTATCTGCCTTGGTTCACACATGAACTAACTAAGTGCACTTACTGCATAGCAAATATCCAGTCTAGTGTTAACTAGATACATCAATGAACCAATCAACTGTCTGTACATCGTGGGATCCACCAGTTATGAACTAGTTGCAGCCTCCTTTAACTTATGTAAGTTGGTCTCCATAGGTGTAGACATAGGTTTGCAATCAATCATACCAAACCTCTTCAGAATGTCAATGGTATACTTCCCTTCACTTAAAATCATCTCATCTGGCTTCTACCAAACTTCTAAGCCAAGGAAGTAATGCATGAGACCCAGATTCTTCATTTCAAATTTAGAAGCTAACTCCTTGCATTTTAGAATTAGGTGTTCTTCTCCAGTGATAATCAGATCATCAACATACAAAACCAAAATCAATGCTTCAACATTAATTACCTTGAAGTAGAGGTTTGAATCTGCATCATTCTTTGAGAAACCCAAGCTCAACAGGTAACGATCAATCCTTTCGTACCAAGCACGAGGAGCTTGCTTAAGACGATACAAGGCCTTCTTCAGCCTGCAAACATGAGACTCCTTCCCATGTACCTCAAATCCATCAGGTTGCTCAATGCAAACCTCTTCCTCTATTACACCATTCAGAAAGGCAGTCTTTACATCCATTTGGTAAATCTTCCATCCTCTAGATGCAGCAATAGCAATAATGGTTCTAACAGAAGTATAACGAGCCACTGGAGCAAATATTTCTTCATAGTCAACTCCCTCTTTTTGAGAAAACCCTCTAGCCACGAATCTTGCCTTTTACTTCTCAATGCTCCCATCAGCCGCATGCTTGATTTTGAAGAGCCATTTAGAAGACACCACAGATTTGCCTTTGAGTCTAGGAACGATGTCCCACACATCATTCATAGATATGGATTGATACTCTTCAGTCATAGCATCTTTCCAAACTTGTTTACTAGAAGCTTCCTCAACATTGGAAGGCTCAGATTCTATAATCTGATTCATCAAGGTTACATAATTAGAGAACTTATGAGGTCTCTTTATTTCTCTAAAAGTTGCTCTTGGGGCTGCAAAAATTTCTGCCTCCTGCATTATTTTCCTGGCCCAAAGAGGTCTTTTCCTTCCAATCACAATATCTGTAGGCCCATCAGTAGGTCCCAAGGGCTCGATTGGATCATCATCTTCTTTAGGTTTTGGAACCTCCTTCTGATTCTCAGGAACATGGTCAACTTCCATATCCTGAGGAGGATCTTCATTATCAATCTCCATATGAGTGCCCTTGGATCTTTTGAATGGAACATCTTCCTCAAATGTGACATCTCTACTGATCTCAATTGACTTCTGACTCGGAATGTAGATTCTGTAGGCTTTTGATGCCTCACTGTAGCCTACCATAATTCCCTTCTTGCCAGAAGTTTCCAACTTTGTCCTCTTTTCCTTTGGTACATGAACATACACTAGACATCCAAAGATCCTCAAATGACTAACTTCAGGCTTCACCCCTGAGAATGCTTCTTCCGGGGTTATGTTCTCCAAGATTCTGTGGGGACTTCTATTCTGAACATAAACGGCCGTCCTGTGTGCTTCAACCCAAAGTGAGGTTTGCAGGTCTTGGTCATGAATCATTGCTTTGACTGCTTCCCCAATAGACCTGTTCTTTCTTTCAGCAACACCGTTCTATTGAGGATTATAGGGAACACAGAACTCCCTCTTAATCCCAACTTCAATGCAAAAGTTACAAAAGCTGAAATAAGTATATTCTACTCCATTATCGGACCTCAAGACTTTGATCTTTTTCCTGGACAGATTCTCCACCTGAGCTTTGAATTCTTTGAATCTCTCTAAAACCTCCTCAGATTCTTTAGATTTCAAGAAATAAATCCAAGTCTTTCTAGAGTGGTCATCAATAAAAATAATGTAATACAAGAAACCACTAGAAGAAGCAACATACATTGGACCACATAAATCAGAATGAATGAGATCAAGAATACATTTAGATCTACTTTCTCTACTATGAAATGGACCTTTTGTATTCTTACCTAAGGGACAGCCTTTACATGTACCTTTATGCTCCTGGTTGATTTTTGGAAGGCCGGTGACCATCTTCTCCATGATAGGTAGGGCTCGAAAGTGAATGTGAGCCAATCTCCGATGCCAAAGATCACACAAACTTGAAGTTTCACGCACTAGCGCCTGAAGGGGACGAGTGCATAGCCTGTAGAGACTCATGTCTAACTCCAATCACCCGAACAGTCTTGATGTTGGAGTTCTTTGTCCATATGAGAACTTTGCCTTCTGAAAATGCAACCTGATAACCCTTGTCTTCCAAGGCTGAAATGGAAACAAGGTTTCTCTTGATGCCTGGAACAAATAGCACATCATTTAACTCCAAAGAAATGCCGGAATCCAAGTGAAGAGAGGAGTTCCCAACTCCTTTCACAAAGTAACTAGCATCATCTCCAATAATGAATTGTTCACTGGAATCTATCTTCACCAAATCAGATAGATGCTCCCTAAACCGGTGATGTGGCGAGAGGCACCACCATCAGTCAGCCAAGTGTTGGTGTCGGTAGATACATTGCTAGACAAGGCTGAATAGAATAGGTATTCACCCGAATCCTTCTGCATGGAGGCTTCATTGACATTTGCAATGGTGGCTTGTTGCCTAGGCTTGGTAGGGTATTCTTTTGCAAAGTGACCATACTTATCGCATCGAAAGCATTGGACCTTGGAGAGGTTCCTCTTCTTCTTAAATGCGGGGCCACCATCAGCTCCTTTTTCTTTATTTCTCTTGAAATAGCCTTTCATCCCATCTTTCCCTTTCTTCTTCGAGGTTTGAGTGGCAAGAACATGAATGTCTTCATTAATGGAGCTTTGCCCAATACCTCGTGCAGCCAACCTAGACTCTTCTTGAACAAAGTCTACCCTTAACCGATCAAACTTGGGAAGTTTTGATCTTGCACCGATTCCCTAAATATAAGACTCCCAAGATGAAGGAAGACCATTGAGAGCCAGCATGGTCAAATCCTTGCTATCGACAACATGCCCAATAGATGAGAGTTGATCTCTCAATTCGGTTATTCTCATGAAGTAGGCAATGACAGATTCTCCCTTCGCCATCTTCAAATGATGGAGTTGTTGCTTCAATGCAAGAGCCCAGCTGGTGTTGTTGATTCCGCACATCTACTCCAAGGTTTTGAACATCTCTCTCGCAGTCCTTAACTTCGAGACAATAGGAACAATATGATCCTTCACCGAATCAACAAACATTTTCTTTGCCCTAATATCTTTCTTCTTCCATAGGGCCTTTTCTTCCTCATCCATAGGCTCGAGGGTGGAGCTCTCCACAAACTCTGCCAATTCACTTTCCTCCAAGGTGAGCATGATCCTAAATCTCCACGAAGTGAATTTTGACGCTCCCTCAAGCCTCCTCAATCTTAAGACCATTCACCATCTTGACGGAGAGATAGAGGTGAATAAAGATGATTGATAAAAATAAGGATATCGTTGTAAAAACACAATCTGATCGTGATCTTCTTCAAACCCGCTCTGATACTATGTTAGTTTTATAAGATTAGATATATACTCAGAAATTAATTCAAAATTGACACAAGAACACAACCAATACCCTGGGAAAACCCTCCAACATGAGGGAGAGAAACCCAGCCAATATATTCTTGATGTTATAGCAGCTTAGGGCTGCACTTCATTGCACACGCCTCAAGAAGGAAGCATAAATTAAATGGGTAGCCATTCGGCTATTTAATTTATGTTAATAATAATTGTCAAACATAAAGGGCCGACCCTAATGGTTCGCATATATTACTTGTTGCTTGGGCCGACCTTATTTGTATTTATCATTTATTATGTTTCTTTTAGAGGGCCGACCTAACTTGAAGAGGCGCCTCACTTGTATATATACAAGGTCTTGTATTGTCATTATCATCATTAAAGTTCATCAAGTAAATTCGCAATTAAGAGCAGAAGTTCGCACCTTCATAGCAGCAGTTCGAATTCAAGGAAGATCTCATTCATTTGTATATCTTGCATCTAGGAGAGGTGCGATTTCATTGTATCAATAATTGGCCATTGTTGGGCCTAAGTTGTACGCAGATTTCTCCTCTTGTTCCACTTTATATAAGAGAATCATTTGCTGGGTTTTTCTCCCTCAAGAGGAGGGTTTTCCCAGGGTATCTTGCTATGTTTATTATCTTATGTGTTGCAATATTTTAAGTGCTTTCAATTGATTCATCTGATCTAAGAAACACTAACATGGTATCAGAGCGCGTGTGAAAAAGATCGTGATCAGATTTAGTTTGCAATACTCACTTTATTATTTTTCAATCTATCTCTTATTTTTCAAATTTCAAGATGGTGAATGGTCTGAAAATTGAGGATACATTCGAAGGAGTTTCAAACTGCACATCATGGAGGTTCAGGATCATGCTCACATTAGAAGAGAATAATTTGGCTGAGTTTGTGAAAACAAAAGTTCCCGAACCTGAGGAGGAAGAAGAGAAGTTGCAGTGGAGGAAGAAAGATACTAGGGCAAAGAAAGTGTTGGTTGATTCCGTCAAGGATCATGTTGTACCGATTGTCTTCAAGTTGGATATAGCAAGAGAAATGTTTACAACCTTGGAAGAGATGTATGAAATCAACAAAACCAGTCGAGCACTTGCACTGAAGCAACAACTGCATCATGTGAAAATGATGAAAGGAGAATTTGTAATCACTTACTTCATGAGGATTTCAGAGAAGAGATAAGCTCTCCACAATTGGTCACATGATTGATGACAAAGACTTGACTATGCTTGCTCTCAATGGCCTTCCGCTTTCATGGGAGTCATTCATTCAAGGAATCAGTGCAAGATCTAAACTTCCCAAGTTTGATCGATTGAGGATTGACTGCATCCAAGAGGAGTCGAGACTAACGGCTAGGGGCATTGGTCAAAGCTCAAAGAATGAAGAAATACATGTTCTTGCCTCTCATTCGTCGAAGAAAGGAAAAGGTTTCAAGAAAGGGTTCTTCAAAAGGAATCGAGAAAATGGAAATGATGGTGCTCCTGCCTTCAAAAGGAAACGTGACATGTCCAAGATTCAATGCTTTCGTTGTGATAAGTATGGTCACTTTGCAAAGGAATGTCCTCTCAAACCTAAGCAACAGGTTGCCACCGCAAATGTTGAAGAAGTTGCTCCGCAGAAAGACACCAATGATTATCTGTTCTATTCAGCCTTGTCAAGCAATGTATCTACCGACGCCAACACTTGGCTGATTGATAGTGGTGCTTCTAGGCACATCACCGGTTTCAGGCGACACCTTTCAAACTTAGTGGAGAGTAACTCTAGTGAACAAGTCGTTATTGGAGACGATGCTAGATATTCTGTGAAAGGAGTTGGAAACTCCACTCTTCACCTGGATTCCGGAATCTCTTTGGAGTTGAATGATGTACTGTTCGTTCCAAGGATAAAGAGGAATCTTGTCTCCATTTCAGCATTAGAAGACAAGGGTTATCAAGTTGCATTTTCTAAAGGCAAAGTTCTTATATGGGCAAAGAACTCCAACTTCAAAACTGCTCAAGTGATTGGAGTTAGACATGAATGTCTCTACAGGCTATGCACTCGTCCCCTTCAAGCACTTGTGCATACTAGTTCCAGCATGTGCGATCTTTGGCATCGAAGATTGGCTCACATTCACTTTCGAGCATTACCTATCATGGAGAAGATGGTCACCGGTCTTCCAAAATTCAACCAGGAACATGAAGGTACACGCAAAGGATGCACTCTAGGCAAGAATACAAAAGGTAAGTTTCATTTTAGTGAAAGTAGATCTAAATGTATTCTTGATCTCATTCATTCTGATTTATGTGGTCCAATGTCTATTGCATCTTCTAGTGGTTTTTTGTATTACATTATTTTTATTGATGATTAGTCTAGAAAGACTTGGATTTATTTCTTAAGATCTAAAGAATCTCAAGAAGTATTAGAAAGATTCAAAGAATTCAAGGCACAGGCTGAAAACCTGTCTGGAAAAAGGATCAAGGTCTTGAGATCCAATAATGGTGGAGAATACACCTCTGGCACATTTCGTGATTTTTGTATTGAAGCAGGGATTAAGAGGGAGTTCAGTGCTCCCTATAATCCACAACAAACTGGTATCGTTGAAAGAAAGAATAGGTCTATTGTGGAAGCAGTAAAAGCTATGATCCATGATCAAGATCTGCAAATCTCTCTTTGGGCTGAGGCATCGAGGACAGCTGTCTATGTTCAGAACAGGAGTCCCCACAGGATCTTCGAGAATAAAACTCCTGAAGAAGCATTCTCAGGGGTGAAACTAGAACTTAGTCATTTGAGGATCTTTGGTTGTCCAGTGTATGTTCATATTCCAAAGGAAAAGAGAACAAAGTTAGAACCTTCTGGGAAGAAGGGAATTCTTGTAGGTTACATGAGACATCAAAAGCCTACAGAATCTACATTCCAGGTCAGAAGTCTATTGAGATTAGTAGAGATGTAACATTTGAGGAAGATGTTGCTTTCAGAAGATCCAAGGGCACTCCTATGGAGATTGATGAAGAAGAACCTCCTCAAGATATGGAAGTAGACCATATTCCAGAGAATCAAAAGGAGGCTCCAGAACCTAAAGAAGATGATGATCCAGTTGAACCTTTGGATCCTACTGATGGCCCCTTAGATATTGTGATTGGAAAGAAAAGACCTCTTTGGGCTCGTAGGACAATGCAGGAGGCAGAAAGCTTTGCAGCCCCAAGAGGAGCCTTTAGAGAAAGCAAGAGACCTCATAAGTTCTCCAGCTATGTCGCCTTGATGAGTTAGATCATTGAGTCAGAGCCTTCAAGTGTTGATGAAGCTTCTAGTCAACAAGTATGGAAAGATGCCATGACTGAGGAGTATCAGTCCATACTTAAGAATGATGTTTGGGATATTGTTCCTAGACCCAAGGGCAAATTTGTGGTGTCTTCTAAGTGGCTCTTCAAGATCAAGCATGCAGCTGATGGGAGCATTGAGAAGCACAAGGCAAGATTCGTGGCTAGAGGGTTCTCACAAAAAGAGGGAGTTGACTATGAAGAAACTTTTGCTCCTGTGGCTCGATATACGTCTGTCAGAACCATCATTGTGATTGTTGCATCTAGAGGATGGAAGATTCACCAAATGGATGTAAAGACAGCCTTTCTGAATGGTGTAATAGAAGAAGAGGTTTACATTGAGCAACCCGAAGGATTTGAGGTGCATGGGAAGGAGTCTCATGTTTGCAAGTTGAAGAAGGCCTTGTATGGTCTTAAGCAAGCTCCTCGTGCTTGGTACGAAAGGATTGATCAGTATCTATTGAGTCTGGGTTTCTCAAAGAATGATGCAGATTCTAACCTCTACTTCAAGGTAGTAAATGGTGAAGCTTTGATTCTGGTTTTATATGTTGATGATTTGATTATCACTGGTGAGGAACATCTAATTCTAAAATGCAAGAAGGAGTTAGCTTCAGAGTTTGAGATGAAGAATCTAGGTCTCATGCATTACTTCCTTGGCTTAGAAGTTTGGCAAAAGCCAGATGAGATGATTCTAAGTCAAGGCAAGTATACTATTGACATTCTCAAAAGGTTTGGTATGATTGACTGCAAACCTATGTCTACACCCATGGAGACTAATCTAGATAAGTTGAAGGAGGCTGTAGCTAGTTCAGATCCAGTGGATTCTACTATGTATAGACAATTGATTGGTTCATTGATGTATCTAGTTAACACTAGACCTGACATCTCCTATGCAGTGAATGCACATAGCCAGTTTATGTGTGAACCAAGGCAAATACATCTTGTTGCAGCTGAACATATCCTGAGATACTTGTGTGGCACAATTGGATATGGACTGAGATATTCTTCAGGTGAGGACTTGGAGTTACATGGCTTTACCGATTCTGATTGGGTAGGATGTGTCTCAGATCGGAAGAGCACCTCTGGTTGTTGCTTCAGCTTGGGTTTTGCTATAATTTCTTGGTGTAGCAGGAAACAGTCATCAGTGGCTTTGAGTACAACCGAGGCAGAATACATTGCAGCTTGTGTAGTAGCTCGTGAGGCGGTGTGGCTTTGTAAGCTCCTTGTAGGATTGTTTGAACAATCAATGGAGCCTACCATTATACACTGTGATAACCAAAGTTGTGTAAAGCTTTCTGTCAATCTTGTGTTTCATGACAGAACAAAGCATGTTGAGATCAAGTACCATTATATTAGAGATATGGTACTAAGGAAAGCTATACAGTTGAGGTATATCAACACTGATGAGCAAACGGCAGACATTCTCACCAAGCCTCTCTCCAGAATCAAATTTGTGTACTTTCGAGAAACGCTTGGAATGGTCGAGAATGCAGCCTTGACTGAGAAAGAGTCTCAGTATCAGTGATCCTTAAATTGGTAATGCATTTCTCTACTGAAAGAGATTTGAGGTGTAAGCCCTTGATAATACATTTCTCTATTGAGAGAGATTTGAGGTGCAAGTCCTTGGTAGTGCATTTGTCTTCGAGATTTGAGGTGAAAGCCCTTGTTTCCACCCTCTGGGAGAGCCATGGTGGATGTCATGTGTGTGACTCCATGACAACATCACGTGAGTGAATCCGTGATGATTTACTTGTGCTTGTGTATCACCCTCTGGAGGAGCCATGGTGAAAGTCACATTGAGGTGACAACATCACATTAAGTGATGAACACTTGTTCATACCATCTATGGAGGTAGCCATGATGGTTGATATCACGATGAAGTGATATTCTATTTTGTTTTCATATTGATATGATGTGTCGTGTGCAAGTGGAAGTATCATCCCTAGCTGAGAGGGAGTGTTGATGTTATAGCAGCTTAGGGCTGCACTTCATTGCACACGCCTCAAGAAGGAAGCATAAATTAAATGGGTAGCCATTCGGCTATTTAATTTATGTTAATAATAATTGTCAAACATAAAGGGCCGACCCTAATGGTTCGCATATATTACTTGTTGCTTGGGCCGACCTTATTTGTATTTATCATTTATTATGTTTCTTTTAGAGGGCCGACCTAACTTGAAGAGGCGCCTCACTTGTATATATACAAGGTCTTGTATTGTCATTATCATCATTAAAGTTCATCAAGTAAATTCGCAATTAAAAGCAGAAGTTCGCACCTTCATAGCAGCAGTTCAAATTCAAGGAAGATCTCATTCATTTGTATATCTTGCATCTAGGAGAGGTGCGATTTCATTGTATCAATAATTGGCCATTGTTGGGCCTAAGTTGTAAGCAGATTTCTGCTCTTGTTCTACTTTATATAAGAGAATCATTTGCTGGGTTTTTCTCCCTCAAGAGGAGGGTTTTCCCAGGGTATCTTGCTGTGTTTATTATCTTATGTGTTGCAATATTTTAAGTGCTTTCAATTGATTCATCTGATCTAAGAAACATTAACATATATCTCTTATATATTGATAACAATAAGAGCAGCAATCTGCTTACAACTTAGGCACAATCACAATGCTTGAAACATACAATGAACAGCACCTCTTCTAGATGCAAAGATACAAATAAGATAATTCTCCTTGAATTGATCAGCTGATACAAAGATTCGATCTGCTCCTTAAATCGCACTTCTTCTCCTTTAGTGAATTCGCTTGACGTTTTTTTTTTAAAAAACACAAATGAAATATCTCATATATATAGCCCTTTGAAAAGGATCGCACCTTTTCATGAAGAGAGGTCAGCCTTGATAGAAAGACGTCTTATGGAGAAGCGCGAATTTCAAGACAAGTCGGCTTCATGAATAATATATTTAATTATTATTAAATCACTTAATAATCATAATGAAGTCGACCTCTTCAATTAATTCGAATATATATAAATTTAAATAGCTTTTGCTATTATTTAAATTTATCTTTCAAATCGCCTTGGAAGTATTTATCATGTGGCTGACTTATCATCAATAAGTTATCTGCTAGCAAGATTTCCAAGGTACAAGGTATTTTTATGGTTAAATGGAGCTAATCATTGGATGGAGCGACTTAGAACAGGATTCTGCTGGCCATGCAGAATGTCCCTAAGGGCATTTCTCTTTGTACAGATAAATTGGATAAAACTTAATACTTCACATACCTAAAGTGTTTACATAGCCAAGCATTTAGATTCTATGGCAACTGCTATGAAGACTTCTTCCTTCTCTTTCTGTGGTCAGGTATCAAAAACCCACATCTAACATTAATCACAAAAACAAGTTGATGGTATAGTTCTGTGATCTAAAAGACATATAAGAACTTGCAGCCAATCTGTTACAGATTATGTAGATTATAGTCCTGCAAACTGATATAAGGAAAATATAACTACTTACTTCATCTTCATGGTCTCTAAACTGCTTCAGTAACCCTGTCAAATTCGAGAACACCATTTGTATCCTGGTTGAGTCTAGAACTATATCCCCATTGAAATCTTGTGGCTTCAATGGCATGGTCCCTGAAAATAGTTTATCATGTTAAATATCCTTGGTGTGTGCCAAAGGCAAACTCCTACATCCAAATTCACAAGTATAAACTCAAACATTAATTCAGAAGCAATAAAGCATAAAAAGAACACAATACTTGTGTTTATAAAAGATCATTCATTTCTTACAGGGTGCTTCAGTTTCTGTAGCTTTCATGAAATAGACAATATAACCAAGAGATGGAACTGTAACTTCAAAATACAGGTTGAACAATGATCCAGCTTGAGCTGAGGTTTCTTGAAATGCTGTTGTATAATAATCATGGACCTTTCTCGATGCAGGATCAATTGGGACAAATTGTACTTGTATTTTCCTCCCATTTGAATCCAGAATTTCTAAAGCAGAACTTGATACCTGCTCAAACAAGTAGCAGTTAAATTAGATCTTTCTAATGTCAAAATTCCAACCTCCTGTTCACAATTTTGCTCCAACAAGTAGAAATCAAATCACATCACACGTATGCTACAAGTTATATCTATTTAAAAATTAATGCCAAGCTAAAACAAGTTCCTATGTGAAGTTTATTACTATAAAAGCAAACATCATAGTCACTGAAAATGTCTAGAGAGTAATGAACATGATGTTTTCAAAGTCCATGGAAATTGAGCAGAACGCTTCTGGAAAAAAACTGTGTATGTTTAAGCTGTATAAACATTTCAGATCACAATCCTGATGATGAATCAGAGAGTGTGATCTTAAAAGTTGATACAAATTAAACATACACAGTTTTTCCAGAAGCTTACCACTCAATCTCTAGAGAGCTCAAATCTATTGAAATTTTATTTCAGAATGATGTAAGTTAACTGTCCTCCCAAAGTCTTTTCAAAAGCTTCTTCAACTAGAGTCTGCACATTGATTTCTGATTTCTTTTTTAGCTGCCACCTCCATTTTTATCCCCAAAGAGAATAATAAATATAGGAACACTGCAATGCTAGCCAGAATCTCTTGTAAACAGTGTGACAAACTAGATCAGAATTGGGAAGGGCCTAAACTTTCCCATGGAATGTCATACATCCAAAATATAATTCATGAGCTCTCTTGTCGTAGAATGTTTTAAAAGCACAAATCTGACAAAAATCTATTTGACAAATGTTGATAGCGTATTCTAGTATGTGCATAAAAATGTCATACTCCACCTATGATGTATAGCTGATTACAGAAACTTTACCTGCACTCCTAAATGCAATGAATTGACTCAAATCAACAACCAATCCAACCTTAAGCATTAGTTCAACTTCAAGTCTATATTTACAAAGTCCTAAATCAAAAGCAAGACATAGCTCAACTTCTCAAATGTCACGTTGCATTCTTGTTCTTTCAGCTATGTTGTACCCATAAGAAAATTTTGTATTGTGTCAAGCTTATAAATTAGAAACTTCATTTACCTACCCGTAACATGTTTCAAAATTTTATCTACGTCACTGTTGTACCCAAACCAATTCTTTTTTTTGCTTCATTAAGGCATTTTGATTAAAGAGTCTAAACTTTGATAAAATGAGGTCAAAATACTAGTTTTTGGGCAGGTCAAGTATGGACTTTGGTTAGTGTTATGTTAGTCGTCAGAGGCAATTGGTGAGTACCTAGAGCATAGAACCTGAACCTGGGATCCAGAACAGAGCATGGAGGATGAAGAAGCATTTCACGACGAGGTTATACTTCTAAAAGGTCAATTCAGTGGCCGGAGGAGTATTTTTCAAAGCAAAGACAGATGAATTTTCAAGCATAATACAAGATTTGCGCCCCTGTAGCCCAGGGGCGCCCTTCTTTTTGGAGGCTCAAATCTCATTGCATGTGCTTGCTAATGGATTCAGTCTCTTCAGAATTAGCCCAGCTTTCCGACGAGCTATCAAGCGAAGGTGTACATAGTGCAGAACTCTGGTTGTCAAAGTCAGAAGCTGAGACTACGAGCAGGAAGCAAGTCATAGAAATTGTAATGTTCATGGTTTGAGCGCCCCTGTAGCTCAGGGGCGCCCTTGAATTTGGCTTCCCAGATGGATGAAATTGCAGATGAGGTCTTCCTGAGGTCTTCTCTAATCTAGTCTGGCTTTGCAACGCATCAGTTCGCGAGATGATCCGACATTCCAAGTGATCGTGACAGAGGTTCCACCAAGCACATAAATCAGATGGTGGAAAAGCATGGAATACACACCTGCACTTCTGTAGGCTAAGGGCGCCCAACCTTTAGGCCTGCCAGATGGGGTTGTTTGCATTCGCAGTCTTCACGAGACTTGTGCGCAATTACTCCACTATCCAACGAGTCCAGCCGTCAGCCTCCAGGATTTGACAAACGCTCGTACGTGTGAGGTCAGTGTGGTAATGCTGAAAGGTGAAAGCAACCAAAAAATGGCTAAATATGGGAAGTACACATCTCCTTGAAAAAGGCGCCCTTCTTGTTGAAGTCTTAGAAGCAGTTTTCTTGCTTCATCACCTCCAGAGACATCTCTTGTAAGTTGATCCAACTACGCAGAGAGACAGACGGTGAGCAAATCGGAGCACTCCAACTCCTGATGTCAGGGATCAAAGTATGGTGTTCAGATGAAAGTCACACTTTTGTCAAAAAGGTATTTGCGCCTTCACAGGCCAGGGGCGCCCATCTTTTTGGGGTTCCTGATGTAATTTTCAGATACCTTACGTACAATTGTTGGATGCAGAGTGCTTTCAGTCACGTAATGAACCTATCATTCAGTCAGCAGGATTCATCATTCACCGGTAGTAGGAGTTTGAAGCGTCAGATGGAAAAATGGAGAAATGGCCAAGTCTGGTGACCTTGCATCAATTTAATCAAAGGCGCCTAATTTTTGAGGTGTCAGATGTTGATTTTAGCAGTTGCAGCTCCCAACAGACATTTCATCCTTGCTATGCAAGCTTCGCAATGGATATCTCAAATCAATCACTGGTTCACTCAGTCACCCGAAAATCAGAGTTGAACATGGCCAGATGTAACTTTGCAGTTAGCTATAAAATAGGAGATAGTCAAAAATCTAATAACTCTTGCAAATGGATGCCTAGAAGGTCAAATTTGGACTTTCTGGAATCAGTGAAGTTTCTCGAGTACATCCAGACGCTATTTTTGGCTAAATGATTAAAATAATTTTGCATGCAAAACATTAGAAGGCGATTTTCTTCAAGAATTAAATATTGGCGCCTCTTTTAATGTTTATTCTTAAATTCGCATGTTACAAATTAAATATTATTTTTATTCACAAGACTCAGAGTCAGTGGCAGTTCAACTAGTGGAGGACCAATCGAATTATTTCTTCCAGATTTACGGTTGCAGAGCTTGCAGTCTTGCTTTTGTGGGATGATTTTGTCTATTTATTGCAAGTATGGTGCCATTTCTCATTCATCCAGCTTAGAGAATTCGGATTTCTTCAAGAGATTGGCGAATTTTCATCAAATAATCATGTTCGAAGGCAACAGAAACATTCTTTTGCAGGTACAGATCCAGATTCAACAGCAGATTCAAGGCAAAGTGGCGATTTTTGACAGAAGAAGACAAAATAATAATAAAAACGTCTTTCTTCTTTTCTAAAATTCTTCCATCCCCTCGTCTAAGATTCTCACATGTTCGAAGAATTGGCAAATTTTGGCAAAACAAAACAGCTGGATTGATTCTGAACGATTTCCTCAGACAAACCCATGTGCTAGAATTTTCAGGAAAATTTGTTCCAGAGCATCAGTTCTTGAAGCTCTAATTTTCTTAACTGAAATTCCTTTGCATGGCTGAGTAGAAGTCGAATTTTTACATTTCTGACGTTTTGAGTTGTCTTAGAATCATTTTCTGAGCAAAACCCATATCTCTGAAATTTTCGTAAAAATTTACCTCCGATGAGCTATTTTTAGCCTCAACAAGCTATTTTTAGCTTTCCAAAAAAGTTGTTAGAAAATAGCCGTGTTCACAGTCAACAGGCGAGTTTTGCAGAATGCAGTTCACACAATTCGAATTCAAGACCAAATCAATCTTGACTCATGACTTCATTGAGACAGTTGATACGAATCTACATAAGGTGCTTCCAAAAGCATTTTTGGATACACTCAAAATCAGAGATTCGATAATCCAGAACATTCAGTAGTCTGGGTTACTTGAGGCTGCTTCCATACCTTTCTCAGTTCATTGC
The DNA here is from genome assembly GCA_007115665.2 of Sequoiadendron giganteum. NCBI lineage: Eukaryota > Viridiplantae > Streptophyta > Pinopsida > Cupressales > Cupressaceae > Sequoiadendron > Sequoiadendron giganteum. The sequence goes on from CM021107.1 coordinate 628,763,435, forward strand.
GTAGAGTTTGTAATGTCTTGTATTAAGCATTATAATTTTGCTGCACGAGAGATACAATCAGTAGATGGGCGTGTTATTTGCAGTCTCAAACCCCTAGACATAGAGAGAAATTTGGGTATTCCTCAACATCCAGATGGGCTGGTCATTTCTATGGGTCAAAGCGAGCAAGTATTCAATGCTGAATTGGATAAGTGTCAGAGTAAGATGACAAAGAGGTGGCTGAAATAAAAAAAGACCAAGTTGCCAAACAATTTAGGTCGTGGCGAATACAAGGATGAGTATGCAATTCTGATTACACTGCTTAATCGTGTCTCGGGTCATGCAGAGGCAAACAAATTCCACCCATGGATGTACTATATCAGTAGTCAAATCATCTCTGGGCAAGACCATTATGACTGGGCATCTTTCATCAGCGATGCTATTCACGAACAAATCACCGATTTCCTAGTTGCGCACCAATTTCATGTGTTCCTACCTCGTGTACTTGATCACTTATCAAGGTCAGTTTAGAGGGTTGAACACGGTGGGCATACTAAATGCACAGAAAGTCTATCATTACTATGATCAACTCGAGTTCACGAAGGCTGAAAGACATTTCAAATGTGTGCAAGACGCTTTCTTGACATATATAGTGAGAAACTTGGACCGGCAGTTGCACATTCGTATCTCAACAGTTGCTAGAGCAGCAATGGAAAATTGGGCAGACTGGTACATTCAATTCCCTACATACACCTACATCCATGTCTATGGATACATAGGAAATCCAGCTATGCTACCACGTTATCCTTCAGATAAGACAGTATTCATGGAGTTCTTGAGGCAATTGTATGAGGTTCACAAACGTTTGCGCCACAAGCGTAAATAGGCTGCCAACTTTCCTTTGCAGTTCGGGATATATAGGTGCAAGACAGCAGTTGATGCTAAAGTTGTAGGGCAAGAGTTAGAGAATTGCAAACTGAAGTATCTGATTGACACACGCACATATGATCCTTGGGGTCATTACGCAGCACGTCTTGGTAGTCACTCTTATCACAAACCTACGATGGAGGATTACTGGGTGAATTGAGAGGATAACTTTGAGGTACGCAGATGTAGCTACAACAGGTTCTCTCTTCCGCAGATATCTGTCTTCTTGGCAGAAGAGGTGGAAGGTTTGTCAGAGGATGAGGGAGATGCACTTCCTCAGTTTTACAAAGAACAGGTTGATGGACAACCACTGCCAACAGTTGATTGGTACGCCAAAGAGTTCTCATCAGTGAAGGAGAGGTCGAGCAGAGTCATCCAGAATAGTATGCTTTATCTAGAAAGCCGAAGGACCAAGAGGGTATCCATGCCTAGAGTAGAGCCGCCACCAGTGGGAATTGTACTACCTTCCTCGTCAAAACCCAAGCAGAAGAAGAGGAGTAACCCTCTTAAGAAGAATCTGGCGCCTAATAACTCAAAGGGAAAGGCACCTGTTGTTGTTTCGCATGTAGAGCCTGTCAGAGAAGTTTTTCAGAGTTTACCGCAGCCTGAGGTTCAACTACGTATATTGTCACCGACGCCAGACCAGCCTCCAATTCCAATTCACATCAATTTGGACTTGGACTCACCACCTCGCAGTGACACCTCTACGCATTCACTTTCATCAGATCCTCCTATGACTAGTACAGATCATTCCAGTGGGATTAGTCGGTATTCGTCTTGGCTTGAGAGTCAGCTGGGAAGAAAGAGGAGACAACCATCTTATGTGCTTGATCATTCAGATTTCGATCATACTTATCAAGATGCACCTAACAAGAGGATCAAGAAACAGGTCCACATTGAGAGGAATGCAGGTAAGGAGATCATCATTGAGACTATTGCACCTCCAGAGGATAAGAGTCTGAACAAGATGGAAGCTCAAGACTTCGAAGTGATTACAATCAACTTCGGTAGAAGTACTCGTCAGACAAAGATTGATCTCCGACAGGTTGCTACAAATAGCGCAAGGGATAGAATGGTGAAGGATGGAGAAGATAAGTCAGCCCTCAAGACTGAAATACAACAGCTTTGCCAATATATTTCTAGCCTTGTACATAGAACAGAGAATGTTGTCACCGCACTTCCACATATGTTAGAACCACCAGCAGAACAAGGTCAGCTTCATCACTTGCTTACATATGGCAAGCGGGTTGATGAGTGGGAGGAGGAGTTTGTTACTAGAGGCTTCCTTGTACTTTCACAGTTATACCAGTTGCGGTACAATGCACATGAGATCCATCTACAACTTCAGGATGAGGAGCGTAACTTGGCTATTAGTAGACCCAGGGATGAGATCTTGATTGCTAACCTGGGATTGTCATATGAATCAATCACAGATGCAGAAGATAAAGAGGATGTCTACACTCGGAGAACACAGTTAATCTTCAAGGCTAAGATAGAAGAAACGATAGCATCAGAGTTGGCTAAGAGTAGAGAGCATGTCACTAGTGCACTCCGCTATGTGAGAAACTTTGTGTCTCAACTACCGTGCCAGTATCAGCGTGTGGGTGGTGACTATGTTGAGCTTGTTGACGTTTAGTCAGAGCTCCAAGCACTTATTCACGGTATTTTCAGTGGTGAGACCATTGGCTGTAAGATGAATCAGCTTACAGTCATGTCAGCATTGTTTGATGAGGCAACCAAGAGTAAAGGCAAGTTTCAGTGTCAAATCACTAGTGGAGAAGACATGATGCACAGACATGGGATACTTCGTCGGAGCTTCAGTTCCCCAGAAGGTGACACAATCAATGACTTTGTGGATGGGTTGATTGCTCAAGATTAGGGCCAGTAGACTTCAGTTCCAACCTTTCAGGATAGACTTCATGCACGGTAGTTAATTTGACGATTCTTTCCAAATTAACTTGTTGTTTCACATCTCACGCATGTCTATCTTGGAAGTATCTGCATTCACTTGGAGTTTCTTTTCTAGGATTTTACGTTAACTGATGGCAGTATTCTAGTTAACTTGCTTTCAATTAGGACGTGCATGCTTGCACATTGTCCACTTAGATTAGATGTTTCAATTAACTGATGGTAACTTGCCAGTTAACTGTATAGTTTCCATTATTAGGGTTTAGTAATAAGATCTTGCATGCACTGCAGGACTGTAGTTGACTCAAGGTGATTTTAGGGTTGCTTACACCTTCAATGTCTATAAATAAGAGCTTTCAGCTCATTTGTAAATAACTTTTGCAAGAGAGAGTAATATATGTTGTGCCGCCTTGCCTGTAATATTGCCTATTTTGTATTTGTTCAAGAGTATTTGTTATGATGATGAATTGTTATGCCACTCGGGTTTCATGCAGTTATTATGGTGAATGCTCATCTTAGTTAAATGGGGTTGTTGGTTTGATCGTTGTTGTATGCATGTCTTGTCTATGCAATACACTGTCCCGGTTGCTTATCTTATGTTTTGTGTTTAATAAGCCTATTCAAATTGAGAAGATCGTTGTGCCACCTTGCCTTCAAGTTTAGAATCTGTACCTAAAGCTTATCATGTGATGTGTGTGTCAATAAACTTATTCAGCCAAGCAAATAGTTGTGCCACCTGGCCTTCACGTTGTGAATTTGTGCTTAGTTAATCGTGTATTTGTTTGTTTTAATAAACTTCTTCCCAGCCAAGCAAATAGTTGTGCCACCTTGCCTTCACATTGTGAATCTTACCTGAAGTATATCGTGTAATCACATCCCCGCTCCATTTCCTCATGCTCTGTTTACTTGAGGAAACTGGATAGATTTAAAGTAGTTAGCTTAGTTGTAGTTAATGATCTGCGAAACCAGAAAATCCTTAGATGCAACATTCTAGGTTTTCTTAACCTTGTGCCTCTTCCAGCTGAGATAAAAAAGATAGGATTTACAATACTTTACTTTATCACGCATATCAGCAAAAGAGGGAGCTTCCCCTCCTAATTTGAAGAGCACTCATTACGCAATGTGCATAGTTGTTTGTATTAACTTACACACCAGAGGTGTTAGTTATTACACCAACAGTCACATCGTATTGTTGGTTCTTTTTGCTAACCATCTCATGATCATAATTTCAAGCACTTGGAGAAATCAACGTGTCATGCAAAAAGGAATGATAGACACACCTGAAGAATGATCACGTAGGTTAAGGAGTTCAAGGATGCATTGGTGAGAAGGTAGTGTCTTGACGCATTGAGATCCCTCAACACGCATCTTAACAAGAAATGAAAGTTTGCAAGATTTTCTTAAGCCAATGTATTACAAAAAGGAATGAAAGAGCCATTCAAATGATCATGCATGTTAAGGACTTCATGGACGCATTGGTGACAAGATAGTGTATTGGCATGTTGAGATCCTCCAATGTGCACATTAACAAGAGATGAAAGTGTTAAAGCCAATGTATTTCTTTAATGTGCACCAAAACAAAGGATGATACAAGGCAGTTCATAGGCATGTGAAGCAAATTACAAGTTCACCAAAGTAAATAAAGACAAAAATTTTGCAATGTAATGATGCATGCCTCATAAAAGAAAGGCTTGGAAGACTTAAATCATCAGAACATTGGCACATCAACAAAAGTTGGGAGAAAGGAAGGAGATTTTTTTAATGCATTGGCATATGCCTAGGATTATAGGCACACCATTTCAAAGGATGTGTGAAGGTGCATAAAAGGGTTTAGAAGCTTTCACAAGGATTTAGGCACACCTGCACAAGAGATCAATTTTTATTTATTTATATTTAAATTAGAGCAATGGAGTGCACCTAGCAGTTGGCATGCACCAATACATAATAAAGCTTTTGCAGATTATTTTCCTGTGTGCATAAAATAGAAGGGATGCATCTGTTCAAAGGCATTCAATGATTAAAAAACAATTGCAATATAATGGTGCACACTTAGCAACTAGCGTGTGTCTCATAAACGAGACAATGTTCAAAGAAAATTCATGAGAATAGGCACATCTATAGATACAAGTGCACACTTCTGCAAAAGACAGCCAAGTTTTAAAAGGGTAAGTTTTCAATATTGTAGTGTGCGCCAAGGAACAAACATGTGTCAATGTAAAGAAGCTTTTAAAATTAAAATTACCTATCTTTTGTATAGGTGTGCACTTGAAAAATGGACTGTGCCAATACAAAGGAGGATAGTTTTTAAAGGTTTGAACAGGCTAGTGTATGGGTACGTGCCAAGATACAAGTGCATGCCAATAAAAAGCAAGTTTTTTTGTCAACCCACATTCAAGAGTGTCTGATAGCAAAAAGACACACCCATGCAACGCAGCAACGTATGAGTAGAAATTTAAGGATTTTGAATTTTCAAAGGGTTAGTCAAGATCAGAGGAAAAGTTACAAAAACAGCAAAATGATCTAGACCCACTTATCTAGAAGTCTATTTTCAGTCGTCACCATTTTCAAAGAGACAATATTATGGGACTCACAATTTTTTGCTGGAGCTATTCATAGCCCATGCTATTTTTAGTGGTCTCTATTTCTAGCACAAGAAGCCAATGCTATTTTCCGCCTTATGCTATGCATTCACTATTTATAGTTTGGATTCAGTTGTCTTCAGATCACCTATTTTTAGATCTCTTGCCTTGCGAGAGATGTGAGCATTAAGACATATTTTGTAATAAATTCAATTTAACAAGCCATCATCACTCACTACAAGGACAAAATGAAATCATAAGATTCTAGAATATGCACCAGCTTGCTCCATGGGAATCACAAGCAGTATGCTAGTTTGGGATAAGGTACAACAATTCATACATTAACATATTTGTGCTTCTTTATACCCTTGCACCTCTTTGAAAGATCCACATGACAAATGAGGTCCATCTTTAGTGCTTAGGAGTTCATCAACAAGCATCCTATCTAAAGTATCACAAATCTTTAAAAAAAAAGGATAAATTATTCAACCAGTACAGGGAGAAGCTTATGATGTCATTCCGTAACAGAGCTAAGCAAAGGTAATAGCAATATCATAATATATCAGTGAAAGACATAGGAAAAATGACAGAAGTGGAATCCTATATACACTTCATATTTGCAACCATAATGGTGCTAGAGAATCAGGAAAATATACAGTTCATAATCACCAGAATAATATCAGAAATTGATATCCATTGTGTCTGCTTGATTTTGAGAATAAAGAAGAGCAAAAATTTGCTTGTCAATAGGGCATAGAAAATTCCGTAGATAAACCCATCCATCACTACCTCAGACACCAGTTTCGCATGCTTGTGAATTGATAAAGAAGATAACGTTTGGTTGTGACACAAAAATGCAGGCAAAAGGTTGCATGTACTCTACTCATACAAAAAAATCCAAAGCTAACGAAAACTTATAGTAGACTATAAGTTAATCTTTGCAATGATTTAACATTGCCTTTGCCAGATTTGCTTACTATTCAGTCTTCTCAGGAAAGAAAATTACCGGAATTTTAACGACTTCATTGCGAATCCACCCCAAAGGGTTATATATAACAATCACCTGCAATACATACAATATATTTAGAACAAAACTTGCATTAAATGGTATAGAATACATAAAAAGGGTAGCTCAAGATAAGTGTGAAAACCAGATTCGTCCCAACTTCCATCTTAGATTCAGACTTGGGGCAGTAGCTGATATTCAAGAGAGGGCACTGTTCAAACAGGACATTAAATGATAGGCTTTAGCATTTGTATCTGAACCACTGGAAAAGAAACAAAAAATATAGATTGAAGCTGAAACAATCTGTGGTTAAAAGGCAGTGCTCCTAGCAAAAATTATAGAATTCTATTTTTATTTGTCACCTTCAAACTGATAGATCTAAAGCAGCAAACCAATTATTGGGCAACTCTTGAACCACATATACCTGTTCAAGCATTAGTTTTCCTGCTTCATACTTGGAAGCGCTAAACGAGCCTATCTCTTGCAATGAATGTCCCTCTTGTGGCTTCGAACGAGTCCTTAGCATAGAAGAACTATTGTCTGCACAGTTCAGCTTACCACTCATAAGGCATACTAATGCTGACTTCATTACATCCTCAGCCTGCAAATAAAAGAGAATAAATGCCCACAGATAACAAGTATATCTTAATAACGCCATATAAGATTTTAAACAATCTATTTTCAGATGGACCATAAAATGTTTTTTAAGGAACCCAATTTTCATTTGTTGCAGACCTGAACTTACACTCTGTCAAAATCTATTTTTTGCTGTCTTTATCCAATATGCAATAAAACTATAAATAAGCATTGATAAATATCAATGAAGAGAATATGGTCAAGTTTCAAACAAAAGAAGCAATGAGGATTGCATTTAGATAGCAGGCCGCCAGGTCCAAACCTCTATAGAAGCACGTGAAAGGCGCAATGCATAGTCATTGGCAACATGTTGTCTCTCAGTACCACTTACTCCATCATGATGCTGCAAAACAGCCATTGCTTCTTCCAAAGAATCGGTGTTAGGAATTCCCTTATTTCTGCCTACAAGAAATTCCAGCTGCCTTGCTGCCTGGAAATGTCCATTCACAAAGGTAGTTACAAGGCCTCTACAAGGTATTATATGCATAAACATGGAAGAAATTAAAATATATAGGAACATCGGAAATCAATCTCACTGGTTTTAAGCTAATACAAACCTGGAGAAGCCCAGAGAGTTTTCTCACGTAGCCTTTTAGAGCAGGCCGGCTGGTGAAATATCCAGTCCAGTAACAATGTTCACAATCTGCATAACTGTTCCAACAATGAAATACTTCAAAGTTGATAATTAGGTATAATATTTAGTCCAGCTAAAATCCATGCCTTTTGCACTAGTACACAACTTTTCATTTTAATTTTCTACAAGACATCATAATAGCTTTTTTCCCTCCCCCAAGAAATCAAGGGATGGTTACAAACAACTTATTGTCTTCCACATTCTGTTTTTTCATCAGTATACCAAATATTTGTTTGGATCTTAACTGAAATAATAAAACTCCCTTTGCATCAATACTCTTCATGTCAAAAGGAGGGAAAGTGGTATTTACATGGTGATACTAATAGCACTACCATGCAAATCAGTCAAACCAACAAATTAAAGGTTGTCATTAATTCAGTAAAAGAAAGCATGCCAAGGTGAGCACTTTCATAACCATACCATATAAGAGATAAAACCGAGAACAACTACTAGTGTTACAATCACACTTCTGTACCTAGGAGAAATAAAGAAATACATTACAAGGTAAAGGCCAACATATGATACTAAAAGAAGTGCTACAAAAAATTATTTCCAATATAAGGTCATTTATGTCTGATCTTACCATCCACAATAGGTGATCTTCTAAATATGTAAAGAAAATTGTTAATGTTAATCTACTAGTGCAATTTGGACCATGAATGGAGAAGAGATGACTCTCTGTCAAATACAAAAACTTATGAAGCCTAAATGCTAAATTTTTTGCATCATAGGGTATACATCATTGTCATTATCTTGCCAAGGGTGTGATTATCTTAAAAAATGTGCTAGGAATGTCATGTCCGCTTATCTAATTAAATTAATCAGGGACCTATTTCATCATCTCTTGAAGACTAAAGGATAAGGTAGGGAAATGATTAATAATATTTTAAGTTGGGCCCAATAACATTATTTTATAAGGACAACTTAAATATTATTATATTTTAATAAAGTGGTCAACTAAATAGGACATCATAAGGCCTCATATAATATTTAATTTAAAAAGTGTTTTTAAATACTTATGGAGAAAAACTTTGGAGGGAAAAGGAAATTCAAATTTAAGAAGTCCCAAAAGGAATTTATAAAAGGAAAACAAATGAATCAAAGGGATATTCCATTGTTATTGCAATCAAATCATTTTCCGAGCTTAAGCACTTGTGTTCATCTTCTCATCCAAAGACGAAAACCCTTGGTATACAGAAATTTGGAGAACAAAAACCCTCTTGTTTTCCAATTGGGATTGGATGACTAAAATCCTTTTATCCAAGTAAGGTGATTCCATCTAAGGATCATATTGGTGTTGAATATTGCAAGTTTAGTTCCAAATTTGGGCAATTAAAAAGAATTTTTAAGGATTTCAATTGTCTTGGAGGTTGTTGACTAATTACAAATCTGATTGCAAGAAAAATTTGTCAAATTCAAAGGAAATAATTATTGCTCAACTACTGCATAGCAGTCAAAACAGGCCCTAGCTGCTACTGCAACCTCCCTGCTGCAACCACACCTTATAGCCAAAGCCATACACCTGCAGCAGTCATACAACCACCATAACAACTTCCACACCCAGCCATTCTATTGTTTTCTGCCCTAATTGTTGTCCTTTGATCAGATTTGCAATCTATAAAGTCTGAAACTCACTTCCAGCCACAGCCTCAGTCTGATTTCATCCCAGCAACTGCCATTATTCAGATCTGCTATCCGTACAGCAATTCGGTGCCTGTGAGTGGGAAATTTTATTATTATACTATTTTGTCTGTTGATTTCAATATTCATAAAAACTGCATATAATTGCTTTCCCGTTCAGCATATCAGCATTTTTGTAATTTTGCCAACAGCTATAATTAGTTAAAAAATCAAATATTAGGGTTTCATCCACAGCAGCAAAAATTGTTTGGGGAAAAATTCAGCAAATCAAAATTATTAGATTTTTTGAAAAAATTGGGAAAAATCAGATTTTTAAAAAAAAATTATATTATTATTATTATTATTATATTATAAAATATAAAATATAATAATAATATATTATTATATTACATACACTAATATATTATAATTATTATATTATTGTATTATTATAATATAATAATAATATAATAACAATATAATAACAATATAATAATATAATATAATAATTATAATATATTAATACATATGAATGTACTAAGATATTATAATTATTTTTTATATATTATATTATATTATTATTATATGTTTATATTATATTAATATAATTAGATAATATAATATTAGTATAATATAATATAATATAATCTAATTAGATAATATAATAATATATTATTAATATACTAATATAAATATTAATATTTTTAATATATATAGTATAATTATAATATATTAGTATATATTAGTATATTAATATATTATAATATTATATATATTATTATATTATAATAATATATTATAATTATTATATTATTATAATATATTATAATTATTATATTATTATAATATTCCGAACGGCACATTCAAACTGCAGCAGAATATAAAATTATATTAATATATTATAATTATATTATATTGTAATACATTAAATATTAGTATATTATTATTAATATTACTATTATATTAATATCAATATGTTATTATTAATAAAAAATGGCACATAAAGATGAAAAAAGAAGAGCAAAACAAATAAAAGACTAATGCAGATTGAATAGTGTGAGTCCCATTCGAAAACGGCAAAGCAAAAACATATTGAGGGGGCTTATGTTGGATACAAAGCAAACAACAAAGTGAATGATTCAAATATATGGATTGATGTATCTGACCCAGCAGACAAAGATGCAGGGGAATTGGAAAATACTGCAGTAATAGGGAGATTTTTGGGAAAAAAAATCTCCAGGAAGGAAATCGGAGATTGGGTAATTAAGAATTGGAATACAGATTCAGTGTTAAACTTCATGCTGAAAGGCTTTTTTTAGCTATATTTGAATCGGAAGAGCTGATGGATAGGATTTTGGATACCGACAGATGGAGAAATGGAAATTCATACTTATATCTATAAAAATAGATACTCAATTTCAATCCTTTAGAATCTTCACCAGCGGATGGACCAATATGATTAAGATTGTATAATTTACCATATGAATACCGAACTGGGAAATGTTTAGCCAAGATAGGAGATAGGATTGGATGAACAATTGAGGTCGACCTACATGATAGCGAAACCCTAATTTATGCCAGAATTTTGGTGGTGGTAATTCAAGAGATCCGTAAATCAATACATCTGGTTGCAGTGGAGAAACATTGGGTGCAGGCCCTTGAAATAGAATTACTAAAGTTCTATTGCCCGAAATGTAAAGCTAGGAATCATACAGAAAACAATTGCCGCAGATTATCCATACAATTCAAAAACGTATGGAAAGAAAAGGCTGCGAACACAAGCAAAGATGAAAATGTGTAAGGAAAAGATGCGAAGGAAGTCAACAAAGAAGATCCTCAGTCGCCTATTAATCCAACAAAAAATTATGAGGACGATAAAATAAGCAATTATTCCCCCGAAAGAAGGGGAAAAATAGAGGCAGAATTCACAAAAGTTAAAGAAAATACTAGGAAGGTGCAAGGACAAGAAGCAATTCCGATGGAGCCAGAACAAAATAACGAAACGAATACAGAATATGTGCCCATGTCAGAGAATGAAGAGATGGAGGAAGTGGATATAGTCGACCCCAGATGCATTAGTCAAAGTCTAGCGAAACTTCTTAAAATCGGAGCTGTAAATCCCAAATTGTGGCAAAAGACGAACAAGCAGAAAAGAGAAGAAGAGGCTCTCAATGGTGATCAATCCTCAATCAAAACATACTTGCTAAGGTCCAAGGGAGGAAGCACCTCCCTTAGAGGGCAATGAAGATTCTCAAGTGGAATGTTAGAGGCTTAAACACCCCTAACAAATGACGCTTGGTCAAGCGTTAAATAGAATGTCAACAGCTAGATATTATCCTATTTCAAGAAACCAAATTAGGAAAGAAAGAATTAGACACATTCATTGGTCATTGCAAAGGATGGTTGGGATACTTCATAGAAGCACAAGGCATGTCTGGAGGAATTGGAATAGCTTGGAAAGGGAACACATTAGTCGTCCAGCCAAAAATGTCAAATCCAATTTGGCCACATGCAAAGGTAAAATGTATAAACTCAGATTTCAAATTTTATGTTTATAATGTATATGGGCCAAGAAAAATGTAAGAAAAGAAAGAAACTTGGGAGGCATTAAGCCGAGAAATCCAAACAATTGATGAAAGGTTCATAATTGAAAGCGACTTTAATGCGATTCTAGATCTAAAAGAATAAAACCAGGGGATAAACAAAATAGCACAATCACAAAAGGATTTTGGGGATTTCATAAGCAACAATAATTTCTTAGACATAGAGCCCTACACATGGAACAACTGTATAAGAGATTTCACGAATATCGCCAAGAGACTGGACAGATTCCTCTTGTTGGAGTGTTGGATGCAGAGGGCTAATCTACCACGCTCAAAAATTATGGTGATACCAATATTAGATCATTTTTTGGTAAAATAATGCATTATAGAAGAAACCAAGACAACAAGGGGATAGTTTAGGTTTGAAAAAATGTGGTTCATACGTCCCGAGCTGGTAGAGACAATGAAGACATGGTGGAAAGAGCCTACCCATTTCAAAGGCACAAAGATGTTTGTCTTTCACACAAAGTTGCAACGGCTAAAAGAGAAATTGAGAGAATGGAACAAAAATACCTTTAAAAATATTTTCCAAGAGAAGGAGCGCTTGGAAAGTGATTTAGAGAAGTTGAGAGAAATAGTAATAACAAGTGGTATGACACAAGAAGAATATGATAGAGAGAAAAAGTTAATGGCTGAATACAATAAAGTGCTAGCCAAAGAAGAATGCTATTGGAAATCCAAATCCCGAGAGACATGGTTGGAAGAATACCAAATTTTTTCACAACTAAACCAAAATGAAAAGAGGATGGAACAGGATATCGTAGATTAAGGATGACGATGGCAACATAAAATCTGAGGTCACAGACATAGAAAAGACGGGTGTAGCTTTCTTCGAGAAGCTGCTTGGTGGATATGATGCGACAGAGCCATTACAAAATAGCCTTATCGGCAAAATCCCAAAGGTTGTGACAGGGCAAGATAACTCTTTCCTTGTTTTGGCAACAACATTGGAAGAGGTTAAAGAAGCTACTTTCCACCTCCACCTAAATAAGGCACCAAGGTTGGATGGCTTCTCTACATTGGTGTTCCAAAAATGCAAGGATTTCATGGGTTTTGAAATTCATGAAGTAGTAGAAGAGTCAAGGAGAAAACCAAGAAGCTAAAAGATCTAAACAACACAAATATCGCTCTTATCCCAAAGAAAAAGGATTGTTCATCTTTCTTGGATTACAGGCCCATATCGCTATGCAACATCATATACAAGATTATTGAAAAGGTAATGGTGAATAGACTCAAAATGATCTTACCCAAGATCATAAATCAGGAACAAAGCAGGTTTATACCTGGGAGAAGCATAACAGATGGAATAATTATAGCCCATGAAGTGATTAACGCTTTAAAAAAATACAACCTCAAAGGAATGTCGTTGAAGCTATATATAAGTAAAGCGTATGACAGAGTGAGATGGAGATTTCTAATCAAGGTAATGGAAAAATATGGATTTGAAGAGAAGTGACAAATGGATATACTGTTGTATTTCAACTCCAACATACTCAGTAATGATTAATGGAACACCTTGTGAATTCTTTGAAGGGGCCAGAGGATTAAGACAAGGTGATCCATTGTCTCCATTCTTGTTCGCGATGCTCTTAGTAGACGCATATATGCAATGGAACAACAAGGATTATGGAAAGGTGTAAAGGTTACACACACTTTTCGACAATAACACATCATTTTTTTATGACACTATACTTTACAGCACCCCAACCATTCAAGAGACCGAAAGCATCAAAAGAACAATTGAAACTCTCAGCTTTGAAGCAGGGCAAATGATCAACATGGAGAAATTAAGGATACTCTTTTTTAACACAAGCAAAGCGGTACAAAGAAGGATCGCTAATCTTCTAGGAATCACAATAGGACAACTCCCAACAAAATACGTCGAGATTCCTCTATTTGGTGGCCTCGCCAAAACTGATTTGTGGGAGGAAACAATCACAAGTGTGGAGCAAAAACGAAATGTTGGAAGGGCAAGTGGTTGTCGTAAGCCAGGAGAGTAACTATGCTAAAGGCAATAATCGCGGTCATCCCAATATATATGTTATCGTGTCTTGAATTGCCAAAAAGAGCAGTTGAGGCACTTACTAAAGGGAAAAGAAAATTCTTCTGGCAAGGGGCAAATGAAAGGAAATGGATACCACTAATTTCCTAGGAAATGATTTAAGAGGAGCAAAGAATAGGGGGGGCAAACATCATAAATGTGCAGTTGCAAAATCAAGCACTCGAGGCCAAGCTCGCATGGAGAATGTACAAAAATCTCGACTCCCGATGATGTAAATTGTTGAAAGCCAAGTATCTCGACGAAGAAGACTTGAAACAAATATTGACAATTGCAAATCCTCCAGTGAGATCATCAATTGGAATTTCTTAACCAAATGTAGAACAATTATGGAGCACCTAATGTGGAGGGTTAAGAATGGTAGCGAGGCCTTATTTTGGTTAGATTCTTGGAATGGCTATAAACCATTGGCCTCGCTCCTCGGGATGGAAGATGCAATCCGCATCACACAAGCGGCCTATGGCGAGAAGGTGCACCATTACATGGTCATATCACAAGTCAATGGTGGATATGAATACAAATGGAAGGACTTCAACGTACTGAATGAGCAGTGCAAAAACATCTTGTTGGGAGAGCTTGCTAATCGAACAATTCTAATAATAGAGAGGACTAACACACTAGTGTGGTGTAGGGCTAAATTTGGGGAATTCGCAACCAGAATCTGATATGATGTATTGAATTGGGAAACAAACATGGAAAAATGGCCAAAAGATTTATGTTGGGGTGGCGATGTATTGCCCAAGGCAAGGGCATTTGGTTGGTACGCTATCCATAATCTCATTTTCACAAGAGACAAGAGACAAATTAAATAAAATTGGTATTGCTAGCCCACATTGGTGTGTGATGTGTCAAGCTAGTGATGAAAATATGGATCACCTTCTTGATGAGAGCCATTTATGTCCCATTTTATGGCATATTTTAGCCTATTTTCATACACCTTCATACCCATTCCCACATTCCATTTCCATTCCATATCATATCATTTTACCATCTTATGTTGCATATGATTTAATATATATAAGTAATCTTTAATTTAGTTTTTAGATAAAATATGTGAATAAATAATATCAGATTGTACTTACTAATATTTCTTCTACTATGTCAAAAATATATATATATATATTGTAACACACAGATTTAAGGGTGCAAATCTTCCTGTCACTTTCTAGTCAGAAGCTTTTGTGTATTACTTTCTAAACGACAATTTATTTTTGTTATCTTTTTCAAAAGATGATGTCAGTCTCCAAGGTGGTGTCGATTACCTCTTCAATGCCAAATCTGAATGAGCACAAGAACCCGTGAGATTATTGATAAATAACTCTGAATGGAGATGCAATTTCCAGTTATGTAGAGTAAACCAAAAAACCTTCTATTTTCAATATTTATTGTAACAAGACAATGTTTAATTCGTGGTCCATAAAAAATGGAGCAAACTACACTCAGCCAAGGTTCCACGTTTGCCATTCTATAAACTGATTGAAATGGAAGGAAACCCGTGGTGGAAGACATGCTTGCTAGCTGGACAAAAACGAAGATATTCATGTCTCCTATTTTTGCTCACTGCTATAACAACACTATTTTAATCTGTGGATTAGCAATCCATATTTTTGTTTCTTCTAGTTTGTTTGCCATGGGCCAAAACGAACTTATTCTATTTCACTTTGTTATTATTTTTATAAGCACGACCTTTATATATACGGTTTGTTGTAAAACAGTGAGAAAGTATTGTATGTAGATTATTATATCATTTTTGATAATAATAATAATAAAATCGTTTCTTCTGATCAAGGCAACGTAGAAAGGCTCCCGTCTCTACTCACCTGCAAACCACGGAGCAAGGACCCACTCCCTGGTGAAGCACGGTGACATTTATTTATTTTTACTGTTAATATTTTTGTGCGTTGTTTATTTTTTGTTTGATTTAATTTCAATAGCTTTCAAACTTTAATAGTTGCATGATTTAAATTCCAACATCTTTATTATAGTTCGATTTGATAGAAGATTTTGTGATTTAAGTTTGGAATGCAATATTTCATTACAGTTTGATTTCAATATTTTTAATTTGGTAAAGTGTGTTTTATTTTCTATCAATAAACTGTTGTTGCTGTCACAAACTATTCTTGTTACAGTTAACAGTTCCTAGCGCGATTCTGACAGTAAGATAGAAACCAAAAACATTCAATTCGATCTCTAGTCTTTTGTGTGTTCTAGTTGCATTTCATCCCCACTTAATTCACTGCTTTCCTCCCTCAGGTATACTACCGCAACACCTCTCACAAGCTTACCATCCCCGGACTGACACTTAGACCAAGCTGAACCTAGTTTATTCTTTACCCCAATTTTGGCCTATCACTTCCAATTCACTGTGAATTTGCCCAGGCATGTTGGAATACTTTTAGAGGCAAACTAGGATAGCAAAGTCCAATGCCAAACAAATTGGAAGAAGTGTTTGATGCATGGCCCAGACTATATAAAGCCTTTGCTGGACTATAGAGCGAACTACCGACGATGATCGTGTGGAAAATATGGAAGGAAAGGAATGTTAGAATCCTCAAAGCCAAGTCATCATCCATTAAACCAATTTAAACAAAATCGAGATAGGCATATGCAAACATCTGAATGTGCAAACAAAGGGGTAGAATTACAGATATTTCTCTGCATGGGACAAGAAAATGCAAAAAGAGTGGCCACACTTGATACCACCAAAGGGTGACTTCGTCAAAACAATTAGGGATTGAGCTGGGACCAAGTGGTCACTCCCCCCAAGTGGGTGACTAAAAGTGAATTTTGACGGGACTTCAAGGGGAAATCCCGAAGCCTCGGGGGCGAGATTCATAATCAAAGATGATAGAGGAAACTTAGAATGAGCAACCTCTGTTAAACTTCCTAATGGCACCAATAATGAGGCAAAGTTTGCAGCACTATGTGAAGGAATGAGGTATTGCAGCAAGAACAAAATGCATAATATTGATGTGGAAGGCGACTCGACTATGGTAATCAAGGCAATGAGGTCATGGAGTGCCCCGAGCTAGAAAAAAAAGATATGGATAGAAAGAATATGCTCTTCTATGGCCAAAATTGAAAACTTCACGCTGAAGCATGTATATAGGGAAGTAGACGGTGTTGCTAACTTTCTTTCAAATAGGGGGATAGACCAAGAGGCATGAATAATAGAATCGAATCAATGTAAGGAGTGGGCAGACATACAAGAACTCATCAATCAAGAAGAAAAATTGGTCACATCACAAGGTAAGTGATGATTCCCACAAGATCTATGTTCCAGGATATACTTGTACAGACTACTGAAATGCACCAGCACTGGGATTACGCCAAGATAAACATAGAAATAAGAGTGTGTCACGAGGATGATAGAACATCATGCTGCAAAACCGGGCTAAATCGGGACTCAAAGGAAAGGACTACAGATTTCAAAAGACAAGGACTTCATGAGGGTAAAAGTCTCACATGGTAAGTATGCAATGCGTTTCTTGGGGTTTGTCAAATGTGTGGATCAATGGTAGATTTCATTAAGATTTGAGGCTGCAAGTGCAAGTGCAACCAAATAGATATATCTGCACAGTTGTGGGAGGTATTTGTAATACAATCAGATGTTGCAGAAGAAGTAATCAGAGCCATTATCGAAGAAAAGCACCTACAACATGCGCATGTACATAATGTTGTTCTAATGGAGAAATTCATATATAATTTGGTGTGCACCATAGGGAAATTTGATTGGGGCTCACTAGAAATAAACAAATACATCGTCCTCAAGTACAGAGAGGGAGCGAAACAGGCATTGGCTAAACTCAACCGTGACCCAAAGGAGGGAATGGTAGGGGATGCTATTTGCATCGTAGTAGCAAGGAAGAACGAAGGTATAAAACAAGCCATTACCCTTATGAGGGAGGGTCTAGAAAGGAACAACATGCAGACATATGCTTTCTATATCAATCATAAAGAAAGTCTCTTTACTCCAGCCTAGATTGAAAGGCTTCAGGAAGTCATTGAAGCCATCAGACTCATGAGGCTGAACCATATTGTAATCCTTTTTCTCAAATTTTGAATGAAAGGGAGCCATCCAGTTATAAGATATTTTTTAATTTAAAAAAAATGAAATTAAAGGGTGCGGCGAACATATCATTTCTCATTCATGAGTCAAATTCTAAGTATAAAACTCCTTGTTTGTCGCTTGTAATCTATTTGAGTCCTTGTTACCAATAGTTGTCAATGTTGTCATTGTTCATTGTAGCTAACTGCTAAGCAAGGCTTAAAAAAGAAGTTTTTAAAACATGTCAAACAAAGTGAAAGCATTAGTTGAGGTAAAAGGAAAGGTAGTGAAGGGTCAAGGTATAGGAATGGTCCTCAAGTTTCCAAGACACATCTTGATAAAGGAAAAGGTACTTAAAGGAAATATCAAGTCACGAAAAGGTACACAAGTAATTCCAAGCGCGCCAAAGAGAGAGAATGCCCTACTCAGAGGTCTAAAGCTCTCAAATGTCTTTCAAGTGCCCAAGCGCATGCCAATGAGAACAAATGTCACTTTTGAGTGAATTTCAAGTAAAATATGTTTAATAAGTAAAATAAGTGATTTTGAGTGTGAAAAAGGTTCTAGCAAATCAAAAGACACTTTTGGTCACTTAAGTGAAAACTAGAAGGGGTGTGTCAAACAAAGTGAAAGCATTAGTCGAGGTAAAAGGAAAGGTAGTGAAGGGTCAAGGTATAGGAATAGTCCTCAAGTTTCCAAGACATGTCTTGATAAAGGAAAAGTTACTTAAAGGAAATATCAAGTCAAGAAAAGGTACACAAGTGATTCCAAGCATGCCAAAGAGAGAGAATGTCCTACTCGGAGGTCTACAACACTCAAAAATGTCTTTCAAGTGCCCAAGTGCATGCCAATGAGAATAAATGTCACTTTTGAGTGAATTTCAAGTAAAAAATGTGTTTAATAAGTAAAATAAGTGCTTTTGAGTGTGAAAAAGGTTCTAGCAAATCAAAAGACACTTTTGGTCACTTAAGTGAAAAGTGGAAGGGGCATAGCAAGTCAACTTCAATTTAAAACAAAAAATGAACTTTTTGGACAAAAGTTACCTAAGTGAAATTTCAAACAAGACTAAGGTGCAATGGGACCCCAAAAGACACACCTAAGTGAAATGCCCAAGTGATAATGTCAACTTAAAAGACAAAGATTGAGTTTTAGTGAAAAAGTGCAATCTCAATGAAAAATTAGAATTTGAAAATCACTTAAGTGACCCAAAAAGCACTTTTTTCCCCACTTAAGTGGCAGATGTCAATTAAAAATTAGAATGAAAATTCACTTTTCACTTAAGTGACTAAACTCAATATTAAGTTAGAACCAAAAAGTGATAAATTGACAAATGTGTGTTTAGGAGCACATTGGATTATTTGATTGTCTCTTTGTCAAGTTCAAAACATGTCAAAAGTGCAAATGAATGCTTGAACATGCCCCTAGAGGAGTGAATGTAACATTGTCAAGTTCCATGTATGTCAAACATGCAAATCAACATCCAAGGGCACCAATGGAGAGTTGTCAAGTTGTCAACTCAAAATTAGATCAACAAGTACAAGTGGTTGCAGGTACCCATAGAATTTGTCATGTCAATTTGTCAATTGCAAATTGCAAATTAGAACAAAATTGCATCCCGTGGTTAGGGGCACCCCTCGTCACCTAAATGTCAATTTGTCAAGTCAAAAACATGTCGAAAGTGCACCAATGTCCTTGGGCATGCCCCTCAACCTCTTAATGTCAAGTTGTCAATTGAAAAAAAGAATATTTATTGTCTTCAAGTGCCTGGTGTTGGATGTCAAAATGCAAGATGAAAACATGAGTGAAAATCAAATAGCACGCCATCATATGTCAAGGTTTCTTCTTCAAATTGCCATGGGAAATAGCTTGCACAATATCTTGTTGCCCATTGAAAATGGATTCCTCAAGCTCCATTATAGTTGTCCAATCAATCAATAGTTGTCATTATTGCGAACATGACTCCAATACAAAACGATGGATTGCAAGACGTTTTTGAAAAGGAAGTCAAACTCAAGTCACCAAATTGGTCATAAGGCTTCAATGCTTCATTCAAGAATCTACCACAGCCAGAATGGAAAGGTTTCGTCAAAATCATAACCAAGAACCAAGTGCCAAATTGGCTATTTTTAGCTTGAGCTGTTTCTAGCTCATGCTACATTTGGCTATCACTATTTTTGTGAAGAAAATCCTATTCTAAGAAATTTATTTTTAAAATGGTTGTTTATAGATTGGATATTTTTAGACAACCTTCTAGAAGGTTGAAATTTAGTTCATAGTTATCCTTATCACAAATCTATTTTAAGATTTCCTAACTTAGGGATTGGAAATTGTGGACAAAAGTATAGTAAGCTCGCTTTGTGCATAAGAAAGCTACTCATAGCATAGAAGTTCTAATTACTTTTTTTAATTATTTCTCATGCAAAACTTTGTAAATTCTGACAAAAAAATTCCATTCACCCTTAAATTTTCGAAGGGATTTGGTATGCCTATTTTGTTGCTAAAATTGTTGTTCAAAAGTTTTATGAGAGATCTTGTGTATGTGTGATTAGGTAAATAGAATAGCTTTGCTGAATTTGAGTTTTTGTATTGCGGGTTTCTATAAAGTTGGCAATTGCGGCTTTGTATAGAATTTTGTCATGTCCCCAATTTTGAAGGTAGAATTATTTAATTAATTTAATTAATTAAGTTGTCCAAATTAATGATATTTCATAAGGATGACTAATTGATTATTTTAATTAAATTAAGTGGGTTATTAAATTAGTTATTTATAAGGTTATCAAACAATTAAATATTAAATGGTGACCTTATATTTAATTAATTTAATAAGTGACTAAAATAAAAATATTATATCATAAAGTCGCTAAAAATAAGATATATCTTTTATCCCACATTGTCAAGAAAACTGTGTGAGCTCTCCCAAGAAAAGTATAAAGGGAGCTTTGGGCTGAACATTTGTCATGGTTGAGTTGATTACTACATTTCTACATTTGGTGAGCTTAATACTTGGCAAACTTTGCTTGTGAAATATCAAGCCTAGCTGGTCCTGGTTTCGCTTGTGAAATATCAAGCCTAGCTAGTTTGAGAGAAGATACATCAGTCTTCACATTTGCAATCATTGGAGATCATTTTTGGAGAGGTTTATAAGGTATATTGAGGTCTGTAATTTTGTCTCAGTTTGCAGACCAGCCATAGAAGACCTTGCATTTTCATTCGTAGGTCTTCAATAAGAGGTCAGATTTTTATGGGTATTGAATCATTTGTTGTTGTGGTGACAATCATTTTGATAGCTGATTGGAGGAGAAATCAGTTGGATATTATTTTATTCTGCAAACTTCTATATACAGCAAGTGTTGATGTTATAGCTGTGGGAGATATCCTTCTCTCAAAATCGAAATAATAAATGTGTTGTACCCCAAATTAAAAAATTTGCTACACTTAGGCATTTTGAAGAAATGAGTTAAAGTCTTGTCAAAATCTGTCAAAAAGGTCAAAATTGGGGTTTTGCATGTCTTGCATGGGGGTCAAAAACTTGAAATTTTCAAAATCTGACAATCTGGGTAGGTTCAGAACGACCACATCAACAAAATCCAGATTTCAGTTTTTCGACCCTAAATTTAAGGAAAATTTCTATTTTTAGAAGGTTTCTAAAAATAGGACATTTTGGGGGTTTTTTCAGGTTTTTTTCAAAACAGATACTGACAAAAATTTCTAGAAATAGAAAGTTTAGGCTTCTAGGGTTGAGACTGATTTTGATTGGCTCAAAATACTTCCTCATCAGGCTAGTGCAGTCAGAATCACGAAAAGATCAATTTTGCCCTAGTGGGTCTATTCTACTTTTTCGGAAGTTTTTTCAGGAAATCCAAGGTCATCAATGGATGTCAATCAACTGCCAGGTGTCAGAGTCCGACATGCAAACACTGAACAAAAGTTGTCAATGATGAACATGAACGAAGAACGGAGAACGGAGACAGAAAGCTGGAATAAGTTGAAAAATGAGAAATTTTGGCTAAGTCTGGAGACTTCAGGTGCCCCTGTCAAGAATAGGTGCCCAAACACCCATGCCTTAGAAAAATTTTGTATCCGGCAGTCGAGGCCAAGGCAAACACGCCAAACAAGGAAAAAACTTGAAAAGTTCAGAAAATTCTCTAACACTACCAGTCATGAGTGCCTCTGGAAGAGATAGGCGCCCAGCTTTTCAAGGCATCAGATGATGAGATTAGGATTTGTGTTCCCAGGCAATGTTGCTCAGATTCTTCTCAGCTCCGCAGTAAGCCCACCAACGCAGTCATCAGATCACTCAGTCATCTAGAATCGAAGATTGCACGGAGGAGTTTCAACCAAGAAGCATAATGCAAATCACGGAAAATGTCGAAAATATTCTAACTCTAGTGAAGTTGGGTGCCCCAGCTAGCCAGGGGCGCCCAAGATTTTGATGCCTCAAAACAAATTTTCCATAGAGGTAACTCCCAGAAGACCCCTCTCAAAATCCTTTGAGCTATCTGACGAGTCTAGCAGTTAGTCTATCGGAGCTCGGGATCATCTAAAAGAGAGGAGATAAGCTTCAAACCTGAAAAACGTGAAAAAATGGTTTAAGTCTGGTGAACATGGGCGCCCTTGGAGAAGATAGGCGCATAGGGTTTTGAGGCCTCAGATGGCAGTTTCAGCAGTTGCAGTCTGCATGATCATCTCGTCAAATTCTACCAAACTATCCAATGGAGCAGTCAGCCAGCTGATCTGATCAGTTTAGCTCCCGGAATCGAAAATTCATCAAAAGATTAGAATACAAGCAAGAACTTGAAGCTCATAAAATTGGCTAACACTAGTAAAGTTGAGCGCCCCTGGAGGAGATAGGCACCCGACATTTTGAAGGGTCAAATGAAGTTTTCGTCAGAAGTTGCCTCCAAAAAAACTTCAACAGATTCAATCAAGCTCCGCGATGAATCATTCAGCTCGTCCGTCGGATGAATCTGGAGGTCATAAATCAAGATCAAACAAGGGATGAAAATCAAGAAAAGTTGAAAATGGTGGAAAAATGGCTAAGTTTGAAGAAGATAGGCACCTCTAGCCAAGAAAGGCGCCCAAGAAGCCATGCCTTAGTCAAATTTTTCGAATTTTCAAAAATTTCAAGAAGAAAAACGTCCAAGTTCAATGCATAAGCTCAGGCTAGGGTTTTGAAGAGTTAGGGCAAAGGAAAGCTAATTTTCTTAAGGCAAAACTTATTTAAGGCACCTTTGCTTTTCATTTTTCATATTTTTCTTTCAGGTGGCATCCAAGGAGAAGTGGAGCAGCAACTTAAGAGTTTTCTTTTCAAGATTTGAGAGCTCCAGATTGCTGATTTTTCAAATTTCTTCATAAATTTTCAAACCAGCATACAAGGAGGCCTACTTTGTCATGATTTTTCATCCAGAACATCAATTCCTTGAAGAAGAAGGTCATGATTTTCAATTTTCATCGATCTAGGTCATCTCAGTTCTATCTTCTGGACAAGTTTTGAAGAATTTTTCTCAAGTTGCAGCAGCTGCTTTTTTCTTCGTATGTCAAAGAAAACATCAATATTTTCAACTTCTAATCTTCTAGGTCCATCTTAAACATTCTTCTAGACAAAACCCATATCACAGCTTTTTCAGAGAAATTTCAAGTGGCTGCTTTTTCAGTCAGACTTCAAGGTTTTCAAATTTTGACCAAATGGGTTCATCCAGAATGTGCCTCTAAACAATACCCAAATGCTAGCTTTTTCTGCTTTTTCGGAGGAAATTAGGGTTAGTTGCTTTTTCAGCCTACACTCAAAATTTTCAAAAATGGACGATCTGGGTTATTTTACAACGAAATTCTAAACAAAATCCATATCTCAAAATAATTTCCAAAAAATTCATTCATTTAACGAAAAAAATCAGCAAGCTAAAAATAGAAAGTGTGCAAAAACTTGTTTGAATATAGGCAAGATTACAATCAATCTTCAAGTTTTGCAATATGGAGTACACTCCCACTGAGTTCATGACTTAATCAAAACAACTAAAACAGACTTGCACCGCATTCCAAGCAGAGTTTCAGAGTGTTATATGTGGCAGTGGTAGCGATGACCCCACAGCTAGGAGGATGAGTTAGATTGAGATGATGTCAGCGAGGTTTGAGAAAACAACCAATGATAGTAAAGATTTCCTGAGATCAATTGCAGATGGTGAAGAAATCTTGGAAAAACGGCACTTTGCTATTAATAGTATTGATACTCCTACCAAAGATATAGTTTCCCGCTTTTTGGCGGATGTGATCGAGATATGACACAGCTTTCTTCTAGAAGCTTTCTTTCTATTCTCGTCTTAATACATCCATTTTTTTGAGAAGAGAAAGAAAACAATTGTAATAGTTGGCATTTTCTATTTTTCATGCTTTTTTAGTTGTAGATGTTTATCTTCTTCTAGACTTAGAAATAAAGCTTGCGAGTTGGCAAGCCTTAGTTGTAAAAGAAAGGAGATTTTAGGGTTCCCTACTCCTCTGCTTTGTTATAAATAAGAGCAGTTTTTGCAATGTATGTTCAAAGCCTTGGGTGAAATGTCCCTAAATAGATTTATGCCAATAATTGATTGTCTTTCTGATTTTTCAATAATACTCGAATACAAGAATCAAAATTTGATTCTAAATATATAATTTTCTGATTTCCAAAATAAACCAACTGCTGCAAATTCAGAACAAACTCTAGGTGGGTGAATTAAAACAAAATTTAATTCTAAAAATATAATTTTCTGTTTACAATGCCAACATGCAATTTTCAAAACAAAAATCAAAATTTACTGCACTCACTGTAGGATCCATACAATCATAAGGCTACGGTTTTCCTATTGCATGGACAACTGTGAATGCTCCTGCTGCTATACGGTTTCTAAGAAATTTAATAATAATTTCTATGAAAACCTAGAAAATGCAGTTTTCAGATTTTGTCCTTGTCTATACCGTATGATGCTGGTCAACTATGTTGCACAACCACCAGGGAAAATGTGCAACAGGCTGGAAATACTCAGATCTGACTGTTTGATGCCCTCCTTGCTGGCTGGTATGAGTTTGGCAACACTGGAATATCTTGCCAATCAAAAGATGGAATTTTGTTTGCAACTCACACTGGGTCACTGGTGGAACATGTTTGAAACCCTGGAAATCTGAAACAATCTGGATTGGAAACAAGGGTTTCATCCTTGAATCAATATGATGAATCCCAAGAGAATTTTTGTCCTCTAAAATTTCAAACATGCTAAGGGTTTTCATCATTAAATGCCCTAGATTGAACAATTGCTCAAATCTAAAAGTAATATGCAGAGGATAGCTTGAATGATCCTTAAATGAAAGATAGGTGCCCCCTCGATATACCTTTTCGGATTGGGCCCTTGGGTCCTAAAATTTCCCTCCAAGTATTTAAAAATACTTGTTTTTCTTTTTTAAATATTTTAAAAGACTTTTATTTTGTACTAGTGTTTAAAACACCTTTTTATTTTAATTATAATAATATTATTAATTTTCCATTGAAATTAGAAACTGTCAGCCCAACTTAAAAGATATTAATTATTTTAATCCAAAAACAGAGACATGACACTAACAGTTAATTGTATATATTGGAAAAAGCTAGAGGTTGTGTACTTAGATTTCGGGGTTTTTGTCTAATCTCTGTTATAGAGAGAGCTTCTCCTTCCAATTTGAACAGAGCTTTATCTTCACATACTTTTCCATTTTGTGTTGCACCAAAAGGGGCAAATTAAAGTGCTGACAGTATGCAGTTCTATTTTAATAATGTTTGCAGATGGTGTCTTCCACCATTTGTCATCTTTGAAGCCCTTCATACTTTTCTAAATGTCTGTTTACATACCAGTCAGCCTCCACATGGATTTATCTTCACTTATGATCTTTTTGAGAGATTCAAGGGAAACATCATCAGGCTATGTACTATAAGTTTCATTCTTGCAGGACTTCTCTGAACATATACTTTACAAAATTCAGTCTTTAAATTTGTTCATCATTTCAGTAGATTTTGACTTTGACATATATGTCCTGATTCTGACCAGGCCATTCTTCCATGAATTTTGATCAGTCTTCTCCATCTTTTTATCTATCAATCTTCTATTAAAATTGTGTGTGAAATCAATAATTCATTAATGTTTATTTGAGTGTCTCCACACATACTCAATGCAATCTTCTGTTGACCTTAAAGCACATTGAACTCTTCATAGCCGGAATGTGGACATCCATATTACATTTTTGTAAATACCTGAGTATGATTCTACAGGGATCTCTAGCAAATAGAATTACTGATGTTTATAAACTGCAGAGGCCACATTCACAACTTACTTTGCAGATCATTAAATCCATGAAAAAAGCAACTTTGAATACAATAATTTCCTTATGGAAAATCTAAAAGTTGCCAATGCTCAAACCCCAGAAAATTCTTACGGAAAAAAATCATCTGTCTTCAGTGGCCAGCTTTCATTGGCTGCATGTTTTTGTAAAGTGTAGATTGTTGGAGTGGAGTAAAAGGCATTCACACGGCCATCCTGAACAAAGATCAAACATGTGGAGGATATAAGATGCTGATCAAGA
The DNA here is from genome assembly GCA_007115665.2 of Sequoiadendron giganteum. Taxonomy (NCBI): domain Eukaryota; kingdom Viridiplantae; phylum Streptophyta; class Pinopsida; order Cupressales; family Cupressaceae; genus Sequoiadendron; species Sequoiadendron giganteum. The sequence continues at coordinate 628,790,011 of CM021107.1, forward strand.
CAAAAGGACCTTAAATATTTCAACTGAAATAATTTGAAACTGGTTTTGTCTTTAGCATCACTCCCAAGCAGAACACCAATGCATAAATCTGTGTATTATAATATTATGCCTAATCACATGCCAATCCAAAAAATTCAGTCCGATAAGAAAATACTTTCTATATCATGTCAAAATTCAGTATACTGCATTAAAATGGAATCATAGTAATTTTCTTACACCTCCTAAAAGGCTTTAACTTATGGATACTGTTTTTCCACGCATATGAAGCATCCTACTGATTCAAAGAAATTATACTAGTTCTTGAGAAACCAAAAATTAAGACATCTAGAAGAAATGCAAAAACCACAAGAATAATAATCTTTAGGATGTAATTGAGGAGAAGTCTCCTTCAGACCAAAAACAATTAAAACTCATATAGGCATATTATTTGCAACAATAAGATTATGATTATGAGGACTGGACTTGCAATGCAAATACTATCAAGAAAAAATACAAAAATCTCTATGAAACAACCACGAGAGGAAATCAGATAAAAGCTTCAAACACAACATTCATTTTCAGTAATATCTGCTGAACTTAAAGTTACAAGTAGAGGTTTGTTTATGTTAATAGTCCAAGTAACTAGAAGTACCATTGACATTTCCTTGATTTCCATCAACTAATCGTAGAATTCAGCTCTCATCAAGGTAGGTGCCTCTAGAGAGAATGCATGGCATAAAAGTCAAACATCACTTTCTAGGAAGTGGAAAATTATTTTCTATATGGCTAAAGGGCCCATTGATTATTGGGATTGTACCCTCCTCAATCAAATACAATATTCCTTAGGTCAGAGGCTCACTGTTTAAAACATCCTCTGGTAATTGGATACAGATGCCCAAATCCTCCACCATTTTACACAAGCCACATTAACACAGGCATAAGTGCCTGGTTTTGAACCTGGATAATTTGTCAGTAAATGCCCCACGTTACAACTAGACCACAGCCTAGCAGTCAAATGTTTATTGTAAACCTTAAAGCATAAGCTTGAAGAGAACATGGAAGTGATCTCGTGTAGGTTACATGATTACATTGTTTATGTACACATGACCATAAGCTCAACCCCTAACATCAGTCCCTCCATGGCTACCCAAAGTGATTGAAAACTTGTGGAAACTGGTCACTTACTTAAGGAGCTCCTCACTTCCCACTTGTGAAAACTTGTTATTCTGTTTAATCTACTGATAAAATCTGAATATTCTAATAAAACTTACTAGTATGCTACAACAAAGATGCAGCAATTCCCTTTTTCTGGCTATATTTATTAATAATATCAGTTTTTGAAACAAACATTTTTGCACAAAAAATGATTTCCATGTGAAAACACTCTTGAGAAATTGTGGGTTTCCATCCTTCAATTTCTGCCATGGGGTTTCATCCTCAACTTAAATGAACTGTTGTTCCATGCTCCAAAAGAGTAATTATCAGATAATAAAGATGCATTCTTTGTATGGTGCACCTCCTTGTTTGGTGTTCTCTTATATATCTTTTTCCCTTCAATAGTCATGATTCTTCACATGCCCCTTGACTTTTGGTTAAATTAAACTTTAATTTTATATTATATATTTATTTTATATATTTTAATTTATTATTATTATAATCTAATTTACAAAAGGGAACATTACAGTCCACTCTTCCCAAGATTGCTTGTCCTCGAGCAATAGCAAACTAAAATGCCCCAAAAAAATCTTCACATAACTAAGTCTTTCTTGGAGATACTAGGATCCGAAATCAATCTTGGAAATATTATGAATCTCTCTAATGATGCAGTGTATTTCATTAACTGCCTATCTGTTGCTAGGTCTTGTTGAACAACTTTGCCTTTCTTGTCTTCAAACAAATTTTCTCGACGATTCACATTGTCTTGCAAATCTTCCTGAGTCATACCCAACTCTACAAATTGCTTTGTCCCTACAACTTGTAACTTTCTAGGGGGTGTTCTTTATGAAGAACCACTTCACCATTCATCTTTTGTTGCATTATTCTAATATCATCACAAGTTGTGAAAATTGAATCAAGATATGTCTCTACCTTTATTTTAAAAGTGGATTATCCCAATGGACATACCTCTCTGCATCCATTTGAAAACGCGGATTATCTGCAACCTCATGGAAAAATTGAAAATTATTCCTATTATCAAATTGGAAATTAGTTTCTTGTTTAGACCATTCATATTGGCATAATTCTAAACAATTGTCTTCTAAATCCTTCATTTTTTATTCCCAAATTTCTTATCATTCATTGTTGATCTAACAATTCCCACATACTCAAAACCATTGGTAGTAACTATTGAAACATTTTCTTTAGCTTGTGGCTCTAATGTGTTACTTCCTCATATTCCACCTTATTTTCTGTTCTACAATAGATTTCTCTTACTCTTTTTCTATCATTGCTTCTCTTCTCCAACATTGTGGCTTGGCACCCAAGATTCCTTGCATAAGAAGCAAATATTTTCTTTTCTAAGTGTGTTTAGGCTGTCCTTAGTCTTTCTTGCAATAGGACAAATCTTCTTTTGTAGATTGCGACGAGACTGCTTCCCCTTTCTATTTTTGCACACCTTTGAGATATGTCCTGGTTTCTTGCACTAGTAGCAGATTATATTTCTCTGCCTTGTTTGGTTTCCATTCATCCTTGTTCTGCATTGATTCGCTTTATGTCCAAACATGTTACAATTATAGCAATAGCCATTAAATGATTGATTCATCATTTTTCCATTGAACCTATTCATCATCACCTAACTAATCATTCTTACCAAAGATTTGCATTCAGTAGCTTTATGTCCTATCTTCTTGCATGTATAACATTGTCCGAAGAAGGGACCAAAGAACTGATTCAACCTACTCCTACACTCATTTGCCTTATGACAAGATTTATTGCATGAAAAACAACACCATTGAATGATGAGTACCTTTGTGCATTCAGTTGTTTGACAGGTGGTTTCCTTCCAGAGTATCTTTTCTACTTCCCATTTTTTTTTAGTCTTCTAATTGATTACTGGATTTGAGTTTTGTATTTTTCCATCAACTTCATTGCCTAAGCCACTTTTGTCTCTAGAAGGTTTTTGTCCTACTATCAATTCATCAAGCTTGGTGGAGATTGTCTTGAAATCCTCTTCACAGAGTTTTTTTTTCTCAAGTTTTGTTTTCAGATTCATCACTTCCTGTTCAAGCCTACAGCAAACATCAGCTTTGCTTTGTATCACTATTTTCAAACATTCTTCAACTTTCTTCTTTTCATCTATCTTCAATTTCAGTCTGATATTCTCATCCTTTGCTTGTTTCAATTCCTCACTCACTTCTCTATATCTTTCTTTAAATTTCTTTAACTGCTCTTTCAATTTTCGGACACATTCATTTGCTTCATCAAGATTTTCCTTTAATTCTCTATTTTCAATTTCAGCCTTGTCAAGATCTTCAAGGGCAGTCCGGAGCTCTTCTTTATCCATTTGTTTAATCTGCACGATCTCCCTCAAGCTATTAAACTTCTCCAGAGGAACTAGAAGCTCTGATACCAATTGTTGAATAAACCGGATATTGAGGGGGGAGGGGGGGGGTGTGGGCATGAATCAGTATCCACTAAAACTTATTGAACAAACACCATTATTTCTTTAACTCGGAGAACAGATAAGAGTAATGACAAAACATGAAATTCCACAACACAGAAACACCAGATTTTACGTGGAAAACCCAATGAGGGAAAAACCATGGTGAGGATTAGCTCATAATATATATATATATATAGTTATATCAAACCGGCTCACTGCAAGATACAAAAGCTCACTGCTTACAAGGACTTACTATCCCAAAAGTGGAGGCTCACTGCCTACAAAAATTGTGTAAACAAAAGATTGGCTAACCGCCAAAGTTGAACTGATGAAGTTACACCACAAGTGCAGATTCAGTTCCTTATATGCTCAAAGTATTCGCTCACAGACTAATCTCCAGTTCGCACGCTTCGCTTATACATACTTCTTCTTCTCTTCGCATTCGCATTCCACACACTTTCACTATCAATATTCTCATACCACTGCCTTATTACTTTTCTTCTAAACATCTTGTATATATATATATATATATATACCCGCATACATTAATTAGGTCGGCTTCATGTAAAGCTTTTCAAAAGTAATTCACCCGTGTCATGCAACATCATGTCGGCTGGGCCCAAAGCTACGTCTCATATATAAACTGCAATCAATTATAGACTGAATAAGAGGTCAGCCATGATTCACTGAAATGTAATTGCAAAAACCGATGCCAGCGCATCACCCAATCAAATGAACATCTGAAAATATATACATACGTGCTTCTTGTTGTTATTATGCAGCATCGGGATTATCTTCCAGCCCGATATATGAAGAACAATTTAAATGTAGCCTAACGGCTATTTCAATTGCTAAGACATTAACCAATGAAGAGGCGCTTCATTAACTATTAGTTGTTTATTAGCTAATATGGCCGACATTGAAGAGGCACAAATTTTTATGTGTTGCGACTTGCTTGAAGGAGGCCGACTCTTGCATTTTGGAGTCACGTCTTTTTGAAGGTGGCCAACATGATTGAGAAGAGATGCGTCTCCCTCTTCTCAGTTGTATAAGTAATCAATCCTTCCACATTATACAATATAAAAATATAGTTCATTCAGCATATTCAAGAGGAGTTCGCACCAATGCAGCAGATCGATATTCTTCTTGCAGCAGATCGATATTCTTCATGTAGCAGATCAATATCAAGGAGAAATCTTATTGGTAGTATACTCACATCTAGGAAGAAGTGCTATCCTTCCTTGTATCAAATTCAACCTTGTGTTGGGCCTGAGATGTAAAGCAGATTTCTGCTCTTATTCAAATCAATATATAAGAAATATATTGGCTGGGTTTTTCCCCCTCAGGTTGGAGGGTTTTCCCAGGGTATCCTGTGGTGTTCATTGTCTCATGTGTTGCATTTTTTGTTTACTTTAAGTATTAATTATCTAATTATGAAAAACCAACATGGTATCAGAGCGAGTTAAGTGAAGGATCTGATCAGATTTATTCAAGACAAGGCATCGTCTCATTTGAAAAAGCCTCAAGTTTCAGAAAGGTGGCACTGCTAATGTTATCAGGGTCTCTGTGAAAGGAGCTTACCGTCAGTGGAGCGGAAGCACTTGCATACTGGAGGTTGATTGTTATCGGAACTTTCACAGTGGTATTAATTATGGAAATCAAGGAAGACATCACCTGCATGAGATAGGCAGTAACTGGTGATCGACGCCATCCTGGACGGAGATCGTTGGGTGTGGTAAGCGCTACATCCTGGCTCAAAATCACGTCCACATCCCATGTAACAGGGTTAGCACTATGAAGTACAGATCGATAAGAGATCTTTTCGTGTCACAAAATTTCTATTTGCAAGGTTATTATCACAAATAAAGTTAAATGGCAATGGTAACTAAACTTCGGGTGTAACAATTCATTTATTGATCATTGGAGTCTAAAGAGGAAGTCTGTATATTCGTAGACACCATCTTGAGGAAAATGACGAATAACCGAAGATGGGCCTATGAAGGAAATCATCTATCTGGATATCAAGTGCTGGAGTTTGGTGCCTCTTCTTCTTGCCGTAAATAGAGTTGAGCTGGGAATCATTTCAAGCCATATTAGAGACCCACGCTAGAAGTATTATTGAAGGGATAAGGAAATCACATACTGGTTATGCATGGTAATTATCTAATTTCAAGTAACCCTTCATGATGGACATCAATGGTCTTTACGACCTAGCAGTCAAGAGCTCAACTGTTGTCAGATCGTGCTGCTAATGGTTGATGTTTGAGATCGAGTTGTAAAATGGCTGCAACCAAAGAGAGATAAGTACTTGTTTTTGTTTATATTTTTATGAGACTCAGTTTGCTGAGTTGTGCAGATCTGATATCCATCTCTAACTCTCTGGGTGTTGCTAGTAAGCGTGTTGCATCTGTTTTATAATCTGGTGGATTGCAGTTGGAAACAGAGTGCATCGTAAATTTGAACGGTCAAAGACCATGTTCAAATTTAACCCTGCAAAGGGCCTCTGTTCAAGCCATGAAGGTGGTGGACTGATCTGAGCGCAAGAGCAGCGTTCTAGTTATTGCATCCATTAGAATATTTAATGAGATAAGTATTCTTTTTGTTTTTTTCAAATCTAGGGTAAAACTTCAATTTTTTGCATTGGTTATTTGGATCTTGTGTGATTAGTAAAGAGAGATTGTGTTTTCTCTTGAAATGTGTTCACTAATATAAGATCCTTGAAGATTCAAACTATTCATTGCAAGTTATTGCTATAACCTGAGATAGTAAACTTTGTATGATATTTCTTTGGATAGTTATGAACTATTAGTAATCTCTTCTTAATGCCTTCAGGACGGATCAAGAAGCGTAAGAGATTGCTTTCAAGAAAGGCTTGATGCATCCTGTAGGTTGAAGAATGGAGACACTGCTTGCAGCCATGAGACTGAGTGAATGGCTGAAGACATCTCTTCGAAGAGGAAGAATTAACCTTCAGAGGAAGTTCTATGTCTCGCTGAGAATAAGTAAGGGTTGCAGTGTTGCAAGGCCAGATGTTAAATCCTTGAACTACCTCTTCAGCAGTTGAGATCAGAATTGCTCAAGTCAGTCAACCTGGATTTAACATTGGTAGCTCCGCAAACATATTCAGAATAGTGTGATCTAGGATGAGGTCGAAGAGGACAGCCCTGATTCTCTACAGAGGTGTGTGTTGCTAACCATTTCTCTAAGGCAAGCATTGCAGGAAAATCTTGGACAATGAGGTCAGGAGGTTGATGCAAGTGCTTGAAGATTCAGAGGGAGCCTACTAAACCTAAAGAAGATGATTGTGTTGCTGATCGGAAGAGTACCTTTGGATGTTGTTTCAGGTTGAAGTCTGTGATGATATCCTGGTGTAGCAGGAAGCAGTCTTCTGTGGCACTGAGTACAACAGAGGCAAAGTCTATTACAGCTTGTGTGGCAGCTCGAGAAGCAGTGTGGCTTTGAAAGCTCCTTGCAAGATTGTTTAGACAATCACTGGAGCTGACTATCATCCATTCGGATAATCAAAGCTTTGAGAAGCTTTCTGTCATTTCAATGTTTCATAACAGAACTAAGCATACCACTATATCAGAGATATGGTATTGAGGAAAGCAATTCAATTGAGGTATATCAACACTGATAGGCAGATGGCAGACATTCTCACCAAGCATCTCTTCAGGATAAAGTTTGTGTACCTTCGAGACAACCTTGGTATGGTGGAGAATACAGCCTTAACTGAGAAGGAGTCTCAGTATCAGTGATCCTCTTTAATGAGTTCTTCTATGAGACAAGTTTGAGGTGAAATCCCTTGTTAATGAGTTCTTCTCTGTGAGAGAAGTTCGAGGTGAAATCCCTTGTTAATGAGTTCTTCTCTATAAGAGAAGTTTGAGGTGAAATCCCTTGTTTCCACCCTCTGGGAGAGCCATGGTGGATATCATGTGTGTGACTCCATGACAGCATCACGTGAGAGAGTCCGTGATGATTTTTGTACTTTCGTTTCACCCTTTGGGAGAGCCATGGTGAAAGTCATGTTGAGGTGACAACATCACGCAAGTGATGAACACTTGTACATACCATACATGGTTGTAGCCATTATGGTTGATATCACGATGAGGTGATATCTGATATCACGATGAGGTGATATCTTTCCTTTCCACATATGGGTGTAGCCATTGTGGTTGATATCATGATGAGGTGATATCTTATATGCTTTCACGATGAGGTGATAAGCTCTTTCTCACATGGGTGTAGCCATGTTGATCCACATCACGATGAGGTGATGCAGCTGGAAGTATCCTCCCTAGCTGAGAGGGAGTGTTGATGTTATTATGCAGCATCGAGATTATCTTCTAGCCCGAAAAATGAAGAACAATTTAAATGTAGCCTAACGGCTATTTAAATTGCTAAGACATTAACCAATGAAGAGGCGCTTCATTAACTATTAGTTGTTTATTAACTAATATGGCCGACATTGAAGAGGCACGAATTTTTATGTGTTGCGACTTGCTTGGAGGAGGCCGACTCTTGCATTTTGGAGTCATGTCATTTTGAAGGTGGCCAAAATGATTGTGAAGAGATGTGTCTCCCTCTTCTCACTTGTATAAGTAATTGATCCTTCATCATTATACAATATAAAAATATAGTTCATTCAGCATATTCAAGAGGAGTTCGCACTAATGCAGCAGATCGATATTCTTCTTGCAGCAGATCGATATTCTTCATGTAACAGATGGATATCAAGTCGAAATCTTATTGGTAGTTGTTGTACCCAAACCAATTTTTTTTGCTTCATTAAGCCATTTTGCTTAAAATGGTCTAAACCTTGTAAAAATGAGGTCAAAACTCAGTTTTTGGGCAAATAAAGTATGGGCTTTTAGTCAATGTGATGCCAGGAAGATACTGGCAAAATTCAAGGAGAAATCTTATTGGTAGTTGTTGTACCCAAACCAATTTTTTTTGCTTCATTAAGGCATTTTGCTTAAAATGGTCTAAACCTTGTAAAAATGAGGTCAAAACTCAGTTTTTGGGCAAATAAAGTATGGGCTTTTAGTCAGTGTGATGCCAGGAAGATACTGGCAAAATTTGGAAATTTTGAAAATTAGGGTTTTCGGACCTCGTTTTTTGGTCAAAACCCTAAAAAATAAGAACTTGTCAGAATTGGCTGAAATTAATTTTGATTGGCTTATTTCACATCACGATCACAGTGGTGAAGTCAGTTTCAGTTAACAGTTTAAGGTTGGTGGGTAGTTTTCACTTTTTCAGGAGAAAAGTTAGGACCTCCGAGGTCGTCAATGGCAGTTGGCCAGTACCAGGTATCAAAATCTAAGCCTGAAACTCAAAGCAAAACGCTGTACGATGAAAGATGTTGAAAAATATGCTTTTTGACGGAAGGGATTTTCAGATTGGCAAAAAGTGCTAAAATATTCTAAGTCTGGAAACTTTTTCACTATGTAACGTAGTAGACACTTGCGCAATCAACGTGCAAATCAACTTTACATTGTCCGTACATGTGAAAATGATGAAGTATAGTCATACACACACCTCGGCAGTCACAGCACTTCAACGTGGTCAACCTCAATAGCGGATACAGTGTTTACAAAACACAAAATGGTGGAAATCAGTGAATTCAGAGCTAATCTGCGCCTTTGTAGCCCAGGGGCGCCCTTCCATTTGAAGGTCAAGATTTGATTGCTTTGGATGGAGAATACATTCATTCTTTTATGTTTTTAGTTAGCTTTCCGACTAACTATGGAGCAAGATCATCTGAGTTGCGAAACTCTTGCAAACGAAGGCGGAAGCGGAGGTTACGACAAGTGTATTCCACATGGAGACAATCTAGAAACGCAGATCTGCGCCCCTGTAGCCCAAGGGCAACCTTCTTTTTGAAGGCCCGGATCTGGATTCATGTGTTTGCTAATGGATTCAGTCTGTGCAGAATTAGTTTGGCTTTTCAACGAACTATCAAGCAGAGGCGTACCTAGTGCAGAGCTCCAGTTGTCGATATCAGAAGTTGAAACTGCAGACAAGATACATGTGAGCAAAGATTGCCAGTAGATGGTTTGAGCGCCCCTATAGCCCAGGGGTGCCCTTGAATATGACTTGTCAAATGGATGAGTTTGCAAATAGGGTCTTTCTAAGATCTTTTCCAGTTCAGTCCAGCTTCGTAATGCACCCGTTCACAAGATGATATGGCATTCTGAGAGACCGTGACAGAGGTTCTACCGAGCACATAAAACAGAGGATGGTGAAACGTGGCTATACACAGCTGCATATTTGTAGGCTAGGGGCGCCCAGCCTTCAGGCCTGCCAGATGGGGTTATTTGCAATTATAGTCTTCACAAGACTTGTGTGCAATTACTCCAACTATCCAATGAGTCAAGAAAACTTGTCAGAATATAGCTGTATTCATAGTCAACAGGCAAGTTTTTCATAATGCAATTCACTCAGCTCGAATTCAAGACCAAGTCAGTCTTAGCTCATAACTTCATCGGGACAGTTGATACAAATCTACATAAGGTATTGCCGGAAGTAGTTTTGGATCCTCTTAAGATCAGGGATTCGGTTATCAAGAACATTCAGCAATCCGGTTTACTTGAGGCCGCTTCCATACCTATTTTAGTGCATTGCGTGGAGTTTGTAATATCTTGCATCAAGCATTACAATTCCGCTACACGAGAGATACGGTCAATAGATGGGCGTGTCATACCCAGTCTCAAACCCCTTGATATCGAGCAAAGTCTAGATATTCCTCAACATCCAGATGGGTTGGTTATTTCCATGAGTCAGAGCGAGCAGGCATTCAATGCTGAATTGGATAACTGTCAGAATAAGATGACGGAGAGGTGGCTAAAACAAAAGAAGAACAAGTTGCCAAACAACTTGGGTCGTGGCGAGTGCAAGGATGAATATGGTATTCTGATTACATTGCTTAATCGTGTCTCAGGTCATGCAGATGCAAACAAATTTCACCCATAGATGTATTATATCATTGGTAGAATCATCTCTGGGCAAGAGCATTATGACTGGGCATCCTTCATCAGCGATGCTATTCACGAGCAAATAATTGGTTTCCTAGCTGCGCATCAATTTCATATGTATTCTTACCTTGTGTACTTGATCGCTTATCAAAATTAATTCAATGGGTTGAACACGATGGGCATACTCAATGTGCAGAAAGTCTATCGTTATTATGACCAGCTTGAGTTCACCAAAGCTGAAAGTCATTTTAAACGTGTGCAAGAGGCTTTCTTGACATATACAGTGAGAAACTTGGATCAGGAGTTGCACATTCGCATCTCGACAGTTGCCAAGGCAGCAATGAAGAATTGGGCAGACTGGTACATTCAGTTTCCTACATACACTTATATCCGTGTCTATGGATACACAAGAAAATCAGCCATGTTACCACGTTATCCTTCGGATAAAACAATATTCATGGAGTTCCTAAGGCAGCTGTATGAAGTTCACAAACGTTTGCGCAACAAGCGTAAACCAACTGCTAAGTTTCTGTAATGTCCCCGTTTTTAGCACTACACTTTTTAGTGATTGATGGCCTTTTCCCAATGCGCTGTCGACAGGTTAGAGGCAGAATTAGGGTTTCCGACTGTTTGGTGGGTTCTCTTGAGGATTCAGGGTTTTGCTTGTTGGAGTTTGGTTGTTGGGATTCTAGATTCCTTCTAGGTTTTCAAAGAGCTTCGTAATGGTTTCGCCTGCACTTTGATCCGAGCAACTTTTCGAATTTACTATTTTTAGTAAATTATATTTTTAGCAGTGATCCGGTCAGCATCAGCTCAGCCAACCTTCCTCTTCTGGCAGTTCATTGGGTAATTCCGATTTTTGGCTTAAGGGGTTCATTTTGGAGAAATAAGTTATTTTAAGTCAATAATGTTTTATTTTATAAAAATAACCCCTTGTCCTAGTAATATGACTTAAAAGTTGTTTTAAAGAAGGGGACTTGGAGGGTGGTCATCACATGATGATTTATTTTGATCTTTCTAAAGTCTAAATGCTCAAGTGAAATTGGACGCCTATTTTATGAAGAAATGATTTTAAATAAAGTCAAATTTAGCCTTGGAAAAGGGGTCGCCCAAACTTGGAGGGAAAAGAAGTCAAATTCAAAAGGGAATTAGGGCGCATCTTCTAGAAGTTTCTGGAGAGCCTTCTCAAGTCTATATAAGGAGGCAGTTGCTCTTCATTTCTTATCTTATGTTTATGATATTGTTATGCTGCCGGAATGGCTTTGGGACTGCTTCGAGGAATGAATGCCTCCTAGCCTTGGCTCAACTTCGTGCTTGAGAGATAGCGCCTAGTAGAGAAGTTTGCTTATTGTTGAGAGTTTTTTATAGTGAGGTTTGCTTTGTAGCTGGAGTTTGTTGTAGTTCAGATTACTGCATTTTATGTCAATTTCTGGAGTTGCTGATAACAGGGCTGAATCTGTAGTTTCACTCATAAATCCGAAAATAAAAATACAGTCGTTCTGGGTATTGATTCATTGAGTTTTCTTGATAGGGGCGACCCTTCTTGCAAAGATTCAGATTTTAATATTGTGTGTTTATTTTTTAAAAGCAAAATCGCCTCTCTCTATTGGCCGTACCATTCTGGTCTACCTAGCAAGTGTTTAGAAAAAAGAATACTTCGATTTGTTAGCTGTTTCTTGGTCTAGTCCTCATTGCCATCATTATAGCTTTCTATTGCATCAAGTCTCATATCATTCTAGCAAGTATTGAGTGAGTTGTGAGTATTTTGGTGAGTTCTAGGGTTGCTGATTGCTTCATTTCAGTTGCTGGTCTGTTATATCAGTCATAGATAAATGCAGATTTCTGAGGGGTTTGAGTCCAGAGAGGTTTGTCAAGCATTGAGGAAGTCTTACAAATTATTGCAGCATTGAAGAACTTGGATTACTAGGCTTTGGCAAGATTTCTAACATATTGTAAGCTGGCAGTAGTACTGACAGCAGTTCTTAATCTTGCTTTATCATGAATGTGTAATGCTCATCTTTACATTCTGTAATCGCATTTGTATTTCCTTTATCTCCGCCCTATGGTCACCTCATTCCGTAATGGATTGAGTAGCACATGCTTGGTGTTGAGCTTGCTTTCAGTTATTAGATAATAGGGACCCTCTGACCACATCCTCGTCGTTCACCGACGCATTTCTTGGTTAGAGTTCTTGTATCGGCATTTCATTTAAGATCCTCTGACCATATGCTCACCATCTCTTGGCGCCATTCTTGGTTAGAGTTCCTTCCAGCTCTGTTTCAGCATTCAGATCCTCTGACCAATGCTCACACCTTGCCCACATCGGGATCCTGGTGTACATTCTGGTTAGAGTTGCTTCAGCATCGTTTTGGTTTAGAGCTAACCCTAACGATTGTGAGTTGCTCTGCTTATTGTAATCAAAAATTAAAAAAAATTGGCTTGGTTTCTTTCAGTTTCCTTTGCAGTTTGGGATGTATTGGTGTAAGACGGCAGTTGATGCTAAGGTTGCAGGTCAAGAGTTAGAAAATTACAAACTCAAGTACCTGGTTGATACACGCACATATGATCCTTGGGGTCATTACACAGCTCGCCTTGGTAATCTCTCTTATCACAAACCTACGATGGAAGATTACTAGATGAATTGTGAGGATAATTTTGAGGTTTGCAAATGTAGCTATAGCAAGTTCTCTCTTCCGCAGATTTTTGTCTTCTTGGCAGAAGATGTGGAAGGATTGTCAGAGGATGAGGGAGATACACTTCCTCAGTTTTACAGAGAGCAGGTTGATGGACAACCACTACCGTTAGTGAACTAGTATGCCAAGGAGTTCACATCAATGAAGGAGTTCACATCAGTGAAGGAGAGATCAAGCAGGGTCATCCAGAATAGTATGCTTTATTTAGAAAGCAGAAGGTTGAGAAAGGTATCCGTGCCTAGAGCAGAGCTGCCACCAGAAGGAGATATACTACCCTCCTCATCAAAGCCGAAGCAAAAGAAGAGGAGTAACCTTCCTAGGAAGAATCCAACGCCTAGTAACTCAAAGGGAAAAGCATCTGTTGTGATTCCACATATAGAGCCTATTGTAGAAGTTGTGCAGAGTTCACCACAGCCTGAGGTTCAGCCACATTTACCGTCGCCAACACCAGAGCAGCCTCCAGTTCCAATTCACATTGATTTGGACGTGGATTCACCTCCTCGCAGCGACCCTTCTACGCATTCACTTTCATCAGATCCTCCTATGACTAGTACAGATCATTCTAGTGGGACTAGTCGGGATTTGTCTTGGCTTGAGACTCAGCTGGAAAGAAAAAGGAGACAGCCATCTTATGTACTTGATCATTCAGATTTCGATCATGACCATCAAGATGTACCTGAAAAGAGGATCAAGAAACAGATCCATATTGTGAGGAGTGCAGATAAGGAAATCATTGTTGAGACAGCTACACCTCTCGAAGATAAGAATCTAGACAAGATGGAAGCTCAAGACTTCGAAGTTATCACAGTACACTTCGCAAAGGATAGAATGGTGAAGGATGGAGAAGATAAATCAGCTCTCAAGGCTGTAATACAGCAGCTTCGCCAGTATATTTCTAGCCTGATACATAGGACAAGGGATGTTGTTACCGCGCTTCCACATATGTTAGAACCACCAGCAGAATAGGGTCAGCTTGATCACTTGGTTGCATATGGCAAGCAGTTAGAAGAGTGGGACGAGGACTTTGTTGCTAGAGGTCGCCTTGTACTTTCAGAGTTGTACCAATTGCGATATAATGCACGCGAGCTTCGTCTACGACTTCAGGAGGAGCGTGATTTGGCCATTAGTAGACCCAGGGATGATATTTTGATTGCTAACCTGGGAATGTCATTTGACTCAGTCACAGATGCAAAGGACAAGGAAGATGTTTACGTTTTGAGAACACAGTTAATCTTCAAAGCTAAGATAGAAGAGACTATAGCATCTGAGTTGGCTGAGAGCAGAGAGCATGTTACCAGTGCACTCCACTATGTGAGAAACTTTGTGTCTCAATTACCATGCTTGTATCAGCATGTGGGTGGTGACTATGTTGAGCTTACTAATGTTCAATTAGAGCTCCAAGCACTTATTCACAATATTTTCAGTGGTGAGACCATTGGCTGCAAGATGAATCAGCTTACAATCATGTCAACATTGTTTGATGAGGCGATTAGGAGTAAGGGTGAGTTCCAGTGTCAGATAACTAGTGGAGAAGACATGCTGCATAGACATGGGATTCTTCGCCAGAGCTTTAGTTCCCCAGAGGGTGATGTAGTCAGCAACTTCGTGGATGGGTTAATTGCCCGAGATCAGGGCCAGTAAACTTCAGTTCAAGGCGTCCAACCTTTTCCAAGATAGACATTAGACACAGGAGTTAAACTCGAGGCCTCTTTCAAAGTTAACTTGTTGTTACACATTGCATGCCATGTCTTTCTTGGAAACATCTACATACACTTGGAGTCTCTTTTAGGTTTTTGCGTTAACTGATGATAGCATTCCAATTAACTTGCTTTCAATAAGGACGTGCATGTTTGCACATTGTCCATTTAGATTAGATGTTTCAGTTAACTGATGATAGTTTCCCAGTTAATTGTATAGTTTCATTCAATTAGGGTTTAGGAATAAGATCTTGCATGTCTTGCAGGACTGTAGTTGACTCAAGGTGATTTTAGGGTTGCCTACACCTTGAAGTCTATAAATAAGAGCATTCAACTCATTTGTAATTTAACTTTTGCTTGATAGCATACATGTTGCGCCTACCTTGCCTGTAGTATTGCTATTATTGTATCTGTTCAAGGAACTTTTACAGGAGATTAATATATGTTGTGCCCACCTTGCCTCTAATATTGTCTTTGTTGGATTTGTTCATGAGCGTTTGTTTTGATAATGAATTGTTATGCCACTCGGGTTCCATGCAATTATTATGATGAATGCTTGCCTTAGTTAGATATAGTGGCTAGTTCGATCGTAAATTGTACACGTGTCTCGCCTATGCAATTTGTTGTCCTAGTTGGCTATCTTTTGTGTTATGTTATCAATAAGCCTATTCGAGTTGAGCAAATAGTTGTGCCCACCTTGCCTTCATGTTGAGAATTCGTACTTAAAGCTTATCGTGTGATGTGTATGATAATAAGCTTATTCAGCCGAGCAGATAGTTGTGCCCACCTTGCCTTCATGTTGCAAATCTGTACCCAGCTTATCGTATAAAAACCATTCCCGCTCCATTTCCTCACGCTCTGTTTTCTTGAGGAAACTGGATAGATTTAAAGAAATTAGCTTAGTTGTAGTTAGACGATCTGCGAAACTAGAAAATCCTTGGCTGCAACGTTCTAGGTTTTCTTAACCTTGTGCCTCTACCAGTTGAGAACAAAAAGATAGGATTTAGTTTACTTTTCTATTCCATGCATTCCAGCACAATGAGGGAGCTTCCCCTCCTAATTTGAAGAGAACTCATTACGTAGTGTGCATAGCTGTCCGTACAAACTTACTCTCCAGAGGTGTTGTTCTTACACCAACAGTAGTATACTCGCATCTAGGAAGAAGTGCTATCCTTCCTTGTATCAAATTCAGCCTTGTGTTGGGCCTGAGATGTAAAGCAGATTTCTGCTCATATTCAAATCAATATATAAGAGATATATTGGTTGAGTTTTTCTCCCTCAAGTTGGAGAGTTTTCCTAGGGCATCCTATGGTGTTCATTGTCTCATGTGTTGCATTTTTTGTTTACTTTAAGTATGAATTATCTGATTATGAAAAACCAACACTTCCAACCGTTATAAGCCTTTTTCCAAAACCTTAGATCATACTGATTACGAAGGAAATATCCGAACCAACATTCCAAAGATACCGGATCAAATACAAGATATAATAAGTGAGATTTGCACACCGGTACAAAGTATCGGACCAACATGGTGACATCAATGACAATATATGAGAAACTTCCAACAGTGCTATTTTTAGCAGCAGTCTAGCAATTCAGTGCAATGGCTATTTCTAGCAATATTTAGACAATCTAGTACCATGGCTATTTCTGGCAAGGCAATTTATTCAATTTGGTCTTGTTGACGTGTTTTTTATGACAACACCAACACAGAATAAAATGCCCAACGGTCACTCTATTCTCTCTTGATCAAAGTATTTTGCATGCTAAGATTGCATGAAAGTTCATGCGTTCAACTCCAAGGTTCCTTTTATCGCGAATAGACTCAATTGGTTGATGTGAATATGCTGGGTATTCCAAGGGGACTTACGTGAGTAGCTCATTCAGAAGAAAGGATCCTCAAATTTCGGGGAATTTGTCAATGACGCTCGAGTTCTTAAACTAACCAGAAAATGCTGAATGTAAAAGGATGCAAGGATTAGAGATTCTACTATCTATTCTAAATGCGGAACTTGAAGATTAATACTTACAAACTTCAAACCAAGCTCTACTTTGCCTCACTTCGGACAGCTTCCGCAGAACCAGTGCAATCTTCGAAGGATAATGAAAGATGTTCAACTGCGATTCACCATGTAGAGACCGTCACAACGACGCATATCAACACATAAGCTGCAATTGAAGTTAAGTTCACAATGTTCCAGTTGACCACGCAAGGCGAACCCACCATCAATGAGCCCGCTAGTGGTATGGATAACCAAAGCTTGCTCAAATTAAACACCACATTCCACGACTACCAACTACTTGCATGAAATAAAATCTACTTTACTTTAAGCTACTTAAAGACCCTAAATGAATCGGAGAGACGATAAAGCCTTGCTAGCTACTCACAATAATAGATAGAACCACCAAGCAATGATAAATCTTTGTATTATGAGAGTGTTCACAACAACTTCTTACAAAGTCCTCAAATGGGAAAACTTTCTTTCCTCTTCAATCTAAACTATGCAATCTATGCTATGCTACTTCTAAGTTCTATCTCCTAGCTATCTCCCTTATCTCTTGATCTAATCTACTTGATTACAAATGAAGGGGGATGCCCCCTTTTATAGTTGGCCCAGACCAGCGAATAGTTGGCCCAGTCCAGCGGACGGCTTAGATTCAATTACATTGAAGGGCTCAGATCGAGCCACATATGCCCTAATTAGGCTTTTTGCCCTTAAAACCGCCACAGAGAGGAGTGGGGCAATGAATGCACAGAATATTCTCCACTCCTCTGCAGGAACCACTATGAGCAATTAATGCCCACTATCTTCCTATGGAAGATTCTCGTCCAGAAACGTGTTCCCACTGTTCTTCTCCGCCAATTCTGCTGCGCTAGGAGGAGGCGAGCATACGACACTCAGTTCAACCATCCTTGCAAAAAAAATTCTCCGGTAAGCCCTCCTGTTTAATTCTTGGACGCACTTCCTCCTCGTAATTTTCATATTTCTCTAGCCCACTGCCTTGGGCACATTTGCCTCTTTTGCACCACGTCCTTAATGCCTTAGACAAATCTTCACTGTCATTTCCTTTTCCAAAGTTGTAACATTGTCCAGCTTCATCACCTCAAACCCTCACGCTCTGGCTCGGGTGTTCATCCTACAAAACAGAAAGAAGAGAATCAGAACACTTATAATATAAACTCACTTCCCTTACCTAGTTTCCATGTTCTGACCTCCAAAGTCTGCTTGACCTCTGATAAAATTCATCATTTTGCTAGCAAATCTTCATAACTTATCAACATCTGCGTGCTAGGGCGCATGCCATCTTGATGTTTTCATCCTCCTATCTTAGCAATTTCATTCACCTACCTTTAGGAGCTTGATGACTTAGGTAAAATTTCACTCGCCTTGAGCTTGAGTGCATTTGACCCCCTCTGCTTTCTTTTTCCATGCCTTAGAAAATTTATCCATCTGGGCCTTAGGAAATTTGCTAAACGAGTGCCAGGCTAGAATCTTCGTCGAAACAACACGAGCAAGGTATGGAAGATTTTTAAATCATCTCCCAATGGGAAATGTCCAATACCCAGAAAAAATTTCCCCTCAGAACTCATCGTTTTCATGTGTATCCAAACGAAGGGGTAAGTTTAATTTTTATTATTTTTGAAAAATAATAAAAATTGCTAAGGTTCACCCATTTTTATTCTGGATGCATCCCACACTTGCAATCTTCAATTTTCCTGCCTTGGCGCTTTTCTTGTTTTCCTGAAGAATTTCCTTCTTGTATCTGGGCGCATATCACCTAGCATTTGGAAATTTTATTATTACCTCTTCTAGGTGCATTTCTCATCTTCACCTTAGGAGATGCCTTAGAAACTTTTTTAAATTCTTTGACTTTACCTTGAGCACACTTAGCAATTTTCCCAACCTCTTTAGAGCGCATTTGAGGTGGTGAGGAGGAACTTCCCACGCTTGGACTTTACCTTGTCTTCATATCTCCCTTGGGCGCATATTCATGTGCCTACTTCAACTCTTCATGCCTTAGCATTTTTCTCTTCTTGGCATCATCTCTTCTAGGCTTGGGCGTGTTTTACCTAGGGAGCTTTCACTTCTTTTTTCGCAAAGCCTTAGAAATATTCTTGGATATCCTCTCTGTTAGGGCGCATTTTCCATGGTGGGCTCTCACTTTCCACGCCTTAGGATATCTCCAACCTAACCTCCTTATGATGGGCGCATTTGAGGGGTCCTCAAGAAATTTCAATGCCTTAGAAATATTTTTGGGCGCATTTCCTAGGTGGAGGAGGAATTTCACACTTAGAATTATTTTCAACATTTTGCTCATACCTTAGGCGCATTTTACCTATACCACTTCCATTTGAAGGCACATTTGTGCCCATGAGGGGGAACTCCTTGCCTTAGGCGCATTTAGCCTAGTTGACTTCCCTTTTTGACCCCTTGAGGGCGCATTTGAGCATGTAGACTTCCATATGAGGGCGCATTTCACCATGTATGAAGGAACTTGTTTGCCTTAGCGTCTTCCTTCTTGCCTTCTCCACCTTGGGGCGTGTTGTGACCTTTTTCACACATCACCCCATTCAGATGGGGACCCCCTAATTTTTGCTCCATTCTGGCCTTGGTGCGTCTCTCTCTCTCTATCTCTGGTCCCTCCGGGGATGTCCCGTCGTTTGACCTGGGTTGAAGTATTGTTCAAGTCTGTGAAATTAGGGTTTTCATTAGTCAGGCTTATTAAAGGTCAAACTGAGTTGTGAAATTGAAATTCGAGCTTAGTACAACAGTCAGAAGACTTCCAACAGGGTCCCACTAAATTTTCACTGTATTCCGGCAACTTACTATTTTTAGTAAGTATTTAATTTGGGGCTATTTTATCAAGATTTTGGAATTCTGTCAGTTCCACCACAGTCAGGCAGCTTCAGAGTACCTACACGCGAAATTTGAATGGATTCCGACAACTGGCTATTTTTAGCAGTTCAACCTTCGGAGGCTATTTTCAGGATTTAAACGAGCAATTCTTCGGTGAGTGACAGGGGAATTGATCTGGGTTTTCCAAGACCTTCGCGATGATGTAGCATGCAAGACGAGACAAGGACTTTCAGAGTCCAGCCTTCCAAGGCTATTTTTAGGGTTTGCATGCAAGAATTTTCAGTGCATGTCTAGATATTCCATGTGGGTTTTGCGAGATCTTCGCAATGATATGACATGCAGATGGATCGGGTCAGTTTTCAAGGACTTACTATTTTTAGCCAGTGCCAAAACTTTGACCAATTTTCTGGGTTTTTCTGGGTTTTTTGAGATCCCACAGGCATTGTGACATGCAAGCTCGTCTGACATCCGGGTGACCACTTTCCAGATACTTACTATAAATAGCAGTATCATCCTAGCAGCTACCCACCACTTCAGTCCAGCAATCAAGCACGATCAAGGACAGCAAGGAATAAATCGGAGCACATGCAGATCAGATTAGGGTTTCCTCGGCCACGTCTAAAAATAGATCAAGCAAAATGCAGAAATGACAAAACGAAGCACGCCACCGGAATCAGCATCCTTCAGGCTACCGGCTGGCAAAATTTGAACACGATCTGAAGACTTACTATTTTTAGCAAGTCACCTCATGGCTAAAAATAGCACGTCCTCGTCAAGGAAAAGGTGTGAACGAGTCTCTTTCAGCATCAAGTACAGGTGGAACAAATTTCAAAGCAAACGGAGATACGAAATTGATCAATTCTAGGGTTTGCCAAAAATAGCAAATGGCTAAAAATAGCATGTACGGTGCCAAATCAGGTATAAACGAGGTGATACGGGTCAACGAGGGCACAACCACGCCAGTTCCAGTTCAGAACAGGGTGAAAGTCAATGAAACCCTAATTTCTCCAAACTTGCTAAAAATAGAAAGCCAGGCTAGGGCATAAAGGGCGTTGGAAATTTTACAAACATAACTGACAGGCAAACACCTTCATATGCGCCCCGGAGGAATGAAAGCTTCAAAATTTTCTAAGTGTGAAATTTCCTTGAGCAAGGGCTATATGCGCCCAGGGAAGGTGAAAGGTCACCAGAAATGCATCAAAATTTCCCCAAGGCATCAAAATTTCCTGAGGCATCCTCAAATGCGCCTAAGATGGAAGTCTACAAGGCAAAATGCGCCTAAAGAAGCTGAAGGGTCACCGAAAACACATCAAAAAAAATTCACTAAGGCAAAGAAGTTTCCTCCTAGCACTAGCAAATGCACCCAAGGAATGTCAAGAGTCATGTCCTAGGCATGGGTTTTCCATCTCACAAGGCAAAATGCGCTCAAGGATGAAATAAAAGTCTACCCCCCCCCCCATATGCGCCTAAAGGAGCTGAAAAGTCACTTAGAAAGCGTGGATTTTCCTTGACCACCATGAAATGCGCCTAAGATGGAAGTCTACAAGGCAAAAGGCGCCTAAGGGAGGTGAAGAGTCACCCTAGGCGTGGGAGTTCTTCATGGCATTTGCGCCCCAAGTAAAAGGTAAGGATGAAAGGTGTTATACCCAAAATGAAATTTTTGGCATTCTGCTTAAATTGAGCTAAACAACGTAAAAATGCCATCTAAAGTATGTTTTAGGTCAAACCAAATATGAAATCCTTGTGGGTTTCTGTCAAGGAACCTATGGTTAAAATTTTGAAAAAACGAAAATTAGGGTTTTACACCCCTATTTTTATGGAAACCCTAAAAAATAGGACCTTCCCGGAAATGATTGAAAATAATTCTGATAGGCTTAATTGCCTTCACGATCACACTGATCAAGTCAGAATTATCAAAAAATATGTTTTACTCTGGTGGGTCTATTTCTATTTTTCAGGAACAAAGTTAGGAGCTCCGCAGCCATTAATGGCAGATTGGCCAGTACCAGGTGCTGAAAGCTAAACCTCAAAAGCTTCAACGAAGAAACCATGGCGGAAAAAGATAAAAATGATGATGTTCAACGAAGGAGATTCTCAAAACGGAAAAAGCCAAAATTTGGCTAAGTCTGGAAGGTGCACGTTTTGTCTACCAAGGCAAAACATAGTCTACAGTGGTTAAAAGCGCCCCTCTTGAAGAAAGGCGCCCTTGAACCTTAGAGGGCAAATCAAAACATCTGGCAGTGTCAAAACAGTCATCCTCTTCACTTTCATACTAGCTCGACAACGAAACAATCAGCAAGATTATCTGATTCAGCAATCATTGACCAACCGTCAGCGAAGTATGGAGGATCCATTGACGACAGAAGTGCCAAATCTGAAAGCTTCAAGGTAAAAGCGCCCTGCTGGCCAGGGGCGCCCCTCAGTTGCAGACATCAGATGAATCCAAGAGCTGTAGCTTTATACATGATATCTTTCCAGCTTCCTCCCGGCTACGTGATCAATCTAACAGCAAGTCCACAAGACACACCAGACGATCACGAGACGAGATCAAGCAGAAAAAGCCAAAATTAAAAAAACTGGAAAGATAAGCCAGAAAATGGCTAAGGCATGGCTAAAAGCGCCCCTCTCAAGGAAAGGCGCCCTTTCCTAAAGGTGTCCAGATTCAGCCGGAATCTTCACTACCTCCCAAGACAACCTTCTCAGCTATGACCTATCTCGTCAGCGAGACTATCAGCAAGAACTTCCGACAAATCAATCGATTGATGAAGAAGGTCAAAGCTGGCAGTCCACAACCAAGATAAAACTAGGCAAAAGCTAAAAGCGCCCCTGCTGGCCAGGGGCGCCCTTTAGTTTGGAGGCCCAAAACTTGCCAGCTGCCACTGCAAAGTCAGGCATCGTGAACAAGACTGAACCAGCTACCCGACACATCATCAAGTAGAATCATCTGATTCATCAAACATCGGGAACGTCAGATCAAAGCAAAGAGGGTCTGAAAAGGTCAAAACGAAGAACGAGTCAGTGAAAATTGACTAAGGCATTGTCAAAAGCGCCCCTTTCAAGAAAAGGCGCCCTTCTTTCTGGAGACCTAAACTCAGTTTTCTGAGCTAACCTCTCCCAGGCATATCTAATCACATTGATCCTGCCTCAACAACAGAACTGTCAGATACTGCTCGAGATCAACTGAGCAACCTGAATCGAAGATCAAACAGGAGCACTTCAGCTTGCAAAATAGGCAAAAAAGATCAAACTCAAGGTTGGACGCCTAAAGGAAAGTCAAACAGAAATGTTGACTTGAGTTAGCAAATTTGGAGCCAAAAAAGAGAAAAACACTCCACAATCAGTGGAAATCATCTTTGGAACTCCAAATCAGGACTGAATGATGAGTTATCTTCCATACTTTGTGGATCTTAACCCTAATTGCCTTATATTCATGCTAGGCGTCCCTTTTCCTCATTATTCTTTTTGCAGGTTGAAGGATAAAACATCAAGTAGCTCCCAAGAACAAGTTTTCAAGATCTGGCAGGGGTTTTGAACGGATCTTCAATATTTTTGAAGATAATTGGCAGTAAAAGCATTCTTCTCCCAAGATTGCTTCCAGAGACAGATTATTACAAGTGGCAGTTTATAACTTCCAATCCATCTTCTGTCTATTTCCTCTACTTCTGTCTATATTTCTTTTGCATGTCACAGGAAACGACAGATTTTCACAGATCTGACCAACTGGGTATGATCAGCACAGCTTTTTCAACAAAACCCACATGGTAGATTTTTTCAGAAAAAGTAGCCCTGCTGCCCCTATTTTTTAGGGTTTCCGGAAAAAGTCATAATATTGAAAAACGGACAAACTGGGTTTGTTTGGCTCTGAAGCACGAACAAAACCCATGTGTTAGATTTTTTCGAGAAAAATCACTTTCTGGTGCCCTTGCTGCCTCTGCCACCGAAGGGCTCTTGCATGTCAAAGAAAAACTCGTTTTTTCGAATTTCTGACGATCTGGGTCTGTTTAGAAAATCATTCTTAACAAAACCCATGTCTCAGATTTTTTCGTAAAAACTACCCCCGGCGAGGCTATTTTTAGCAGTTCCAGAAAAGTGTCAGAACAGGGTCAAGTGCCCAGTCAATATTCAAGGTTTTCAGAATGCAGTACTCTCAGGTACAATACAAGACCAAAACAGTCTTATACCATGATTACCTGAAAACGACTGATACAGACTTATGGCAGAAAAATCCAGAGGTCAGTTCTGAAGACTTGGAGGGCATGAATCAAATCACATTGCAGAACATCGAAGAATCCGGTTTGTTTCAAGCAGCATCTATTCCAATCACCTTACAAAGCATCGAGCTTGTAATTGCTTGCACTAAGCATTACAACCCGACTACAAGAGAGATCCTGTCAGTTGACGGGAGGGTGATTTGCAGCTTGAAGCCAGTAGACATAGAGACTTGTTTTGCAATCCCACCATGCCCTACCAAGAAGGTCATATCAGTGACAGAATGCGAAAAGGCATTCGAGGCTTCAAAAGACAAGTGTTCGCTTATAATGGCTGAACATTGGCTGAAAACAAAGAGGAACAGTTTGCCCAGAGTAGTTGGTAGAGGAGAATTCAAAGACGAGTACGGAGTGCTAATCACCCTACTCAGCAGAGTCACTGGACAAGAGGAGGGAAAATCCTTCCAGCCGTGGATGTTCTACATTATTGGCAAGATAATCAGCAGAAAAGAACGTTACGACTGGGCCTCCCTGATCAGTGACACACTCCACCAACAATTCACCGGATTTCTAGAAGAGCACCGTTTCCACATGTGTTCATACCTGGTCTACCTGATAGCCTTCCAAGGCGATTTCAGAACATTAAACACTGTGGGAACCCTGGGTGTGCAAAAGGTACAAGAATACTTTCCTCGCTTGGAGTTCACTCTAGCGGAAAGACATTTCAAAAGAATAAATGACCTTTTTACTATGCACACCGTGCACGAGCTAGACCATGAGATGCACGTGCGTATTTCACCAGCAGCTAAGGCAGCAATGGTGGACTGGGCGGATTGGTTCATACAATTCCCCACTTTCACCTACATACGCGTGTATGGCTATAATGGCCACCCCGCCATGATGCAAGAGGTACAGGTGGAGACAGCCACCAATTTGCCTGAGACAGTTGAGACCGCTGCAACTACACAAGAACCAGTGATTGAAATAATCGTTGTAGAGGCGGAAACCATTGTAGAAGAAGTTGTAGCAGAAGCGGTGCCAGTGATAGAAACAGAGCCACCAGCTTCACCACCATCACAGAGGTCACAAAGTCCTATTGATTTGGACTCGCCACCACGAGACATTGCCACGGCACAGTCTCGTTCTTCTAGCATTCAGGGGACCTATGTTCCTCCTCCCAGCGATGCTAGCCGAGATTCTATCTGGCTGGAAAGCTCGCTTGGGAGAAAGAGGGAGAGGCCTTCATATCAGCTTGACTTCTCTGAATTCCATCATGTCCCACAAGACATGCCGGTAAAGAAGTTGAAGAAGCAGACACATGTAGAAAAGAATGCAGAGAACGAGGTCATCATAGAGACTGCTGCCCCACCTGAAGACAAAGATATACATAATGTGAGGGTTGAGGATTTCACGCTTTCAAAGGTGAACCTTGGAAAGACCACTCGACAGGTGGAGGCAGACCTTCTTGGAATTGCCTCGGCGAGTGTCAAAGAAAGGATGACAAAAGATGGACAAGACAAAGCAGCCTTGAAGGCTGAAATCCGTCAGCTAAAGTTGTACATTTCTAGTTTGATACATGACACTCCAAACTCCTCGGCTTTGCCTCAAGGACTGTTGGATCTCCCAGCTGAAAGGAACCATCATCAGTTGATTACATACGGTAAACACTTGAGACGTCAAGTGGATGAGTTTGTTGTCAAAGGGCGGTGTGTGTTGACAGAAGCATATCAGCTGAGAGACAGAGCACATGGACTTCGATCAGAAATCCAGAAATCAGATATAAAGGCAGCTCAAGAGAGGCCGAGAGAGGAGGCGACAGTTGCTGATTTGCAACAAGCATATGAATCAGTTACGACCACAGAAAATAAACACCATCTCTTTGAGTGGAAAGAACAGGTGGCATACAAGGTGAGAGCCTATGATGCCAACTCTGTGGAGCTGATTGACTATAGACGCTTCGTCGCCAATATTATCAACTTCGCAAGAACGTTGGTAATATCCTTCCCTGAGTTAGAATATCAGCGGGAAGGAGGAGAATATGTGGAACTTGAAACCGTGCAGACACGATTCCAGGATGTCATCCGATCTTCATTCCTTGAAGATCCCAATGGCTGCAAATTAGCCAAAATTGCAGCCATGTCTGTCCAGTTAGATGAAGCAGCTGCCCAATGCATAACCTATCATCAGCAGCTTACGACGGGTGAAGAAATGCTTAGACGCCACATAGTCATCTTGAAGAGCATTAATTGCCCGGAGGCCGAAGAGGTCAATGACTGGATAGAGACTTTGTTGACCAGTGGTGAAGAGGTGTAAAGCACCAAGGGAGGACGTCCTACCCTCCAAATAGCATTAATGATGACTGAAGTCAACTTGATGCCCCTTTCCAAGTTGACTCCAGATCTCCACAGATCATGCATGTCAGATCCCACTAATCTAGGATGTCTATTTGACTCCCACGATTTGTGGATCTCAGATTTCCTCAAAAGGTGGATGTCTATTTGGAGACACATTTGTAACATAAGTTCACTTTTAGTTAGGTGTCAGTCAACTGAGGTAGACTTCCAGTTTGACTTTTGTTTAGTTTCAGTTAACTGAAGTAGATTTCCAGTTAACTGTTTGCTCACCTACATTTAGACATAGAATAATATCTTGCTGATTGGCAAGAACTGTTTGTTAACTCAAGGAGATTTTAGGGTTGCCTACTCCTTTGAGTTCCTATAAATAAGAGCCTTAGGTTCTTTATTTGTTTAACCTTTATTTGCTAGCAAAATTGCTGCGCCACTGTTGCCAGAGTTCGCTTGTTTATATCTGTTCACTCTTGGATGAGAGTTCGTTGGTTGATCGCAATTGTGCATGATTTCGTGCCTTTGCTGTCCCGACCTTTGTAATTCTTTGAAGAATCTTAAAGAATAAATCAGATGGTGCAAGCTTGATTGATCTAATTATTTGAGTTATTCAAAGTCTTGTTTTTAAATAGTGCATTGTTTCAATCTCCTCCTTGGACAGGTGTCGTCGCCTCCTTGGATATTTTGTCATCAATCATTATCGTTTGATGTTGTTTAATGATCTTTCTTGCAGCCTAGACTTTGGACAGGTGTCGTCACCTCCTCGGGAATCCTGTTAGAAAGGCCATCGTTCCTTGTTGTTTCCAGTGAGCTGCTTCCAAGCCTATACCTCGGATAGGGGTTCCTCCTCCTTGGCAAGTCTCAGATCCAGTTTACCGTAACGAGTGTTTGCTTGTATCGAGCCCTATCTTGGTATATATCCGAAGGTTCAGAGCCTCGGCCATATTCCATTGAGACGGAGGATTCAAGTGATCCAACCATACCATTTCGCTCCTATGCCCTCATGCTCTGTTTTTCTTGAGGAGGTAGGATAGTTTAGAAGCTTAGTTAGTCGTAGTTAAGATCTGCGGAAACCAGAGAAAAAGCTTAGCTACGGCGCATTGGTTTATGCACCCTTGTGTCCTACCGCTGAGTAAAAAAGATAGGAAATCTTAGTACACCCCTTTTTTACAGTATAAAATCAGCAAAGAGAGATCTTCCTCTCTATAATCCGAAGAGCATGTACTAACACACTTGCAATAGCTGTCTGTTTCCAATAAGCACTCCAGAGGTGCTAATTGAAACGCCAACAAAAGGTAAAAAGGTGAAGGTGGAAGCTACACTCGAGGGATGCGCTAGAGGGATATGAAGGGTCACCTTGTGAAGCATGCCTAGAAGGGAATAATACTAAGAGGGACGTGATTTTGAAAGTTGTTCTAAGTATGAAAGTTCTTTCTCATGCTAGGCAATGCACCCTTGTTTGTGAAAATGTGATAAATAAAAATGTCCTAGGCGTGGGAAGGCCTAAGGGATTTAAATTTAAATGGAATCATGAGGTGTGAAGTGCACTCTTAAGGTAAGATTTCCTCCACTACATGAGATTTGCGCCCAAGGCTACAAAGGTGAGTTAATTTAATAAAATATTCCTAAGGCACTTTCTTAAGGGAAAATAAAGAAGACGCCCAGAGGATGATGCCAGTTGCCAGAGACACAACAAAAAATCTTCAGAGGAAAATTCTTCAGAAAAAATCAAGATAATTTGCCAAGGCCGAGAAGATCGAAATTGCAGGAGTGAAAGACATCCGGAAGGGAAAAAAATAAACATTAGCCTTTTTATTATTTTAAATAATAAAAAAATTAAACGTACCCCTTCGTCCGGATACACATGAAACAATGGATTTCAGGAAGATTTTTCTTCTGGGTATTGGACGTTTGCAATTCGGAAGTGATCCAGAGTTACTCCACACCCCACTCACGTCGTTTCGATGGATATTTTACTCGGCGCCTGTTTTGATGAATTTCCTAAGGCAAGTTTAAAATTTCTCTAACGCAAAAGAGATGAATATCTCTTCTCGAAGGATGTTTTGGCTCAAGAATTGAACTGGATGACTTGAATGATTTTACGGCATGAAATCAAATGACTTAGCCGGATAAAGTAAAATTGTTCGAAGGGGTGATTGGTTTAATATTTTAAAGAAGCAAATGAGATGAAGCAGGCCTGTGCAGGAGTGATGGAATTTCGAAATTCTAGAAGCTCAAGATTCCGATGCTCCGGATGACAAGTGTTGCGACTCGAAAAGAGAGGGAAAATGGAATTCGAAAATGTGCTAAGTTTAGCCTCTACTGGATTTCGACCTGGCTATAAGATTTTGAGTCCTTTTTCATTCTTCTCACAGATTGCTAAGTGCAAAATATTTGCTAAGGCTGAAGTACGAGCTTGCAAAGTGAAGTTGTTGAATGCTGGAAAAGTGCGAACTTGAAGAAGGAAGTTTCAAATCTGCTGAAGGCTAGTTATTGCAGGCAAACATTTCCCAGCATCTGACATTGTGTTGCTGCAAGTGGAGAAACTTCTAAAAAAAAAAAACTTGAAGTAAACAGGCGCAGTTGAGAATGGCCGAGTCAAGCAGAAGAGCTGCAGGCAAGAACGTCCACACTGAGTCCAGACAGGCAGTAATCAAAAAATTAAGCAAGTCTTTCCTGCCGGAATCAAAATTCACATCAAAGTTGGGCAGGCTGGCAGACACAAACCTGGGCTCGTTTAACCTGGAGGCGTTCAAAAGAAGGATAATGGGGACTGGAGGCCATCGCCCATCAGTGACTTCACATAGCATTGTCAGAAGCGGGTTATATGCAGCTGCAAATTTTCCACCAGCCATCCGATGCCCGGAGCTCATTATGGAATGCTCTCACCACTACGATTCAGAGAAGAGGACGATCGTTGCGCCAAATGGCAAGGTGCTGGCTAACCTGACACCACAAGCAATCGGAGAGGCATTCGGGATCCCCGCCCACGAGAAAATGATTTACAAAACGAAGGATAGGGCTGACAGAATGTATTCATCTACAACGGACCGGTGTGCTGATGTGATAAACACTAGGTGGATGGTCAAGCCCAAACCAACTCATACGAAGTTGCCCAAACAGATAATCTCCGAAGACTTGAAGCAAGAGTTTGGCGACCTGATTATGATGTTGAGTAGAGTTGGAGGGTGTCCCCAAGCGTTCGTCTTCAAACCTTGGATGTTTTACTTTATCAACTTGGTACTGGAGGGCAAGGATTTCATGGATTGGGCACTGTTAATCAGTGATGGTCTACATGAGCAGCTCCGCAATGTGAGGAGGACTAAAACATTTTATATGGGCTCTTACCTCGTCTATATGCTAGCTCGCATGACAAGATACAGGGGGATCTCTTACAAAGAACCAATCGGTTGCGGTTCTCAGCAATTCAAAATATTCGAGGCTTGTCCGCAGTTGCATTTGACAAGCACTACTAATTACAAAAGAGTCAACGATGCCTTTACTATGCACATCACGAGGACCTTGCAGCAAAGGACCCATCACAGAATATCGAGGGAAGCACAAGAAATGATTGAGAAATTCGGATGTTGGTTTATCCAATTTCCAAAATTCACCTACATAAGGCTGCAAGGATTCTCCTCCTATCCATACAGATTGCCTCGGTATCCCACAAACAGGATAGTGATGCTGGAAGTTTCTAGGCAACTGATTGCCTACGATAAGATTCAAAAGAAGAAGAAGAAGGGCGGACTTGGGTTCCCGATTGCTATGGGAAATTCAGACGAAATCTGCCCATCACTGCAGGCAGCAAGGGAGGCAGAGGCGGAGCTCCAGTTCTTTCAGCTTTCTTACCATTCCAGCAGACACTACTACGATCCTCATAGAAATATCAGGTGGATATTGACAGAGGAGTTTAGGCACAAGGCACAAATAGAAGATTTCTGGGCAAGTGCAGTAGATGAGGTCGAAGTCAAAAAGAGGATGTTTTCCCGGATACCATTGGCAATGATCAGAGAGTGCGAGATTATTCCTGTACCAGATCAGATTGAGGAGGACATAAACATTGTACAGATTGATTACGACACAGTAAGAAACACGCCCTTGCCACTCCCAGATTGGTCAGAGCCAGAGATCACCGACTTGGATACACTTTGTATCCCAGTCCTGACATTTACACGGAGTTGGATAGAGAGACATGTCAGCCGACTAAAGGGAAGGTCAATTCCCCTTACCTACAATTTGATGGGGGACAGCAGATTGCAGACAACTGATCCAAGGAGACGGAGTAATCCAACTCCGGAACCTAGGAGAAAAGAGCCAGTTCGACCGGAGCCCGTGATAGTTGAGGAATCCTTGCATATGCCGGCTCGAACACATTCTCCGAGCATACAGGAAGTGTCCCTATTTGCTGATCAGAGGGAGAGGTTGCAGGCAGAACAGGCAGTACAAATAGAGAGCCAGCCACTTCGTAGGGAGTCCGTGGGCCAGAGCATCAACGTGACCCAAGAGGATTATCAGCAGGAGAACCGGCAGGAGACCGATGAAGGCACTACCACAGATACTCAGTTTCAGCATGAGATTGAGGTAGCTCTCGAGGATGATGCTGCTTCCGATCGAGATGCCCAGAGCTCAGGAGACACTGAGCCCATAGATGATGATGAGCCTCGTCAGAACGAGGGCCATGAAGTAGAGGCCGAGGTAGAGCAGCACAAGTACATACTGACAGACACACGACAGGAGGTGCCAGACTGGCTGAGGGATAGGATGAGGCGTGATCTTGTGGATGAGACTGATCCTGCAGTCGAGATGGAGGAGTTGCTACAAAGGATCAATGCACCTCCCACGAAGAAGAAGGCTAGGAAGTTTTCCAGAATATCCACGGATGAGGATGGATCCCGAACCTTGCATATGGCAATTCCACGGGAGGAATGTGATAGAGACAAGGCCGTTCCTGAGAACTATATTGTGACAACCATGGAACTAGGCCGCCCTACTGGGGCACAGGTGGTAGAGGAGTGCGATAATTCCTATCAGGCACTCAAAGACAGGTTGTCCCATGTTGAGGGCAAGTACAAAAGGTTGAAGGTAGAGCATCGGACACTGATTAGCTACGTGCAGCACTTGTCCCGTCCTTGCGGGCAAGAAAATCCTGCAATCGAGCTCCCAACTGAGTTTTCCAGGGAGTCAATCAGTGGATTAGAAGATTTAAGGAGAATGGCACAGCAGGCAGACACGTGGGTTGCCAGTGTGCGTACAGAGACAAGAAAGTTCATGGAAGATCTTGCACATGCCTATGGGCAAGCTTCCGATGTTATGGCTAGAGTAGAGGCAATTAACCATGCTTGGGGTGAGGCTCGCATCTATCAGACGAAAGTTGTTCTCCATCTAGGGGCTTTGATGAGCATACCTCAACACACTTTGGTTGAGGGAGGTGTTATCCAGCAGGGAGATAGATACGACTTTGCCAGATGGTATTCTTCTGTAGTCACAGGCCGGGGATTCTATGATGCATCACGAGCAGATTCGGTCAGGGTCAGGAAGGCCATGACGAACATCTTGGATGGAGTCCTCAACACGTTGGAGGCAATCTTTGCCAGGAGGTTGACTTCTGAAAAGATAACTGCAGAAGGACTGAAGGACAGATTGGCGCCATTCTTCCTTAAGGTGAAGACCTTCACACAGGATGATTTCGAGAATACTGCCACATTCTCGAGTATCATACAGAACACCTAGGATGCCCTTGTTGCCTGGAAGAAATCATGTGCCCGGCATGGGCAAACAGTTGCAGTTTTAGAGTTTCAGTTGGATCACATTCCTCCTATCTCCGATCAGGAAGTTGAGGAAGTATTAGCCAGATTCACCAGATTTGCAGCCAGCGAGAAGGAGAAAGGAAACGCTCTTCTGGATGACAATCTGCTGCAGGAAGACGATGTGCATTGATTGCAGGTAGTGGACCTGCAGAGGAGTGGAGAATATTCTGCGCATTCATTGCCCCACTCCTCTCAGTGGCGGTTTTTAGGGCATAAACCCTAATTAGGGCATGGGTGGCTCAATCTGAGCCCTTTATTGTAATCAGATCTGAACCGTCCACTGGACTAGGTTTATTATAAAAGGGGTATCCCCCCTCATTTGTAGGACATTAGATCAAGAATTGAAAAAAAGCGAGAGTAGAGGGCACATAGCATTTAGCTTAGAAGTTAGCTTAGATTGAGGAGGAAAGGAAGTTTTCCCATTGAAGACTTTGTAAGAAGTTGTTGTGAACACTCTCATAATATAAAGATTTATCATTGTTTGGTGGTTCTATCTTCTATTGTGAGTAGCTAGCAAGGCTTGTTCGTCTTTCCAATTCGAATAGAGTAAAGTAGAATAGATTTTGTTTCCATGCAAGTAGCGTTAATTGTGGAATGCAACATTGGTTTGAGCATATCTCCCTATATCCATACCACTAGCAGGCTTGCTGACGGTAAGTCTGCCCTGCGTGGTCAACTGGAATTTCAGCACTTAACTTCGGTTGCGATTTGTGTGTCCACTTGCTTCGTGGTGAAGGGGTGTGCATGTTGAATCTCGATCTGAATATCTACCTATCCTTTGAAGATTGCATCAGCTTTGTCAGAGTTGTCCGAAGAGGAGACGATACAAAGTTTGGTTTGGAGATTGTTAAAGCTAGTTTTGCCTTCCATCCTTAGAAATAGATTGTAGGATTCCTATCCCTTTCCCTTTAATTCAGTATTTCCCGATCGATTCGAACATCAGAGCAATATCGTCAAAATCATTCATTGTTTCACTATGATTGAACAACTACGTAAGTCCCCTTGAAATAACCAGCATATACACATCAACCAACTGAGTCTATTCGCGATAAAAGGAACCTTGGAGTTGAACGCATGAACTTTCACGCAATCTTAGCATGCGGAATACTTTGATCAAGAGAGAATAGAGTGACCGTTGGACAACTTTATTCTGTGCTAGCGTTGTCGTAAAAAGCACGTCAACAGGGCACATTTAGCATAGGGTGAAGGAATTAGTGGGCACATTTGATGTGTTGTGAAGGAAATTCCCACGCCATCCACCTTTCAAACCTTGTGGGGCGCATTTGATGTGTGCTAGAGGAACATTTACAAGTGAGGGCACATTTCATGTGTGCAACTTCCATTTCCAACCCTTGAGGGTGCACATAGCATGGGAGAGGGAATTTCCTCAAACCTTGGGCACATTTCGCCTATGCCACTTCCATTCTCAAGCTTGGCGCATTTCCTGTGGGGTGTAGGAAATTTTATGCCTTAGGAATTTTTGCCATGCCTTCTCCACTTGTGGGTGCAAATAGCATGTGGAGAAGGAATTTTGTTTGTGCCTTGGGCGCATTTCTTATGTGATGGAGGAATTTGCTGGAGCCTTGGGCGCATATGAGGTGAAGGAAATTTCATTGCCTTAGAAATTTTCTTGCCATCAACTTCTTCTCTAGGCGCATATGACATGGGTTACTTTCATTTTCCATGCCTTAGGCATTTTCAACATCCTTGCTTCAACTTGGGCGCATTTAGCACCTTCAACTTTTATTTTCAATGCCTTAGGCGTTTTTAAAGGCTTCCATTAATCCTCTCAAGGTGAGGGCGCATTTAACACCTCAAGCTTTTTGCTTTCCATACTTAGAGGATTTTCCAAGTCTTTGCCTACCCTTGCCCTCACATTCTCTTTTTAGTAAGCCTCTGCTATTTTGACTTCCACAGCTCCGTTTTGGCTGAAAATTTCATCATATGATCTTTGCAGTCTGATGAACCTGTTTTCGCCAGTCCCTTGCCCTGACCTGTCATTTATAGCCACCTGCTATTTATAGTAAGTTCCAAAGTTGCGTGACTTCTGTAGTTCCGTTTGACTTGAAACTTGCTATGCCTGATCCTGATAACTTGAGTGCCCTATTCATACCTACCTCTGACACAGACCTGCTACTTATAGCCCTGAGATGACTTACTAAAAATAGTAAGTTCTCCGATTTTGTTCAAATTTTGCCAATAGGTTGCTTGAATGATACTGATCCTGATGGGGTACTTCACTTTGGTAATTTATGGGTTTTACCCCCTATAAAAGTGGAAACCCTATTTGACTTGCATGTATCCTGAACGGTCTCTGTTTGACTTTGTTTTTGCTGCATGTCGTTCTGCTTGCTGGACTGGAGTGTCAGGCGGCTGTCTGAGTGTACCTGCTAAAAATAGAAACTGCCTGGAAAGTGACCAATCCACTGTCGGATGATTTTGCATGTCATATTGCCCGTGGGATCTCAAAAAACTGGTCTGCATGCACGCATTGGCTAAAAATAGTAAGTCCTTGAAAATTGATCCCCTCTGCTTTCATGTCATATCGTTGCAAAGCTCTCGAACAACCATGAGGAATTTCCAGACATGTGTTGAAAAACCCTGCATGCAAACCGTAAAAATTGCCTCTGAAGGCTGAACTCTAAAAGTCATCACCTCGATTTGCATGTTACATCACTACGAAGGTTTTGAAAAACCTAGAAGCATTCCCCAGACATGCACCTGAAAAGCACATGTGAAGATCCTGAAAATAGCTCCTCAAGCCCGAACTGCTAAAAATAGCAAGTTGTCTAATTCTGTTCAAATTTTATGTGTAGGCACCCTGAAGTTACCTAGAAGTGCTGAAGCAGTCAAAATTCCAAAATCCTAATGAAAAGCTCCCAGATTGAGCACTTACTAAAAATAGTAAGTTGTCCGATTTCAATGAAAACTCAGTGGGAACCGGCTAGAAACCTTCTGACAGCAATGTTAAGTTCAGCTGTCAATTTAACAACCTGGTTTAATCTCAATCTAGCCTGAAGAACAAAACCCTAATTTCACAGACGGCCAAGATTCCAAATTAGGTCAAATACGGAGACATCCCCGAAAGGACAAAAGATCAGAGAGAGAGACGCAAAACTAAAGCCAAAAGACCGGAATGGAGCAAAATTTGGGGGTCCCCATTTGAATGGGGCGATGTGTGAAAAGGTCACAACAGGTCTCCAGCATTTGAGGTGATTATTTTGGCTAGTTTAATATTGATGAGATAATGTTTTAAGTGGACATTATTTCCTATGCAAAAGGGGACGACTTCATAAGAGGAAATATTTAAGTTGCAAATAATGTTTCTATGAGTGAAATATTGTTAAGGGGGTGGACACCTAGATGGAGAAATAAGTAAGTTTTATTAAATTATTTCACTTAGCTTTTTGGGATGCCTAACTTATATTATATTTGCATTTTTAATTAAGTCATCTCTTCTTCACGTTTGGGCACCTAGTCAAGGAGGCAAATGAAGATTAAATGAAATGCAAATACAAGTGGACAGATGAAATTGAATTTCAGCTTGGGCGCCCTAATTGGAAAGGTTCCCAAGGCAAAGGGAAATGGCGGGGGAAATTTGTCTAAGGCATTAAGAACGTGATGCAAAAGGGACTAAATACGCCCAAGGTAGTGGGCTAGAGAAATATGAAATTTACAAGGAAGAAATGCGTCCAGAAATTAAAACAACAAGAGGGCTGAACACGAACAATTGAACAGTCGAACTCCGGATCCTATCAATTTTTATTATCTGTGGAGACAATCTTAAAGACTCTTTTACCCTCCTAGCGCAACAAAATTGGCAGGTAGAACAGAGAAAGTCTTTCTAAACGAGAATCTTTTGATGATAGTGGGCATTAATTGCTCGTGATGGTTTCTGCGGAGTAGTGGAGAATCTCTTGTACATTTATTACCCCACTTCTCTCTGTAGTGGTTTTTAGGGCAGAGCCTTGATTAGGGCATATGTGGCTCAATCTGAGCCCTTCATTGTAATCAAATCTAAGTCATCTGCTAGAATGGGCTAACAATAAAAGGGGCATCCCCCCTCATTTGTAAACTATTAGAATTAGATCAGAATTAGACTAGACACTAGAGAATAGAGAGAGCATATAGTGAATAGCTTAGAGGTTAGTTTAGCTTAGATTGAGGAGGAAAGAAAGCTTTCCCTTTGAAGGCTTTGTAAGAAGTTGTTGTAAACACTCTCATGATATAAAGAATTCTCATTGATTGGTGATTCCTTCTTTTGTTGTGAGCAGCTAGCAAGGCTTTTTCGTCTTTCCAATTCAAGTAGATTAAAGTAAAGTAGATTTCATTTCATGCAAGTAGATGATAGTCGTGGAATACGTTGTTTGGTTTAAGAAAGCTTTATTTATCCATACCACTAACGGGCTCGTTGACGGCAGGTTTGCCTTGCGTGGTCAACTGGAGTATTTTTGCACTTAACTTCAATTATGATTCATGTGTCAATATGCATCGTTGCGATGGTATTTGCATGTCGGCTCATAGTTTGAACATCTTTCATCAACCTTTGAAGATTGCACCGGCTCTGTAGAGGCTGTCCGAAGGGAGGCAAAGCAGAGCCTGGTTCGAAGCTTGCAGAAATTGATCTTCGTATCCCACATTTAGGAGTAGACAGTAGAACCCCTATCCCTATCCTTTTACTTTCAGTATTCTCTTGGTTAGTTTAGGAACCTGGGCATTATCGACAAATCATTCGTGTCTTGCAAATACTTCTCTTCGGATCGAACAATTGTGTAAGTCCCCTTGGAATAACCAGCAAATCACATCAATGCAACTCAAACTATCCATTGCATAAGGAACCTTGGAGTTGAATGCATGATCTTTTTGGCAATCTTAGCATGCAGAATACTTTGTTCAAGAGAGGATAGAGTATCCGTTGGGAAATTTTATTCTGTGTTGGTGCGGTCATAAAACACCCGTCAACAAGTCTTAATGACCAATCTTCAATGAAAGAAAAGATATAACTTCAGGGGGTTACCCTGTTATAATACATATCATTGCCTATGTGATCTATTTCTGCAACTTCAAACACCATCTTCTAACTTCACACAAATCTCAGCATTGTTTCATTAATCCAATATCACAGTAGAACCACTAACACCACTGGCAATCATGGACCTCTGTTATATGCATACAAGAGTGCAAGAAAAGAAACCTTGGACACATCTTGACTATCACAAGCTCCGAATAAGGAATAAGATAATTGTAATACAGTGACTATCACTTCACATTGTCAACATTGTATTCAACTTCTTGTACAATGCATACACAATCTATTCAAGACACCTTTGCATAGTCACTTGTAATCTTTCTCTAATCACATAGAACTTGTGTAGAGAAGAGATCACACTTGAAAGATCATTGTTACTCAATAACAACATTCAAAACTTTCCTTCTCTATGTTTTGGACAGAACAAAAAAAAACTGATAAGGTAAACTTCAATGCATTATTGATAATTCCTGCACATTCATTTCTTTGAGTCATATTCCACAGTGAAAGGAATAAACTCAATTGATAAAGCCATTCAGGTTTCCTCCTGCTGTCTACATTCACTTTTTCATGATCTTTCCACTAACATTTTTCATGTTAAAGGAACAACTTCATACTGTATATTCTTTCCATTACATCGAAAAAACCACACACCACGCCCAGAACACACTTTTAATACATCTCCATACGTTGGCAAAAGATACCTCAACTCATCACTACTTGTAAACAGTTATAAAATTGTGTGTAACCAACAAAACAAAATGTGATGATATTCACACTCATATGCCTGTCATTGTGCAGACCACATAAAATAACCATTCACTCTTTAAATGTGGACCTTTGATTCTCAAAGCCCGCCAATCCCATAATTAAATGAGAACCATCGATCTTATATTGAGCGGTGCAATGTAAGAGTTTAACTTGTATAGTCGGTGTCACCTAAGAGCAAGGACCGGTTTGCCAACGAACTTAGACCCTCAACTCATTTCTAAAGTGGCTGTCCACTGAGTATAGCCGATCACAAAACAAACATAAAGCAAACCTTGCTTTGAAGAACTTCAAAAGATATAAACCCTATGTCTTAGTGTATAGTAAGTCTTAGTGTTGTAGATTAAAGAATATGAAGAGTTCAACAACCCAAACTCTTGATCCTCACAAATGCACTAAGAGAAGATCTTAACCATATCACCGCCCATATTTTGCAACAACACGATGCATCAGAAATGACACAATACTGCCACATCAAACTTCAACTTGCAGCACTCTAAATGAATGTTCAATAAGGACTTTGTACACCACCTTTTGCACATTACCCTCGTGAAATGATCTAACACATGAAACCATGAAACCCCTTTGGATGCATCAACAAGATAGATGAATAAGCAAGACATCAATGACAAATCCATCAACAAACTCATAATCTTTGAATGAACATCATACAACCATGTATCACCATTAACCTCTTTAGAGATCAAATCAAGTCTTTGACATCAATGCCAAATAATGCCAACAGATTCAAGAAGATGAAGGCATCAATTGCCATGATGATAAAGGTCTCTACAAGATTGCTTGTGATTTTCGTGTATTCATTCTCTACAATTGTAGGATACAATTGGATCACCAACACAAGGAAACTGATTTCATTTTGTTAATTGTTAATCAATATTTGTAACCCCCTATCAAAGCTTTGAAATTAAAAAATGGGTTTCAATTTTAAAAATTATTTAGGGTGTTATATTTCTCCAATCTTTAAATCCTGGATCAGTATTCCTTAATTTTTTTTATTAGGCTAATGTTAAACTATTATTGATGATTGACTTTTTCTATAATATCTTATTATTTGAACATCTTGCATTGGAAATAAATCCATAGAAGTTTTATTTTTATTTCAGAAATACATGGTAACATAACATAAAAAGGAAACAAATTTACATTCTAGAAAGAAGTAAAAGAATACTTTATGAGGCAGCAGCAGATTAACAAAATAAATCTTATATTTTATATTGGATTAAATCTTAAGATACATAGATTATAATGTTACATCCACAAATGTTTAACATAAAAAAATAGCATAATGATAAAACACAAATGCCCACAATTGTTAATCGTTGTCCAAATACCTAAAACATGCAATTGAGAGACATAGCTCTAATATTTTAGTGTTGCATCTTAAAACTGTCAAACTGTCCAAACACTTAAAACTGTAAGTATCTTGAAAAAGATGAAAAGTACAAAAAATGAGGTAATTTTTATAATTAAAACACGTAAGTGAATTCTACTTAGATTTACAATGGCTAGTATCATTTGGAGTAGCATGTTCTACTCTTCATCTATTAGAAGTGTAACTTGATATAGCTCATAGTGACTAACATGCAAACTTGTTAACATTTCATAACCAAGAGTTGACTTTTCCTTTATCATATCATGCAAACTTAATTTCAAGCTTATTAATTGTTTGATAAAACCAAAAAAGTTCTCTCTCATCTACTTAATCAGGAAACTAGTCCTTATCTTGCATCATATCCTCCATCTTCTTATAGAAAGCATCATGTGTATTGAATCTCTTGTTTTCAACTAAAGGCATTGGCAAACCCAAATTTGTGAGCTCTTTTACCTTTCCATGCAACTCCATTAATATTTTTTGACATTGAATCAAAAAACACTATGTTTCACCTAGCTTCATACACTTCTGATGATAGATGATGTCTTTACTGAATCATCCCTCTTGTTTTGAATTCCTCTAGAGACCAAATCATTGTCACTGATTTTTTAGATCAATTTCAAAATTTTCTTTGCTTTAGCCTCTCCTGAAATGATCCCTTCTCTGTTTTCAATAATGTCTTTCTTAACCTCATCAAACTGTACCTGTGACTACCCACAAATTCAAACAATTTATTTAGATCATCAATTTCCTAGATGATTTCCTCCAAATGTTATGTTTTATATCAATCATCGTCTACTTATGAAAATTCAAATACTTTGTGTTTGGAAGACAGTATTTTAAATTTTTTTCTCCAACTTGAGTTTCAAGCTTTCAAACCTTTTTTTTCTCTTCCTCCAATTTCTTTTTGCCAATTTAAGTGTTTGTTTTCTCTTTCTTCAGCTTCTATTGCACTATCCTTAATAAGATATTTGCTTCCCCAACTTTGATTATAACTTTTTTGAGTTAGCTTTTTCACTATCATAATATTTTGTACTTTTCTCTAACTTTAGTTTTAGTTCATCCACCCTTACATCTTCATTGATCATAGATTCAAAGGAAAAAAAATTATCCTCTTCAAGTTAGAGGTCTTGTTATCTACTACTTTTCTCTTTGCCCTCTCATTTGTCAAGTATGCATGTAACATCTCTATTTGATTACTATGCAGTTACAAGACTCGCCCATACTCGATGAGTCTCGAGCCAAGCATACCAAATTGAGGCTCACAAACTCATGACCTGGGTACCTAGCAAATCTAGTCAAACTCGCTAGGTATGCTAGACTCATCGGACTCAGCGAGTCTAGTAGGTAGACTCAACTAGGTCTATCAGAATCAAGAGAAAGAAACATAAATTTTTGAAAATAGTTAAACATAAAAGAATGAAAGTAAAGCATTTCTTTAAGGGTTTGGAGAACTTTTGGAAGGTGGTTAAAAGTGATAAAATTATGAAAAAAGGCATGCATCGTGACAATCTATGTGATCTGAAAGGATTTAATTTGAGCTTGGTGGCAGCGACTCCATCCTTTGATCCCACCTTGTAATGCAACAAGGAGTGCCAAGGGCATTGCCCATAGACACCGTGAGGGGCATTGCCCACAAACCCCCACAAGAAGTGTTGTTTTGTCATGCCCCCGAAATTGCATCACTAAAAAAAACCAAGCGTTGAAATGCAAATAAATAAATAAGATAAATAACAATATAAATATTAACAATTTAAATATTATTATTATTATAATCATTATAACATAATATTATAAATATTAAATATATAAAAACTAATATAAAAATGAATATATACTATATTATATGTAAACATTAAATAATAAGTATATGGATATTACAAGGAGCAGTGATAATTATCAAGTGCAGCAATTAATAAGTAAAATTGAGCGCTCAGTTTAGTTAGTCAAAAACAGCAATCAGTTTGTAAAACAAAGGGGTGTGTCCTTTCAAAAGGATATCACCTTGCAAGGGGATGTGTCTCCTCATCTAAATGAGAAGATATAAATGGCAGTGAGGAGTGTGGAAAATAGGGGATATACACCAGCAGATCAAAAAGAGAAATATGTAGCTCTAAAAGAGACATGTGCAGATCTAAAAGAGGTATATGCAGATTTAAAAGAATTATAAAGGAACATTAAAATGGAGGAAAGAATAAATAAGAAATCTGGCAATAGAGATATATGAAGACAAAGAATAAATCAATAATAAGGGAAGTAAGTTTAATATAATTACATATACATATATATATAAATATATAAGTTCATATAATGTGATTATTAGATTGAAATCCACTATAAAACAATTATATATATATAAGATTATGCAATAATGATTCTTGCCGCAACTATTCTTTTTTATAAGTAATTATGGTTCTTTAACATGAATATTAGATTCTTATTCATTTGATCTACACTAACCAATTTCTCCTGAATATTAAGAACAGATCGAACCATCTTGGAATTTATTTTATTTTCAACTAATATCTGCAAACTATAGGAGATCGATCTGAATAAGACATCTGCCACAGTAATTAATATATCTGCCTACTGAGGTTACAACAGTAATATAAGTCATAGATATTTCGGTATGCAATTTGATGTTTATGTTTAACTACATTAATTCTATGCATTTCATATAGAGCCTAATAAGAACTGCAATACAAATTAAGTTATTAGTCTAACTATAAGTTATTTATGCCTCTATAAACGATCATGGGAAGAAGAGAGGGAAGTACAAGGGGGATAGCAGTTATGAGATTTCATGCTAAGTAGACCACCCATAATGTATGACTGAAGTGTCTGCCATTAGTGGGCCAAGGGGGTTGCCTATCCACCCTTGGGCTTAGAAAGAAATGCACCAGGCATCCTATTGCGGCTTCCTCTCCGATCTTCCCAATGATTGATTATTAGAGTGGATAATAACCTTAAATTTGTGTTGATCATAAAAGATATGGATAAGGCTACAAGGGTAGGGAATGCAGATACAAGTTGTCCGCCAAGTACACCACCCCATGTTAGATGACTGAAGTGTCTACCACTTGAGGGCCAAGAGGGGCCAAGAGGGATGGTATTAATTGAGATAGTTATGTATTTACATGGTTAAAATAGATAAGATATTTATTATATATGTTTGATCATATAAATATTATCTAACATGATTGCAGGACCTAAACCAAGATTTAAGATATAACCCTAACTACATTACACTCGTGATTCTAGGCAAGATTTAGGGTTATCTAATAAGGGGACATTACATGTTATTTGACCCCACTAGGGGTGTTGCCCCTTGAACCTATTTAAAGCAATAGCCCCAAATCCCTACTATAGTTTTAAAAAAACAAAAAAAATGAAAATATTTTTGGGCCATGTTGGATGGAAGAAGAAATTTTTTTATTCTTTCAACTTTTTCCCAATTAAATTTCTAGTGATTAAATTACATTTATACTTCTAGTTTGCTAAGTCAAACCCTATCCTAAATAATGCTCCTAAGGTAGTAGCAACATTTGCAGACTTGTCTAAGATACAAATGCATTATTCCACATGGAGCTAGTAATGTTGCGTTGAGGAATATAAGCTCCTTTCTACCATAGTTCATGACTCCATATTGTAGTTTTTGTTTTTGATGCCATGGATATTATAATCCATAATGAAACAATTGAGCACCTCTTTCCCTTGAAGAAGCCAACAAGGGCACACAAGGAGTACCTAAAAGGAGATACCTGAAAGAAATACCTAAGTGATGCCCTTATGGAGATTTCGTACAAACAAAAAATGGTCACAAACAATCAGTTGAACTTCAGTAAGCTTACAGGGCACCACTTGGAGGCATTGTATGATGGCTTCCTCTCTAACCAATGTGGAAAGCTGGGTTACAAACACTCCCTAGTAATGAGCAACAAAAGCTTTCAAGGCATCAGGCAAGGTAGTCAGCTGACTATGGGGTTCTTTAATGGCTGGAATTCTGTCTAACAAACTATCTAGACTGAAAAAGACAAAAAAAAAGTCTTTTGAAACTTGGTCACCAAGTTTTAACCAGTATACATAAACACAAAATTAAGTTTCAGAGACATGATAAGCCTCCACCACCTTCAATTTGAAACACAAAATGGCAGCTTCAAGCTGAAGGTTTTCTTTAAATGGGATTTGCTCAAGCTCTTGAGAAACCCTATTATACTGACAAGTGTTGGCTACATGAGACTGTCTTCTGAAAATGGCAGCTTATTTGCAATAGAAGGTTGATAATCAATGTTCTATGGCTAAGCGTTTTCTCATGACAAAGATGGGCAATTGTTAAGATAATATTGAGAAAACTGTTTGTTGAAACAAGGTGAGACCCGTTCAATGCAAAAACAAATGGGCAAGTAATCAGACAACACAGCATCAGAAAACTGCACTGACTTGGTGATCAAAACAAGCAAAAAAGACAACGTTTTTATTCAACAATTATAGCTCTGTCTAACTGTTTCAAAACCCTCTCACTGTCTTGTCTGAAACTAGACCAAGTGAACCGGGCAGCAGAGGAAGATGGGTGGAGGTAGTGGTTGGGGTCAAAAGAGTGAGCTTGTGATGCATGTAAAACCATGCTTCTCTCTCTCCAACACACTAACACATGGGAAATAAGCCTTCTTTATCCTCCATGGAATCTGTCATATTAAATCACCGTATAGAATCCATCGTGCATCATGAAGCATATCAACCAGCCACCACCAAAACACCACCCATTGAAAAGCATCATTTGAGGCATAAATATTGACAATACCAATGGAACAGCCTTTGAAATCAAAATTCTACAGGATTAGCTCAACAAATTAACTGCTGAAAATTCTATAGAATGGACTCCACAGATTGTAGCCCTCGAATCAGATTTAGGATAACAATTCTGGCAGAGATAGGCCATGAATTTTCTGCTATCATACAGCTAGCAGAATATGTGAACAAATTTCAAATGATTTTTTGGGTTTGTGATTTGCATGGTATTCTTGTTAGTAGTGCTTCATCTAACAGTCTTTTCATCTTTCTTTTGAGTTAATATCTGTCATTTAATGTAAAAAGAATCTCTCAGGATGGAAGATTTTGAAATTTGCTACCAATTTTTATGTGTTAAGGTACATAGACAGGATCTTCAACAGATGAGTGTAAGTCTGTAAGATTTGTACCGATTTCATTATAAATAGAAATAATAAATTATTTTTTACTGACAAAAACACCTCATCTGACACACTGTACGGAATCCACTGAAAAGTCAGATCTTCATCTAACTAATCTATGTTTTCTAAGTAGTCCATTTAAATTTTAAAATAAAAAAATTTAGTCTCACTGAATAAAAGTCCTACTTGTGCCATGTACAATTATACAAGTTCCTGCCCTGTTTGCATTCATATACTATCATGCTATTATCCTTTTCTATTCCTTTAAAAATTCTGATTCATCCTTTTTATCAAGCAGAATAAAATCACATAATTCTTACAAACATTAAGGAATGAATGATATGAAATAAATCATCACAGCAAAAATTACTTTAGGTTCGTGCCAAC
Source organism: Sequoiadendron giganteum (assembly GCA_007115665.2). NCBI lineage: Eukaryota > Viridiplantae > Streptophyta > Pinopsida > Cupressales > Cupressaceae > Sequoiadendron > Sequoiadendron giganteum. The sequence continues at coordinate 628,834,943 of CM021107.1, forward strand.
CAGAAAATCACCAACCTTATTTGCGTAATGTATGAGTTTATCCATCTGCTTGAACCATGTATTTGCATTCTCATAAGCAAAGTCTTCTCCCATTGTCCACATTATATGATTTGTACGAAATTGTTTGGCCTGTAAAATTTGCATTCACATATCACTCATTATAAGAAATTTGGTGATTTATTGAATCTGGGTATAAAAGATTTGAATTGATAGTTAAGTGGTACTTGAAATCAAACAAGTAGCCCTTCAAAAATACAGATTTGGATCCACACCTGCTCCTCAGCAAGCTGAACAAAAAGATCAACCTGTTGCTCAACATTATAATCGTAAAGAAGAGGGTCATCCTGCATCACAAACAAATTTTGATATTGATTTGATGTACCTCTCAAAGAAATTGAAAAATCATATATGGGAGAAAAAATGGCTACCTGGATAGTTGTTTCTGTTGTTTTAATATCGTAGCGAAATTCAGGAGGAGGATCATAATGATGTGAAAGAATTCCAGTGAAAACCTGATTAAAAAAAAGGTTTACTGATATAAAAAGGTGTTGGAAATCTTATGGTGGTCTTGATCCTTTTACAGTCAGCCACCAAACAAGCCAGAGCAAGAGAATGAATTAGAATTCCAAAAAATGGTAGTCTTGATCCTTTTGGGGTGAAACACTAGGCAAGCTAAAGTAGGAGAATAAATTAAAAATCCAAAAAAAAATGTCTTTATTTGAATAAGTTCAAGTGATTGCATTTATGAAACTTGTAAATGGCAACTAAAATAAAATAAAAAATCAGCTAAACATTTACTCGAAAAATTAAAATCTATGATAGCCAGACAAATGCTTCTACTATATTCAAATCTTCAAGGTATTAAACAGCTTTTACCTGTGCAGTCGATCCAAGGGACTTAGAAGCACGCCATATCATCTCCATAGTGCGGTCTTCTCTTCGTTTGGCAATGTCTTGATAGTCAGCTCTTGCAAAGAACAATGCATCAAAACCAACCTGTAATGATAATCCCTTGTGAGGTGATATAACAAACAAAATATCTCATTTTCATGACAGTTGCATCAATGTAATGCTTGAAATGTGAAACTCATAATAAACCCTAGCTAACAAATTTCATCAAGTTCAAATTCTCATTACATCCTCTTTTCTCTAAGTTCCCTTTATTTTAACTACCGTAATACCTTTAAGAATCAAGTCCTTTTTATTAATGAATCTGGTGTACCCAACAGCCCAACTGTTTCCAAACCAGTGCCACTGAAAATCTGAAATGTCATGTTCTAATATTTTGGGTGATTTTCATTAATTTTGTTCTCGGGTTACTGGTCTTTCTGAGTTTCTTTTGTTATTGTATGTGTTGATGAATTTTGAAATTCAGAGACCACAAGATCCTAAGATCATGACAAGTGTCATAATCTCAAACTCTTGAACCTTTTAAGTTCATCAAGTTCTTTACATTGTCTTAAGTTTTCAGTGTCTTCAGTTTTCTTTATAAGATTCTCTTTATGATCCTTTATCTCAAATTCGTCGAATCTCAGACTTCTCATGTTTACACGTTTGTGGAATCTGTTTTCCCAAGTTTTTGAAATCTCTCTATTTGTCCTCAATTTGGGTGTGTTTCAATTTGGGTTTATTTTGATTATTTTATTCATTTTAATCACAGTGTTTTCAAGTCCCTTGGGATTTTGCTACTTCAAGTTTCTTAAAATTTTACCTTAAGAACGTCGAGAATCCAAAATCATGATAAGTTTCATTATCTCAGCTTCTCGTGCACTCAAGTTCCTTAGTGTCAAGGCCTAAAGACTCTAATCTTCCTTTTGATTCTTGAGTGTATTCAATGCTTCATAGTGATTCTTGCTTGGGCTCGAGCTTTGAGTTGATATGTTATGTACTTAAGTTTCTTGAAGTTCCAAGTGAAGTGTAATAATGGAGTTTAACTTAAGTTTTAACCTAGGTTATCTTTCTAGCAACTACAGTTAAATAGCTCCTCCACTTCTTTGCATTTTGAAGAACAAACCTTTTGTGCTTTAATCATCCTGAGACCCCAATGATTGATGTGACTTAGGAATAGTTAACTAGTGTGTGTCAAGATTTGGTAAATTTGAGAAATCAACGAGTTTAATGCTTTTAATGAGATTTGACAAGCACGTGTTGCAAGATTTCTTAAGCTATTTGCCTTGCTTAATGCTTCTTAAGCACCGTGTTTCAATCTCAAACCATTTCAAAGAACTAGCTTTGAATTCAAAGAAATTTGCCCTGCATCCCAAGAGTTTTTCTTTGGTTTTACCTCAATGAGTCTCTACTTTCAATTAAATTGCTCCTATGCTTCTTGGCATTTTATAGAACAAGCCTTTCATGCTTTAATCATCCTAAGACCCTGATGACCAATGTGACTTAGGAATGGTTGATTTGTTACACCCCGATTGTATAGCTGCTATTGCATAGGGCAATTGATTGTAATGTTTGAGTCTTTGTGATGAATAAAACATGTTTTTGTTATCAAAATGAATGAGTTCCTATTTAAATGATTGTTTCATTTGATTGATACTTCTCTCGATGTTATCCTTGATGAATGTTGCATGCATAGTATTGAATTATGAATATTCTAACTTAAGATGTTTTGTATACTATTGATGTTGTGAACAAGTAACTGTCGAGATTGTATGTCTATGGATGCAGGAGCAGGAACTATTCCTCCAGGGGGAGGGGAGACATCACTCGGGAGAGGGGCTTGGTCGAGTAACCGGTAAAGTTGATCAAGTTGAGCATACACACACTTCACTGAGGGTTTTGGGAACTGAGTCAGATTGAGTTGTCTTAATAAGTCATCCTTAGGCTTAGGAGTTTTGGATTACTTCTTTATGCTTTATGAGTGGTGTTACTTGTTGACTGACTTACTGTTCTATGAACCTTGAATGTGAAATATGAACTAATAAGTGTGGTTTAGACAGGATTTATATGCGTATACATGTACCACTCATATGTACGTAACAACACGCATGACATGTCGATACATATGTATGATGGGCAATTATTATGCCATACACGTGTCGACATGGCATACATACAGATACATATACATGGCTGGCACACCTATAAACATATGCACACTAGCTATAATGTTGTTATAACGTTATATTGATGCCTGGAATTTACAGTTAAACGTATATATACATGTTTGTACAAACACGTGTATTAAGGGTACGCTGACTGGCCTGTAATACACGTATTTGGATAATTAGATACAAACATGTATAGATATATTTAAAAGTAAATATTTGAATGTGTTTATATATATATTTAATATTATATTTAATATAAACATTATTATAGTTTTACCTGGAATAAAATATATATATATATATATATATATCTATAGTAATATTTAAATATTATATAGATATATACATATATTTAAATACGGTAAATAAAACTATAATATTATATTTAATATAATTAAAAAATATAAATGTAATATCTTGTTAATATTTTAAATAAATATTTACCTTGGAAATAATTAAATTTGACTTGTATAGTCATTTAGCAAATAATATATTTTAACCGTGAGTAAAATATATATATGACTTTTATAGTCTTTTGCTTGAAATTCGTATGAAGTTTATTCTTGAAAAGTAATTGTAATTTAAAACATTGGACAATAAGCTTAGCATATACTTTGTAATAATATTTCAATAAGCTGAGAAATTGTGGAAATATTCATATGCCAAAATATTGAAATGAAAAATCGAAATTTTGAAAGAGAAAACTCGCGCGACTGTAAGCTCATGGCGGAAGACCAGGTCGCGGCCATTCTTAAAACGCCATTCCGAAAACGTGAGAAGGCTGAGAAAAAGGGGTAGATGGGACATCATCTACCTTGGCATTTTCTCTACAAATTTCATCCGCCATTTTAGACGCCAGGCTGTAGGTGTCTTTCATTCTTATTTTGCCATGTGAAATTTGAAAAGTTCTTCCTGGGAAAGGTCGAATCATCTCTAAATTTGCTGAGTAAGTATCAAATAGCTGCCACATTTCATTTTGAATTATTCAAAGGATAGTTCTGTCATTTTACATACCCTCAAAGGTGGAGTTTGTTGCAATTTCGGGTCTATAAATAGATGCCAGCCATTCCTTGTTTGAGATCACTTGTGAAATCTGAGTTTATCATTTTCATTGAGATCCATATCCATTTATCTGTTTTGTTTGTATTTTCTGTTTTGCTGAGTTGAAAATACAATGAGTTTTTACCAGCAATTGCCATTAACAGTTAAAATCCCATTTTAAGTTGTGAGTGAAGTCATTGTGAGCTATAGTTGAGTAAGAAATTACTAGTGGAATCATATTTGAGAGAAGAGACTTAGAAAGATCAATTTTAGAGTAAAATACTACCACAAGGAAGCCATTTTCAATTGGAATTCTGGAAGCGTATGTGAAGGAGAGTCTAGAAGAGCAATTCTGGAAGGAGAAGCTTTAAAATCAGGCACGAATCCTCCTTAGTTTATAACTTTTATTGAACTGTTGTTTCCTTTTGGTCTTGTGATTGCTGCTTTCAATTAGCTCTAGTAGGAAAGAACTATTTTGATGAATATTTAAAGCAATGCATTGAAAGAGAAAATGTGTAAGGGATTCAATGATTAAGGGTTTGTGCAAAAGGGATTATATGAGTAAAGAGCTTAAGGGATTAGTTTACTTATCTTATATTAAAGGGAAATAATGGAAAACGATAAAAAGGGAAGGATTTATATGCATTTTGAATGAATATTACATGTTGTGTATGATCTCCGTATATGGAGAATAAGGGTAAACGAGTTACTATATTCTAGGAACGAAATAAGGACAGTAGTCAAGTATATTCAAGCAGCTTAGAGTTTTAGATTAACTGAGATAGGCTAAGGAACTCCTAGGATAAAGATTTCCGTAACAGGAGAGAAAGAATGAATTACTTGTCAAGCTGGATTATTTCTAGTAAGTTAGAATGTCGTAGGTTGGTCTAGGATGATTGATAATCCAGTGAAGGACTTGAACCTATATTTGTTGTCTTGGATTAGATTGAAGTAGGATAGTCTGGGATGATAGACAATCCAGTGAAGGATTTAGCCTACACGTAGTGTAAGATAGCCTTAAGTCAAATCGGCCCTGAGTAGTGTATATGATAGATGACCTTCATTCGAAGTACTGAATGTGAATACTTTGGCCAAAGTAGTGGAAGGTACGACATCCACTTAGTTGTGAGATAGTTGAGACTACACTGTCAATTCATTGTGATCCATCATGCTAGTTCGGGATTGTGAAATAGCAAGTTCTAGATGTATAGGACAGAGCACTATGCTCAGTTGGGTTGTCGCAGCCGGTTACTTTACCAATCTCTTCGTTTGAAGGGAGGGCCATCTATTGAATGATAGATGTGCGGGGGACTGCATTAACAGTCCGTGGTTGGCGAAAAAGCGCCTGAGTGATGTTTCTCCTCCACAGCAGGTGACAGATACACCAAGATTTGAAAGGAAAGGAACCTGGACCGTCTTACTACTATTTGTGCAAAAGCTTACTAGCTATGTATGTAATTGTTTTACTTTTGTACTCTGATTTATATTTACAATGAAAATGGAATTCATGTGGAAATATATATTGTAACTTGCAAGTATTTATCAATAAAGAAAGGAAGAATTTTATTGCAATGTCTTTGTTACTTGTTACATTTATATGTTTGAAGTGAAATGTGGAAAAATTTTAATTACCCAAGGATGGGGTTGTTACATGATTGATGTGTGTAGGAATTTTTCGTAAATTAGGGAAATTAATGAGTTTAATGCTTTTAATGAGATTTGACAAGCATGTGTGAGATTTCTTAAGCTAGTTGCTCTACTTAATTCTTATTCAATTTTAAGTCGCCTATTTCAAAATTCAAACCATTTCAAAAGACCAAGCTTTGAATTCCAGGAATTCTCAATGAGTCTTTGCTTTCACTTATTGTATAGCTGATTTATTCTATTGGAGTGAACTAAAGTTTTGCAATTGTGGCGTATTGGTAGATATGGATGTGAAAAGCAAGGCTTCAAAAGCTTCCTCTACAACTACATGTTGGTGTTTTAATTTTCTCCTTTTCAAGGCAAGGTTAAGTCAAATTGTGTGTATAGTTAAAACATTCTTCAAATTATAAGGGGAAGCTCCCTAACACCTAACTAAACCTAAATCCTACTATGAACAAAATTTACAAGTATATTTAATGTCCCCTTCTCAATCCTAATTTGTTTAGTGGCCATTAGCCTATTTCCAGAGTTCTTATAGGCTAAATGGAAAGGTAAGGGGACTCCAAGATCCTTGGAGGATGCAATGGCAGCAGTTCTTGTATTCTTGTGGTGGCTCTGAGCTCAAGGGATAATTTTGGTTTGAATGACACTCTCTGCAATGTTATCGAACTATCTGGGTGTTCTCCAAACTTCTTGGAGAGCACATCTATTTTTAAGAAGTCTCCAAAATGGCCTCATTCACTCATATAGTGCCTCCATATCTCATTGGTGCAATTAGAATTGGATTCTGAGTTGATTGAGGATTTTCCGTCATAAGGCATAAAATATTTTAATATTTCACTTAAGTGTAATGTTTAATTATTATTTTATTTCACTTAAGTGTTATAATTTTTTGTACAGCGAAAAGGACCCCCAAGTTGGACGCCTAGACTAGAGAAGGGGGACATTGCACATGAGAGTTTATAATTATTTTTTAAAAGGTGTTTTTGAAAACGGGGAACTATATTATTATTTTAAATTGTTTTATCTCCCTCCAAAAAGCTATATAAGGAGGCCAAGGGTAACTCATTTGGACGTGTTGAGTTGAGATAACGAAGTGCTGTCAATTTGAGGATTGAATTTTTCAAGGCTTTGAGGACAAAAACCCTCGTCCTGGTTTCGGAGTTAAAAGACACTCCCTAGCTAGACCTAGTGTGGCTTCACTGCGGGAGTCACCATTGGAGATATTGGTGAAGGTTTTAGTTTGATTTCAAAGATGGATTGCTTTGATGTCCTCTAGTTGCTATATGTTTGGTGTGATTTTCTTACATTTGTAGAGTGTTTGGAGTAAGATTACCTTGGTTTTTGCTTGCTAGGCTATGCCATTTCCTACACAAGCCGTACCACCCTTTTGATGATGCAGATTGAAGTGTTGAAAACTTTCTTTAGGGTATTGGCTCATTCTTTTCCTTAGCATTGGGCGACCAAGTGTGAAAGTTTGCAGATTTTTTTCTGGAGTCTATGATTTTTGGGAGTTGACCGCCCCTCCTAGCAGGCTGTACATCCTTTGAAAGGGGGCATGCGAGTTCATGGAGGGAAATGCACCTCATAACCTGAATTTTTGGGCTCTTGGAGTGGTGCCTAGACCTTTCTAGGCCTTCCAAACTGTTTCAGAGTGTTCTTTGGTGGTTTGCTGAACTTCTTGGGTAGTGTGCCATGTTATTGCTTGCTGTTCTGAGGTGTTTCAGACCTGCTGTTTCATATCATACCTGTTATTGCTGCTGTTCAGACTATTTTCAAACTCCTTTGTGCCATTGTTGAGGTATACTTGTTCATTCTTAGCAAGGGGTAACGTTTTCATGTGTTGAATATCATTTTGGGGAGTTGAATCAAGTGTATAACATCATTTTCATTGTAGCAATACTCTATGTTGTTCTAAAACTTATTTCTAATGAGCTCTAATTGTAACACCATTTGGTAGTACCATCGGTGACTTGGCTCTTCTGTTTATTTGCTACACACCCCACTGAATAAGTGGTTTATTTCAAACCCCACTGAATAAGTGGCATCTTATTACCCCACTGAATAAGTGGATTGCTTGTACTGAATCCACTACATAAGTGGTTCTTGGTTTGCACTCACCGCTAAAAAGCGGGAGAGTTGTTTACTTCCAGTTTGTACCCACTGCATAAGTGCTAGTTTTCTACTCACCCCACTAAACAAGTGGTTTATTTTCAGTAGCATTGCAATGTAAATCTTGCCACCATATGCTCTCACCTTGCCCACACTAGGATCTGGGTGATCAGAAAGTGGAAGGTAGTTGATTCGGTCGATTATCCTTCTTTATATTTTTAATGCTAACAAGTTGTAAAAATCAAAAAAATTCGGGTGGTTATTACAATATACACACTACATTATTTTGTGTGGTTTGTGTGTTATTAGTGTTTTTTAGAGTTACCTAGACAGTATTTTTTTTCTTAATGCTCTTTTCATTGAAAAAAAAAACTTTTTATGTCTTGTTGGGTAGATTCTCCTTGGGTTTGCCCAGAGTCCTGCCCCAAGCCTATGGGTTAGGCCCAAGGCAGAACCCTGGGCAAATCTAGGCTAAACCTATACCCAGTCCAAACCAATCCAAGTTCAGCCAAGATAGAAACCTGGGGTAATGATGCCCATGGCTATTAAATCATTCAAAGCATGTTGAACAAAGGAATGAAAAAAATTTAAAATGTCATACGAGAAACTGTACCAATGTTGTCCTTTCAGCCCAAGGCTGAACCATCCTCAATAGATGTAAAGAATTTGTTGATAAAACAGCCACTTAAAATCTACACCAATTTGTAAGTGTAGTTATCATACTGAGATAATTCCTTAAGCAAGGCATACAGACTTTTAAAATGATCTATACACCCCAATCTGCAGTATGATCTCAAGGACTGTATCTTTCCAATGTGAAGTCTAAGATAAAAGGCATTATGTCACCACTTGCATCACTTGTATCCTCTATACACCCATAATAGTAATATGAACATGTGCATTCTACTGAGGATGTGATGTGATGGTTAGAACTTGGCATTATTTTTGTAGCCAACAAGGTTCAAACCCCTCTTGGGTCATTGGGCTCATGAGCGTTGTGCCCCTGGTGGGCCACTGTAACGTCCCCTTTTCCTATGTCAGTACCTTTTGCAGTGGTTAGTCTACCATCTAGTCCCTGTAGGCTAACATGGTGTTTAGGGGACACCTTTGAGGGTAATCTGAGGCTTTTCAGCAGGTCTTTTGATATTCATTTCAATGTTCTACAGCTCAATGATTCAGTGTATTGGTGGTGTGCCTTCTAGAGGCCATTTTGGACATTTTCTCCCACACTTATTAGTCTTAGTAAGTCACTTGGTCATATTGTTCATACTTACTATTTATAGTAAGTCATGGTTGAATCAGTTGTCATCACGCCTATATTTGGAAAATGTGATTGGATCGCTCCCACGAGTTGCTGTTGGTATTATTTTGGGATTTGATGGTTTCATTATATTATTAAAGTTAATTTAACTTTAATAATAATGTTATTTAATGATAACTTTATATTATGGCGTTATAAGGAATTAAGGGGTGATATGTGGTATTTAATAAAGTATTATATTTTATTACTTTATGAAATATCATTTTAAAAAGCTAATGTATTAAATGACAACAAAAGCAAATATTATATTTAAACTTTAATTGACCAAGTGGTGGCATGGGAATTTGGGAGAGCATAAAAAGCAAAATTGAATGCTTTTTCTTTATTTTCAATGATATTTGTACAAATTTGGAGAAGACTGAGCAAGGATTTGCTAGTTGAGAGTTTGAGCTTTTCTGAGGACGAAATCCCTCGAAAAGAATAGTGTTTGCAGGTGTGAAAGATCACCCAAGGGCACTAGATTGAATAACCTCATTTAGAGGTTATTTGAGCTTCATTGGATTCAGGAGATCAAACATTTCAGAAATTTCAAAGGAGTCCATAGCAGACCAAAAAGTTGTTTGCTGATTGTATTGTTGTTCATTCCATCACAAGCTGGCATGTGGGTTTTAGCAAGGTCGTACATCTCTAAGCAGGCCGTACAAGCTAGAGCTAGGCGTGTGAGTCCTAGGGTCAAAACGCCTAGGTTATAGACTAGCAATCATCTCCTTTCTTGGCATCTAGGGCTGATAATCAATTGTGCAGCAGTTTGGAGGTGGAATTTGGTGGCTTTCAGGAGTGGCATCTAGTTTAGAGGGTTTCCAGTTTGCTGATCAAACATAATTCAGACCTGCAATATTGCATATTTGTAATATAGGTATGATTTAAATGTGTTTCCTAAGGCAATAATCAAATCTGAGTTATTAACTTTATGCATTTTGCTAGAATTTTTGTTTATTTTTGCAATTATCTATATTTCCTGCATTGCTTGGCAAGAACTTTATAAAAATCAGAAAAACATTTAAAGCCAAAATCAAAACTTCAGATCAAAGGGGGTTATTATAGTGGTATCAAAGCACAACATTTCCTACCAGCCTGTGCAAATAATTACATGAGTGAAAAGAAACAGGTTTATACCAAAGGATCAAGCCAATGGTGTCCCTCGCAATTACCGGAGGGTGAATCTATTTCAAGTGTTTTGGGTATTCATAGATCTCCACGTTTACACAGTAGTTCATCCAATGACAGTGAGAGTATTACAAGAGCCATGGCAAAAAGAGAAAAGGGTCGATCCGGTTCACTCAGTCCTGATTCCAAAGCAGAGTGGAAATTTGATACCATGATGGATATGATGGTGCAGCTCTTGACCAAAATGAATCAAAATGTGACTCCTGGTCATACAATGCATCAAGAGGTGACCAGCAGCTTCAATGCCTAGCCTAAAGATAGGCAGACAACTCCTACCTACCCAAGGTCCAGGCCCTTGCAGCTTGCAGCCAACCTTCACACATAGAGTGGAGGCACACACTCATCTGGAACAGCCTCCTGAGCCACAAGTATCCATGGTTGACAAGGTTAGGGCGAGTCATGCTGAGTATATCACTCTTCCTCCTGATATCAGGGGTATGTTGACTTTTGACCATTTCCTGAACCAGAGGAGACAAAGGGTAGTTGCAATTGGTAGATTAGTGGCCAAAGCACCACAAGGGTCTAGAGACTTCCAGCAGGCAGTGGGTAAAATAACCTTCGAGCATTTTGATGGTAGCGATTGATGTACAGCATTTGCCTAGGTACAAAAATTAGATAATTACCACTCCTTGAGGCCCATGCCTGAGGAAGAGGCAATCAGATTTGCCACCCTACATTTGGACGGTTTGGCTCATGAGTGGTGGTACCACGGATTGATCACACTTGGGCACAGATCAATTACTACCTATGATGAGTTTACAAATAAACTCATCGAACACTTTGATAAGAAAGATCTAGAGGTTTTCATTCGTGAGCTTGCACAGCTGAAGCAAGATGGTTCATTGGACTCTTACATCTCTGAATTTCAGAGGTTATCTATAATGGTTCCTGGCATTTCTAAGAGGAGGCTAGTGGTTATTTTTAGTGAAGGTCTCATGGAACCTTTCCGTGGGCAGATTAATGCCTTTGATCCTCCCTCTTTACAGGATGCAATGAAAAAAGCACGAAACATGGAGTTTGTTGCCCCAAAAAGCAAGTTTCTATCTAAAACAATCACCTCTTCAAAAGATGAGTTTCATCATAAAGTTGCAGACCAGCAAAAGAAACCAACTCCAAAACCTAATGATGAGACCATAAATGACTTGAGGAGGAAGAAATTGAGCTTCAAATAAGATTCTTGGGAACCGGGCCATAAGTGTCCTATGTTAGGCCACGTACATCAAATGGAATGCTATTATGCTAATGAAACCACTTTTGAAAATTCAGGACAGCGATCTGATCCGGAGGGAAATGAGGTAGAAAGTGCATCCGGTGAGTCAGACATAGATCTAGAAAAAACGCCCCCCATAGTGTAAGAAGCTCAAACTGATTTTCACAGCAAATAATTATAAAATCTGAAAATTGAACACAACAATAGGCACTCAAGCAAAAATTTGGAATATAAAGCAGATCAAATCTTAATCGCCGATAGCCATATAATGTTCAGTTCATCAAAATTGATGTAATATTCAGACAAATTCACTAGCAATTCATACACAATGAAATATGTGATCGCTGGGGATTATTGACTCAGACTTATAAGACGATCGCCCAAGCTCGAACATGGCCACATATGATTATTGGAAGAGCATGCGAGTCACTGATAAATGCAACTCCAAACCCGATGAAGGTGATGCCCGTCCTAGTAGTTTTCCAGATCAGATATTGACGGGTCAGCCGCTGGTTCTCCAGGCGCGATTATGATTTCTTTGTTGTCGAGGATTGTAGAGCAGTGGGTCATCCGAATCAACACTTCCACCAATATGACAATCACGATTGCGTGGAAAGATCGCGCTATGGTCATGCCCTTAGCAGTGGCGCTCCCCTGAACTTGATATGTTGGCGCACAATGGTGTTAGTATGATGCATTCCGATTTAGATTCACCCAGAAGCTAGAAGTACTGGTGATGATTATTGTGCGACCTCCAGCCGGATAGAGAAGCGATATGATGAACAACTCACAATCTGAGGATAGATGAGGCCGGCTAGAGCCAAGGGCTCGGTCGAATCAACACAACTAACACCCTACCAACCTACACAGACCTTGGCGGATGAGGAAATGGAACTGAGATGCGTTTCAAAGACACTTTAACTCGAATTCCCCAGAACTGCGACTGTCTAGTACCTAGGTGCCCCGCATGAGTGACTACGTCCTCACCTATAGTACGCAAGATTCTCATCCAAATTCGTGATGAAAACCAAAGATGCAAGACTCCAATAAATACAAGCTAAGCTCGCCACTAAAATGTAGCCGGCCAAAAATTTAAAAAAGATTTCAAAATATGAATAAGGCGCCAACTCAAATGAGTCAGCCTCACAACAAGACTATTTTATATTTAAATTATTATTGTTATATTAAATAGTGTTTAAAAACACTGTTCTCAAACCCACGTCGGCCAAAATTATTTTGGGACATTACAGTCCTTCGGTCCACGTAATTGCTTTCCCTCAAGCAATTGCAAGCCAATGTTGAGTTGACCGTCACGTGATGAAAGATATGATCCTGAGGACGTGATCATGTGTACCAAGTCTCTTGCTACTCCGACACCACCAAGCCCATAACGATGATGCAACTCATCATGATCCCATTGAATGAGTAAACTAAACATATCAATGCTCGGGTCCCAATTCAACACGTTTTTGTGTCCAGCAATTATGAAGAGGTGGATGGATCTTGGATAGCTATCAATACCAACAATCTCCTTGACCTTGCGAGACCTCTCATGGACGCGCGAAACTTTTATCAAGGATAAATGAAAGGGCATACCAATCCATGCTAGGTTGCAGGTCAAAATAGCACCCCAAAATCTGAAGATGGTGATGCGAAAGATGCCGCTAATGACAAGTGATGATAGTGCCTCACCATGACGCCAACTTCCCATGATAACACGATGACCCATGACTCCCCTAGTTTCCCAAACAACCATTGTCCACAAGGCACTTTCAAGGAAGTCCATATGTAGTATTATAGGATAACCATCTCTCATCAAAGCATAAGGTAGGGACCATGCATCATAGCTCAGCTGAAACACGAATATTTGCCCCTCAAAGCCATGTATGATGACACTATCCCCATACCCAGGTTTGTGTCTATAGAGTTGGGATCCCACGCTTGTTGAATGCCACAACTTTTGTCTAAAAACCCTCCTGCTTCGTTTGGGTTTGAGTTGGGAAGGCAACTAGCTCATGTACTCATGATAGCTAGAGTTGTCCATATACCCACAAATTACCATAGTCTGCCATGTGAATCTGTCACCAAGTTTCTGTTGCACTGTTCTGATTTCAAAATGAACTTGATGTTGATCCCTTTGTGATCTAATAGATTCTTTTATTGCATGGTTGGCTAGAGCCTCCTTGGGGATGGACCATCCGACTTGTGTGCAAGGTTGGTTAAAAAGCCCCCAATACACGCTCCATCTTTTACTGATCCCTCCATGATCTGTGATATAGAGATCCCTGCAAATTCCTTGTTCGTTTAATGTGGTAACCAATCACTTTATTCCCCTGAAGTTAGGAATCATGAAACCTCCAACCTGCTTGAAACTAGATACCCAAAACACCATACCAAACTCAGTCTCAAAATCTTGAGCTTCAAAATGTTGCCTATTTTGCTTACCTTCATCTAGCATCAAACACCCCGTGGTGACCAGATTGTATTCAATTGAGGTACTAAGGTTCCAAGAGGGATCTACGGACTGCGAATCAACGACCACACCTATATGAACCCTTAGGTTTTCTCGTACTTTGATCAGCAAGGAATAACATTGACCCTACGTGCAAAGATAATCGTAGACTTGGACCAAGGAGATCGCATGCTCTACACTACACCTTGTATCTCTTACCATGTCACCCCCTTTTGCATGCTTCCAAAGGAGACAATATTTCTACAATGACATGGACAGTGACAAATCTAGGACAACTTTGTACCTTTGGCTAGGATTATAAGCCAGCTGAAATTCCATTCCTCCAAGGGTGTACCAAGCACAAGCAGTTGTATCCATAGTATTTCCAAGTGCGTACCAAATAAAAGCAATTGCATCCCTGGAGTATGACATAGGTCCCCAAGGTAGGGCAGCATCAAGATGGGGTGGCAACACATCACAAGTAGACCTCTCGAGTCCCCCATTAATGCTCCATGACCCACCCGAATATGTATTACCCTTATCTTCATTCACACATGAAGGCATAATGCTATTGACTGACCCATTAAGTGAGTGCCTTATTATATCATTCAAACATTTGTTGTGGCTTCCTGCAAGAGGTGACACCCATTTCTCAAAAAGCAAGTTACGTAGACAACCCAAGAACTTTGAAACATACCTCAAATCTAATTGCTCCACCATGCAAGTCTTAATCCCCACATGCCACATGCCTTGAATCTTCTTTGCCATGAACTACTGTACTAATTGGGTCCTCTTGTGCCCCGCACACACCCATGAAACCCCTTGTTTGTCTCCCAACTGTATGCTGACAATAGTAGAAGACTTCTTACTATCATTCTCATGGGTAGGAACCACCAACTCCATGCTCAGCGATGCCCGAAGACTGCTGTTCCAAATCGGAAACTCGAAACGGCGAACATACTTCTCCTTGGCGTCCGCAAGCTTCTCCTTCCCCATCGTCTCATGCTCTTCCACAATTGTTGGTCTGATAGGATTTTTTTCCTCATACTCAAATGTGACAGCTTCCTCCTTATTTGCCTTCTTCTTGCTACCCTTAAGCTCAATAGTGAGCTTATCCACTTCATCCTCCTTCCTTCTCAGGGCATCCTCAAAAATCTCATCAAATGCAAGGAGATGATCCCTATCTGCAAAAAAATGTAGGAAGTTTGACTTCACTACCACCAATATTTTTGGAGTTTATGCAAATCATCCAAAGATATTCCTTTAGGCCTTTCATGTCCCTTTAGGAACTTCCAACATAAATCTGCGATCACCTTATGAATGTCATCAAAGTGAGTTAGAGCTGCCACAATCCCACTATCACTCATTCACAATTGCCATCCCAAGGAGTGTGACTCATGGGGCAAAAAACCTCCATGCAGCATTTTTGATTTATATCCCGCATCTTCATCAACAATCTGATAAGTCCTTTCTAATTTATTTTTGCAATCATGCTTCCCACAGTCAGCTATTTTTGTGACCTCTTTTCCACTGAACTCCAATTTTGAGGTTGGGTCAACATCAAATTCATTCAAGGCATTATCATCATAGTAGTGAGTAGAATCATTTTCCTCCCCTAATACAACATCATCATCATCTTGCACAATAGAGGAACCATCATCATAAGAGAAGGGCATCCAAGCACAAGAAGATTGATAGTCCACTTCAACTGTTGGTCTAGAGAGTGTATGCACCATCATCAAGTGATTCCTTGAATCATCTTTATCAATGTTACTTTGCTCACTCCTAAACAACATTTATGTATTGCTTCCACAAGTATGAGTGTCAACACTATTCAATTTATCCAAACACAAATTGGTTCCTTACCAATAAGAGGGAGGGTTGGCGAAGCAATGCTAGGCTCACCCAACAGAACATTAGTAGCATTCATACCTCCATACTGGTGATCAATCAAAACTGGTTTGGTAAACTTTGGAATAGCATTACCTTCAACTTTGTGATAGTTATGAAGACTTATGTGCTCTCCATTAGTTGGTGCAATAGTGGGCCCTTGCTTGTTTTCCTTGGTTGTCCCCAAGCTTGTATCATCCCTCTCATAACCCCCATCATTATCTCCATGTATTTGATCATAGGAGGACAATGCTTGGACCACTTCAACATGCTTTCCTTCAAACCCTTGTTTACCTATGAGCTAATTCATGACTGCTAATTCACCCTTTCTCGCCGTAGGATAACCCTTATCATCACATTTTTCCAAACATTGTTGATTATCGACATAAGGTTTGAATACTTTCATACCTTCTTGTTCGAGGTGGAGAGTCTCTACTTTTGGTTGTACCTCATTTCCCTGCTCCTTTTCCATGGTCGGCTCTTCATGTTTCCTGATTTCTATCTTAACATCCCCTTGTAATTTCGATTTTTCCTTCTATTTTCGGCAAATATCTTCAAACATTCTTCATATGTGACAATGGACCTATAAGCAACAGGTTGTTGCAAATAACGACAATAGGCAGCAAGCTTACACTCATCTTTTTGTAACTGATCCTCGAATACCTTATGAACAAGGTCATCTTTTTGTGCTTTGTTGAACATCTCGAGGGTTCTAAGGCTGCTACAATATTTCTCTAGGAATTGTTGTTTCAAATCCATTTCTTCTTCCTTTGTTAAAAACGTGGGTAAGTTTCTTCTCCATGAGTTCTTTTTGTTCCTGTTTCCATTACAGGTCTACATCTTCAAACCCGCAAGCTGGCAGGATTGTGGCTTTGATACCCCTATAACAGGCTCAAACTAATTTTCACAGCAAATAATTGTAAAATCCAAAAAATTGAACACAACAGTAGGCACTCAAGCAAAAATTTGGAATATAGAGCAGATCAAATCTTAATCTCTGACAGCCATATAATGTTTAGTTCATAAAAATTGATGTAATATTCAAACAGATTCGCTAGCAATTCATACACAATGAAATATGTGATCGTTGGGGATTATTGACTCAGACTTATAAGACGATCACCCAGGCTCAAACAGGACCACATATGATTATTGGAAGAGCGTGCGAGTCGCTGATAAATGCAACTCCAAACCCGATGAAGGTGATGCCTGTCCTAGCAATTTTCCAGATTAGATATTGACGGGTCAACCACTAGTTCTCCAAGCGCGATTATGATTTCTTTACTATCGAGGATTGTAGAGCAGTGGGTCATCCGAATCAACACTTCTACCAATATGACGATCACGGTCTTGTGGGAAGATCGCGCTATGGTCGCACCCTTAGCAGTGGTGCTCCCCTAAACTTGATATGCTGGCGCACAACGGTGTCGATATGATGCGTTCTTGATTCAAATTCACCCAAAAACTATAAGTACTAGTGATGATTATTGTGTGACCTCTAGCCGGATAGAGAAGTGATATATGATGAACAACTCGCGATCTAGATGAGGTCAACCAAAGCGAAGGGGGCTTGGCTGAATCAACACAGCTAACGCACTGCCAACCTGCACAGTCCTTGGCAGATGAGGAAATGGAACTGAGATGCGTTTCAAAGACACTTTAACACGAATTCCCCAGAACTGCGACTACGTCGAGTACCTGGGTGCCCCGCATGAGTGACTACGTCCTCACCGATAGTAGGCAAGATTCTCATCCAAATTCATGATGAAAACCAAAGACGTGAGACTCCAATAAATACAAGCTAAGCCCACCACTAGAATGTAGTCAAACAGAAATTAAACAAAGATTTCAAAATATGAATAAGGCGCCAACTCAAATGAGTCGGCCTCACAACAAGACTAATTTATATTTATATTTAAATTGTTATATTAAATAGTGTTTAAAAACACTATTCTCAAACCCACATCAGCCAGAATTATTTTGGGACATTACACACAGCACAACTCTCTAGCATTCAAAGAGAGGGTTCTTTCAGGATGAGAGGAATCTTGAGTGGGTAGCGTGTGATTACATTGCTAGATATAGGTGTCACTCATAACTTCATTGATGAGGAGCTTGTTGCTAGACGTGGACTCAAGACAGAAGAATTTGAGGGGTTCAAAGTGAGTTGTAGATGGCTTCACTCCCGCGTATAAGAGGAGGATTCCCAATCTCACCTTGCAGCTGAATGATTATGAGATCCAATCTGATTACTATGTTGTCAATATGGGTGAGATGGATGTTGTCTTAGGCATGAAGTGGCTTCATGCAATTTGAGAGTTTACCCTCAACTTGCATACAATGGAAATGAAGTTTGAGGTTGATGGCAGGCAACATATATTGAGAGGGATGTCTGATGATAGTCTACGTGTTATTTCCCTCAAGGAAAAGGAGAGTGGAGAAAGGAAAAAGGAGATTGAACTGGTAATGGAGGAGCAAGATTGCTTTCAGGAGGAATATGAACTAAATATTGCATATTTGTATTAAGGGTATGATTTAAATGTGTTTTCTAAGGCAATAATCAAATCTGCGTTATTAATTTTATTCATTTGCTAGAAGTTTGTTTATTTTTGCAATTATCTATATTTCCTGCATTGCCTGGCAAGAACTTTATAAAAAATCAGAAAAATATTTAAAACCAAAAACAAAACTTCAAATCAGAGGTGGTTATTATAGCTGGTGAGCTTGTGGATCTAAAGCATCTGCATTAATGCAGGGAATGAGGTCCCCCATTTGTGGCCTCACCCTGATCAGGCCAGAATAAAAATTCCTGAGGTACCAATCAAAAAAATATATGTATATGAACGTGCATAGATATCATATCAAGGGATGTAGGGCATGTATAATGATGTCCACCATGAGTTGTAACACCCATTCATATAATATTGGGCAGGATAAAGCATTTTTTCCTCATATTTGAAATTTATAGAATTACTGTAAATTTGAAGGGAGACATCGTACTGTGGTAGCAATGAATTCTTGAAACATAATTTTAGCAGCTAACCATCACTTTATCCCTATATGAGTCAATTCCACGATTCATATAGATATATTTGGGCCATATGAACCAAAGATGAAATTTTTCAAGATATGTATGGAATCCACTAGTTTCATCAAACAATAGTATACAAATCATCATATTGTAGTAACTCTCCCCTGGATTAATGAATACAATTGTCTGTTAATATCTTAAATGTTATTTTAGAATTACAATTGTCTGTTAATATTGCTAGTGATATTTTACAATTTTTCCACAGAAATGGTCTTTTAGATGAACAGTTGATCATTGCTATGAACTGAATATGCTCTATTCTACTAGTAATATAAAATATGCATGATCTTCACCATCAAGCTCTAACAGATACAAGGCAATAAGCAGGGAAAATGTGACATGAGATCCATATCATATTGCTTATTGCAGCTCCTTCCCAACTCCTACTTATCAGATGATGGTATATCTTCCAAGAGATGAATGAAATGAGAAGATGAATCATGACAGACAAGAGAAATTCTGACAAACCTCGGCACTGAGAAGATAAGCTTGAACAGCAGAATGCCCAAAGGGATCAATCTGCCACCCTATGCGAGGAACCTTTCCAAACTCTTTCTTGATAAACCGATGCCCAAGTGTTGTTTGATCTATCATGTCAACATAATAGGTAGATGCTTCATCATGCATGCACCAGCCACCATTTCTGAAAAATTGTAGAACTAAATCACCTCAGAGGGTCAAGAGTTGACATTCCCAAAACTTATGCAACTTGCTAGCAAATTCAAAACTAATTTAAACAATGCGATGAATTTTGATATTTGATAAGCATTACTAGATTGATATCAGAATTTAAATAGCAAGCAAATTAAATATTCCAGTTACATAAATTCAAGCTGGCCAGAATCAACAAGCTTTCGAACAATTTCCCTTTTCTCTTTACTCTGTTCCCTCCACCACCTTTTGAAGAAAGCCTGGAAAAAAAGAAAATGTGTGATTTGAATATAAAACTAAATTGAGACACTTGAAAAAACTCTATGCATAACCCTCAAAGGTACTCTTCTCACCACTTCAACATAAATAAACTTGCGGTTTGGATCTTTTTGCAGAGCATCAATAAATGAATCCAAGATGTATTGCACTGCTGCCACCTAACATTGAATTAACAAAAGATGTATATTAGTTCTCTCTTCATAATTCACCATTCAGTTTGATATGGTCATTTGGCAGAAACAACGAAATGGCAGTATTATCAATTTTATAAAATTATTACACAAAAATAAATTTAATAAAAGTATAATACAATCTTGTCTTCAAGATTTAGATGCTATACATTGAAAATCATAATTGAGCTGATTAAGAGCATTTAAGTATCAACTTCACCAAGATCAACGTCACAATAAATCTCAGAACAACTAAAATTCTCTTGAAAGATAGGGCTCTACAACAAAATCTTTTTATATTTATTTGTCCTTAAGTACCCATTTTTGCACATCACTACATGGTTTGACATTTTGGAGTCCTGCGATGGTACATCGCCACAAAAGTGCTTTTATGGGACACACAATAGGCGAGCACTTGCTAGCAGGGACACACCCATACAAAGGAGAATGTATGAGTAGATTTTTCAAGATTTTTACGAGGGTTAGCTGTGATCAAAGGAAAAGTTGCAAAATTATCAAAGTCATCTAAAGCTGCTTATTCAGAAGTCTATTTTTAGTCGTCATCATATTCAAAAAGAAGAGCATATTTTGGGATTTGCTACTTTTTAGCCAAATTTATTTATAGCATGTGTTATTTTTAGTATGAGGAGCCTGTGTTAGTTTTAACCTTCTACTGTTTTAAGCATTTGCTATCCATAGCTTGGAGTTAACTATTTTTTTATCTCTTGTCTTGGAAGAGATGTGAGTTTTAATTCATAGTTTGTAATAAATTTAGTATACAACTCAGCTGGAGGTTGCATGGTTTTAGTTTATTTAGTATTAGAAGATAGGATTTTATAGTAAAACTTGTACTTCATGCAATCAATTATTCTTAGAATAGAAATTGCAGTTAGCTTCTTTTTCTTCATGCAATAACTTTGTAAAAAATATAGACTAGTGTCTTTTTACACTTCATTTTATAAAAGGAAATTCTAACACCTACATTTTGTTCGAGATTTTATTCATCAAGTATTTAGTGTCATTGTTCCTAAATTTGTTATTATATCTATCTTGCTTATAAATTTTTATTGAGATGTCTCATTATTGTAATGTCCCCATTTCCGACATGATAACTCAAGCAACCAGATATGCGAATTAGCCTATTCTTCATTCCCATAGGCTAACGCATGAGATAAGGGAATGCATTTTTGGGCCTTGGAAAATTGGGAAAATATTATTTTTGGCTTAAATAATTTTTATTTGGCATGGAGAAGTTGGGAAAACGGCTTAATTGATTTATCATGATTTTTGGAGAAAGCAAAATATTTTTTATATTTTTATTTGGGCTTTGGTGACCCCTTCTGGAGAAATAAGGAGGAAAAATAAATAAAATCAAATGTGAAGTTAGCGCCCAAAAAGGAGTAAAAATAAAATAAAAACAATTTCAAAATGCAAAGTTGGCGCCCAAGTTGGGTCGGCCAAATTGGGGGTGATAAGGGAGCCTTGTATATATACAAGTTTCATTTGGAGGCTTTTATCACCATGCGAATTATCTCTGCTTTCTGATCTGCATTTTGGCAGTTATTCCAAGGACGAAAACCCTTGAGAATATTGGAGGAGTTGGACGAAAACCTAACTCTTCAATGGAGCACTTCATGACAGAGGTTCATTTGTGCTTCGATAGAGTTTTATGCTAGATTTCATGCTCAAATTTCAACATCAGCCTAAGCGACTTGAGGGAGGCGATTTCCATGTGCATTTGGCCAAGGGTTTCTTCCTAGGATAAGGCGCCCAAGTTGCAAGAGGAGCGACAAGGTTTGGAAGGGTGAATTGTGGCAAGTTTGGACAGTTTTTACTTGATTTCAAGGGTTGCAAACACTACAGTCAGACCAGCAAGCCAGCGCACCCTTGTGATAGGGTTATGGAGTCATTCATCATCATATATTTGCAGTTTACTTGCATTTGTGTGAGCTGGAGCAAGTTCGCCCAGCTAGGGTTAGGATAGAGCATCATTTTCATTGCATCTTTTGAGGTTTCTTCATATCAGCAAGCTACTGTATGTTGTTGGGCATGTTTGGAGCCCATTTCATAGTGTTATTGCATCCATAAGTAGGTCTGATTTGTAGCAACAAACTGAACATTCAGATTATCAAAATTTGGCATGTTTTTGGTGGATGTTTTGGTGATTCATTGTGCTGGTTACATACTTGGTCATGTTTAAACAAATCTGCTAATGATTTTTTGTTGTCATTGGGAAGATTAAATGCTGCTGCTAATGCATGTTTACGCTCAGAAATTTATATAAGCAAATTAGGGTTTGAGCAGAATTTTGAAATCAGAAAATTAGGGCATAAAACTGTGTTGCAAAAATTTAAAAAAATGCATATATTTCATTTGGGATATTTCAATGGTATCATAGCTTGGATCCTGCTAGCCTGAGGGTCTTTTATGCAATCGCCATTTCAGTTTTACTACCAAAGAAGAATAAGACAGCAAGAAGAAATGGGTGAAGATAGCTCAAGAAGGAATGATCAGCCATGGGGAGACTTTTTGCTAGCTTTTGCCCAGCAGCAACAGCAAGTGTTGCAAACTTTACAGGAGCAAATAGTGGCTGCAATTGGAGATTTGAGGGTTGACTGGCAAACACCAAGAGCAAACAGCAGTGCTAACAACAATAACATGGGTAGAGCAACAACCTATACCAGGAGAGCCACTACTACAATATCGGATAGGCCATTTCAGCCTACTTTGTGGAGACTACACCCGAGGAAGAAGAAGACACTCATGTTATTGATGACATAATGGCTGCTTATGATGAGTACCTAGCACTTCTAGAGGCCGTTAGAGCTACCATCAACTTACACCAATACGTGGGCCAGCAAAGGAATAAGAAAAGAAGCAAGCAAGGAAGGCGTCCTCAAAAGCAATACAAGGAGTACAAAGAAGCATTGAATAAAGTTCCTCTTCCACACTTCCACAGCAAGACAAGTGCTAGAGCATGGGTTCACAAGTTAGATACATTTTTGAAGCTCAAACCTATGTCAGAAGAGGATGCGATTCAATTTGCACCTATCCACCTTGAGGGAGTGGCTTATGATTGGTGGCATCATGGTCTTGTGACTCAAAACCATAATATGGTCCATTCTTATGAGGAATTCACTAACAAGCTCATCACGAAGTTTGATAGGAAGGATGTGGAAGTCTACTATAGAGATTTGGCACAATTGAGGCAAGTGGGGCGCATGGACTCTTACATCAATGAGTTCTAACAGATTGCTATAATGGTACCTGATATGACAGAAAAGAGGGTGACAATGCTATTTGTCGAAAGGTTGAATGATAAGTTGAAGGGTTTGGTGAAGGCACATAGGCCTAACACTCTTGATGATGCTATTCAGCTTGCTCTTGACCTTGACACTACTCCTACATCATTTCAGCCACAAAGGAAGGACTTCAAGGGTTCAACTTCATTTCCAAAGAAGTTCAATCAGTCTAAACCAAAACCTCCAAGGATGGATAATGAATCAAGGAACGAGTTCAGGAGGAAGAAGATTTGTTTCTCTTGCAAGGAGTCGTGGGAGTCAGGTCGTAGATGCCTTGGAAAGGGCAAAATGCATCTCATAGAGGTCACTTCCAATGTTGAGAGTGAGACAGTTGAGGACACTAGTTCAGATAGTGATGAGGATCATACACCACGATTGGAGCTTGAGCCGAATGGTCAAGGAGATATTGCACATGTTACCATTGCTTCTCTTTCAAGAGTTCCTAGATATCATCCTTTTCAAGTGAGAGGGGTCCTTAAGGGACAACGCATCACTTGCTTGATTGATAGTGGAGCCACACACAATTTCATTGATGAAGGTTTGGTTGCAAAGAGAGGCCTACAAGCTAAGGACTTTTCAGGATTCGATGTGACAGTTGTCGATGGCTTCAATATGAGGTGCTCTAAGAAGGTATCTTCACTTAGCATCCAAATGAGTGATTATAATTTGACTGATGATTTCTATATGGTAGGACTTGGTGAGATTGATATTGTTTTAGGAGTGCAATGGCTACAATCTTTGGGGCGATACATAAAGGATTTTCAGAAGATGGAACTTGAGTTCATGTCCAATGGGAAGAAGGTTGTTTTGAGGGCCCTTTCAGATGGAGGACCGAGGATTGTTTCAACAACGAGGATGGAGACATTGTTTAGGCATGATGATGTTGCTTGGGCAGCTTAGTGCTTTGTATCTTCCAAATCTTGTAGCACTCATGAGCATCATGTTGATATTCAGTCTATGCTTGATAAGTATAGCATGGTGTTTGGTGATATCCCTCATGGTAGGCCACCAGATCATGGTTTTGAGCATGTTATTGAGCTTGAGGAGGGAGCAAATCCCATCATCACTACACCCTATTGTCATCCACAACACTTCAAGGAGGAGACTGAGAAGACAATTAAGGCGTTGCTTGATATGGGACACATTCAACCTAGTTCCAGCCCCTTTGCTTCTTCAATTGTTCTTGTTAAGAAGAAGGATGGCACCATGAGGATGTGCATTGATTATAGGGACTTGAACAAGAAGACAATCAAGAACAAGTGTCCCATTCTCAAGATCGATGAGTTGCTTGATGACTTACATGGGGCAGTGTATTTCACGAAGATTGATCTTCGTTCAAGATACCATCAGATTCGGGTACGTGAGGAGGACATTCACAAGATAGCATTTCGATGTCACTATGGGCACTATGAGTTTTTGATGATGCCTTTTGGTCTTACTAATGCTCTTGCTACTTTCCAATCATGCATGAACCACATCTTTCATAAGCAGTTGCGTAAGTTTGTTTTGGTGTTCTTTGATGATATTTTGATATATAGTAAGACATGGAAGGAACATCTACAGCATATTGAGAAGGTATTGAGCATCATAGAAGCACAATCCTTGTTTGCTAAGGCATCCAAGTGTGACTTTGGGATGGCAGAAATTCTCTATTTGGGACAAGTGATTGGAGCAAATGGAGTTTGAGTGCACCAGGAGAAGATTCGGGCTACTTGGATTGGCCACCACCCACGAACATTTCGGAGTTGAGAGGATTCTTGGGGTTATGTTGCTACTACAGGAGGTTTGTGAAAGGATTTTCACAACTCACAGTGCCACTCACGGATCTCACAAGGAAGAGAGCATTTAGTTGGTCAAAGGAGGCCCAGGACACTTTCAACAAGCGTAAGCAGGTGATGAGTTTTTGTCCAATTTTGGCATTGCCTAATTTCACGCAACCTTTTGTTTTGGAGTGTGATGCTTCGAGAGTAGGCATCAGTGCAATTTTGATGCAGAATAAACATCCCATTGCATTTGAGAGTAGGAAGTTGAGGGATATAGAAAGGCTCTATTCTACCTATGATAAGGAGATCTTGCCATCATGCATGCCTTGGCAAAGTTTAGACAGTACTTGGTGGGAAATAGATTCATGGTGAAGACCGATCACAATAGCTTGAGGCATTTCCTTGCATAGACAGACCTAAATGAGAGGCAGCAAAAGTGAATAAGCAAGGTCAAAGCATATGATTTTGACATTGAGTATGTCAAGGGGAAGAACAATGTGGTTGCGGATGCTTTATCTAGGAGGCCTACCCTTTGCTCTATTTTAGAGATCTTGGCGGATTGGAAGGCTAATTTGTTGGTTAAGTATTCCAAGAATACTTTTATTAAAATAATGTTTATTTATTTATTTATTAATGCTCAATATTGTAAGATATTGTAAGATAGAGATAAGTTTGTCTCCGATCTTATCTGGAGTTTCTTTTTAGAAACTTTCCAGTTTTGTAAATCTTGTAAACTATTTATTGAGCATCTCGCTCATTGTTAATACATCAATTATTTACCAATTACCTGTGTAATATGGTATCAGAGCTAAGGAAAACATTTTTTTCGAAAAATTAATAATTTCTTTATGAAATTATTTTGGTTAAATTTTTTCAGAATAATTGTTTTTAAAAATTTTATAATCCTGAAAAGTTTTCAGTGGAAATTTTTTTCGCAATTACTGGGTGCCCGCGATTCAAAGATCTGTGATTTTCGTGTTTTCTGAAAGAAGAAGATTTTCGTGGAAGATCGCGTTTTTTCTGCCCGCGTTTCTTTGGACGTTTTTTTGAGAAACGCGTTTTTTTTTTTCTGGTCGTTTTTCCTGCGCGCGACGTGCTTCTCTCAGGCCGCGAACTTCTTCCAGCCCGTGAACTTCTGTTGGCCGTGTTTTTTTGTCGGATTTTTTCTGAGGACGCGATTTCCAGGCGCGATTAAAACCTCTGAGGGGCCGTGGATTTCTTCTTCTGGCGTCGGTTTTTTTAGTGGCGTTTTTGTCCGCGTTTTTTCCTGTCTACGGGCTGCGTTTTCTACCATTTGCTGGGCGTGTCTATGCTTTCTATTGGCGCGTTTTTTGTTGCAGACCTCTGGCGCGGTTTCCAGTAAATTTTTTGCATTTTTTCAAAAGTTTCAAAGTTGTTTTGCAGTGTTTTTTCTGAAAACGCGACAGTCGACTAGGGTTTTACTCATATCTTCTTCCTCAGACATCAAAAAAAAATTTCGATTACAGATTCGTGGTGGGTTTTTCGAGAGCTCAACTGGGTTGGTCTCCGAATTTTCTGGGTGCATCGTTTTCCGTACCTCGAATTTTGTGCCATCCGTACATTGTACTTTCTGCAGTTTGTACCTGAATCTGTCCATGTTTTCTGCATTGGAATTCGTGCCTCGAGTTTCGTGCATCAACCTCTTCTCAGTACCTCATTTTTCGTGCCTCGAAAAGCGTGAAGATGGCCAGTTTAAGCAATTTAATGCTGGAGGGCAACCAAAGATTTGATGGCAAAAATTACAACACCTGGAAGCAGCGGATGTTAACAATTTTTGAATACCGCTGCCTTGATCAGATGATCCTCGGCAACGCTACTCGTCCTGAAGCGGCGGGTAAGGATCAGGATAAATTTGATGAGCAGAATCGTGAAGCCGTCATGCTTATTAAGCTTTCGGTTACTGATGATCAGCTCCCTCAGATTCCACTGAGAAAATCAGCTAAGGAGATCTGGGATCACTTGAAAGATTTGCATGAAACTTTCGACAAAAGCCGTGCGTTTTTCTTGAAGAATATGCTGTTTTCTATCATGATGGATGAGAAGACAACTCTGCAAGCGCACTTGAATAAAATCCAGGAGATCAGAGATCAGTTGGAGGCGATTGGTCGGAAAATGGAGGAGGAAGACATGGTTGTGATCACCCTGAAAAGTTTACCGAAGTCCTATGAACATTTCATAGAGACCCTCAACATTACGTCTGCTAATGTTGATCTCAAGTTTCCAAATTTGTGCACTATCCTGTTGCAGCAGGATCGCTGGAGACAACAGTTCGGTAGCAATGAATCATCAACCTCCACGGAGCAGGCCTTTGCAGCAAAAACTCAGTCAAAGCATCATGGTAAAGGTCAGCCTTCACAGCAGAAAGGCTCAAGTCAGCGCTCCACCAGCCCGAAGAAGAAAAATATACAGTGCAATTACTGTCATAAATTTGGCCACATCAAGAAAGATTGCCGTGCTCGTTTGGCTTCTGAACAAAAGATGCAGGGAGGGTTTCAGAAAGCAAATGTCGCCGAGCACTCTGAGCAGAAGGAATCTGCCTTTTATGCACTGATGGCAAAAAGGCCCGCAGACCATGTCAGGTCCTCTGCTTGGTACATAGATTCTGGTGCCTCGCGTCATTTCTCACATAGGCGTGATTGGTTCACAGACTTTTCCCCTTGCACTGACTCAGTAATCTTTGGAGGAGGTGAGGAATACACAGTTGTCGGCACAGGCACTGTTCAGGTTCAGTCTGGCGGGAGGGATCTCATATTCCTCAACGTATATTATGTACCTGATATCGAGCTCAATCTTCTCTCAGTCAGTCAGATCATGCGGCATTCTCCCCAGATGGATGTGGTATTCAGCTCGCATAGATGTTCGATTGTTGATCGAGAAACTCGCACAACGGTGGCCGTTGGGATAGAGGATCATGGCCTTTACAGGCTTGTGGACACTGGTGATTCTCCAGAGTTAGCCTTGGCAGCCAGACATTCAGCTGTCACCAGTCTTTGGCACCAGCGGTACGGGCACTTGAACGTGCACTATCTCTCTCAGCTTGCTCGGGAGGGACTTGTAGATGGCTTACCTGACATTCAGACTCAGCATCAGGGCGTTTGTGGTGCTTGTCAGGCTGGGAAGCAGCATCGCACACCGTTCAAGGATGGCGACTCTTGGCGGGCTTCTAAGGTACTTCAATTAGTTCATGCTGATATTTGTGGCCCTATGTCTGTTTCTTCTGTAACTGGTTGCAAATATTTTTTACTTTTTGTTGATGACTATAGTAGGAAAATGTGGGTGTACTTTCTTAAACAGAAATCAGAGGTTTTTAATGTATTTCAGAAGTTTAAGGCCTTGGTTGAAAAAGAGTCCAGTTCTTGTATTATAACTCTTAGGTCAGATAATGGGGGGGAATTCTGTTCTCGTGCTTTCTCCAACTTCTGTGATACTCATGGGATAAAACGTCAGTTAACCACACCCTACACTCCTCAGCAAAACGGTGTTGTAGAGCGACGCAATCGTACGATTGTTGAGATGGCTCGCTCCATGTTGCAACACAGGAGTGTTCCTACCAAGTTTTGGGCAGAAGCCGTCAATACATCAGTCTATCTCCTTAATAGGTCACCCACTCATGCTGTTAAGGGAAAGACTCCTGAGGAAGTTTGGTCTGGTCACAAACCTAGGATCAGTCATTTGAAAGTTTTTGGCTCTCTTGTGTATGTTTGGATTCCAAAGGCCAAGCGCACTAAGCTGGACTCCAAGAGCCAGAAACTCATGTTCACAGGGTACAGTGATAATCACAAGGCATATAGGCTGATTGATATAGACACTGATCGTCTTATCTTCAGTCGAGATGTTGTCTTTGATGAGGAACGAGGTCCATTTCACTCTTCCTCACCTGTTCAGCATTCAGAGGATCAGCCTCTACAGGGTCCTGATATGAGTGTCCGCCTTCCATTAGGTTCACCTGATGGGAGGGATGACGAAGACCTAGTCTTTGATGATGCTCAACCTGAGTTTCCTCCAGATGATCATGAACATCTCCCTGCTGAACCTGTTCCAGATCCACAGCCAGATCCAGCTCCTCCTATTGCATCTGATGTTGGCACATCTACTCTCCGACCGAAATGGTGGGCTAAGACTATCAGTGATCTTCGTGCTGATGAGCTCATTGAGGGTAGATCATCCAGAAACAAGAGCAAACAGCAGTCTACAGTGAATTTTGCTCTCATGGCCAACATTCACAGTGTTTATGAGCCTCAGACATATTCAGAGGCAAAAGGGATACCTGAGTGGGAAAAGGCAATGGAATCAGAATACCAGAGTCTTCAGAAGAATCACACTTGGGTCCTTTCCAATCTTCCTTCAGGGAAGAAGCCCATTAGCTGCAAATGGGTGTACAAGGTGAAGTACAAAGCTGACGGAACCCTTGACAAGTACAAAGCTCGTCTGGTTGCACGGGGGTTCTCACAGAAAGAAGGCATTGACTATGAGGAGACCTTTGCTCCTACAGCCAAAATGAGTACCATACGGCTTGTCCTTGCCTTAGCAGCCCAATTTGGTTGGAAGGCCCATCAGATGGATGTGAAGAGTGCTTTCCTCAACGGTGAGTTGAAGGAGGAAGTATACATGACGCAGCCTCCAGGTTTCAAAGTTGCTGGTCAAGAACAGAAGGTATGCAGATTGGTCAAAGCACTCTATGGCCTGAAACAGGCTCCTCGGGCTTGGTACATTAAGATTGACACGTACCTCACAGATCATGGTTTTCAGAGGTGTCCATCTGACTCGAACCTGTATGTCAAGAATACTGGTAATGAGATCTTGCTTGTTGTTGTCTATGTGGATGACTTGATCATTACCGGCAGTTCAGCACATTTGATCACCGAGATCAAACAGGACTTGTGCAAAACTTTTGACATGACAGACTTGGGCCTCCTGCATTATTGTTTAGGTGTTGAGGTTTGGCAGACAGAGAGCAGCATTTTCATCTCCCAGTCCAAGTATGCTCGAAGTCTTCTGGATAAGTTCCGAATGCAGGATTGCAAACCTGCCTCTACACCCATGGAAAAAGGGCTTAAGTTGTCAGCTAAGTCCGATTCACCTGTGGTAGATGAAACATTGTTCAGGCAACTAGTAGGCAGCCTCATCTATCTTGCTGCTACTAGACCTGATTTGAGTTTTGCAGTGAGCTACATATCATGCTTCATGACAGCCCCCAAGGCTGATCATTGGGTAGCAGCGAAGCGTGTGCTGCGTTATGTGAAGGGCACTCCTAATTTTGGACTCTTGTACACTCGGAGTCACGATCCTAAACTCAGTGGGTTCACAGATTCAGATTGGGCAGGTTCAGTTGATGACAGGAAATCAACATCTGGGTATGTGTTCAGTTTGGGATCCGGTGCAGTCACATGGACGAGTAAGAAGCAGCAAGCAGTGGCTCTCTCCTCGACAGAAGCAGAGTATCGGGGAGCAGTAAAAGCAGCATGTGAGGCAGTTTGGCTTCGCCGGATGCTTGCAGATATGCAAATATCTCAAGCAGGTCCGACTCCCTTGTTCTGTGATAATCAGGGAGTTCTCAAACTTGCCAAGAATCCGGTCTTCCATGAGCGAACCAAGCATGTGGAAACTCATTGTCATTTCATTCGGAAGCTGGTTGAGGACGGATCAGTTCAGTTGCTGTATGTTCCGACAGAGGATCAGACAGCAGACATTCTCACCAAGTCGCTCAGTACAGATAAGTTTGTAAAATTCAGGGGGCATCTTGGTGTAGTTGATAGATTGAGCATTAAGGGAGGGTATTAAAATAATGTTTATTTATTTATTTATTAATGCTCAATATTGTAAGATATTGTAAGATAGAGATAAGTTTGTCTCCGATCTTATCTGGAGTTTCTTTTTAGAAACTTTCCAGTTTTGTAAATCTTGTAAACTATTTATTGAGCGTCTCGCTCATTGTTAATACATCAATTATTTACCAATTACCTGTGTAATAACTTTTGCTTGTGAGCTCTTGGATGGTAAGATTCAGGATGATAGATATAAGGTGATGGATGATGTGATATAGTACAAGGATAGGATCTATTTGGTGCCTAAGTCGAAGCTGAAGGAGAAGATCTTGAGGGCTAATCACGACACTCCTCTAGCAGAGCATCTAGGGTTTTTAAAAAACCTACAGGCAAGTGAGGAAGAGATTCTCATGGAAGGGTCTCCAGGATGATGTCTTGCAACATGTTAGAGAGTGTATGAGTTGTCAACAAAACAAGTCCGAGCATACTTTTCTAGTAGGATTGCTTCAGCCCTTGCCTATTCCGAAGCAGAGATGGGAGAGTGTTTCGATGGATTTCATCACTAGTCTTCCCAAGATCCAAAGCAGGGATTGTATATTTGTAGTGCTTGATAGATTGACCAAGTATGCTCATTTCTTTGCGATACCCATGGAGTTTTCAGCCTTTCAGGTGGCTGAGTTGTTTTTTAGAGAATTGTTCAGGTTGCATGGTCTTCCCAAGACCATAGTGAGTGATCGGGATAGCAAGTTCATCAGTGTATTTTGGAGATAGCTATTTCGTTTGGCAGGAACGGAGTTGACACCGAGCACTAGTTACCACCCACATACGGATGGACAAACAGAGATTGTGAACAAGTGAGTTGAGGGGTATCTTCGCAATTATGTTGCGGGGCAGTATCGTGCTTGGATTAGATGGTTGCATTTGGGTGAGTATTGTTACAATACCACCTATCATATGTCGATTGGCATGTTCCCATTTCGGGCTTTGTACGGGTATGATGCTCCATCTTTTATGGATTCGACTTTTGATGATAGTCGAGCCGCAAGGGCTAAGGAGTTAATGCAGGTTAGTCAGGATATCCTTAAGGCACTTAAGGATAATATTCAGCGGGCAAAAAATCAGCAAAAGACATATGCTGATAGACATAGAGTGGAAAGGTCTTTTGAGATTGGTGATTTGGTGTTCTTGCGCCTCCAGCCATATAGACAATCTACCTTGAAGAAGAGTGGTACGGAGAATTTGAAGCCCCAATTCTATGGTCCCTACAAGGTGGTGAGGAGAGTTGGAGAGGTAGCATACGAGCTTGAACTACCAGCTAATAGTAGGATCCATAATGTTTTCCATGTGTCTTGTCTCAAGAAGGCACTTGGGCAACATGTCGTTTCTTCTCCAGAGCTTTTGCTCTTGATGAAGAGGGTGCGTTGGTTTTGAAACCCGACAGTATACTAGAGATGAGAGATCGGCGATTGAGGAACAGGAAGGTTCATGAATATTTGGTGAAGTGGAAGAACTTGCCATTGGAGGATGCAACATGTGAAGGAGACCAGATTTTGCAGCATCCTAGTTTGCAATTGCTTGAGGACAAGCAATCTCGGGAAGGGAGGACTATAATGTCCCCATTTCTAACATGATAATTCAAGCAATCAGATTTGTGAGTTAGCCTATTCTTCATTCCTGTAGGCTAACGCATGAGGTAAGGGAATGCATTTTTGGGCCTTGGATAATAGGGAAAATATTCTTTTTGGCTTAAATAATTTTTATTTGGCATGGAGAAGTTGGGAAAAGGACTTAATTGATTTATCATGATTTTTGGAGAAAGAAAAATATTTTTTATATTATTATTTGGGCTTGGGCGACCCCTTTTGGAGAAATGAGGAAAAAATAATAAAATAAAAATCAAATGTGAAGTTGGCGCCCAAAAAGGAGGAGTAAAAATAAAATAAAAACAATTTCAAACTGCAAAGTTGGCGCCCAAATTGGGTCGGCCAGATTGGGGGGTGATAAGGGAGACTCATATATATATATATATATGTTTCATTTGGAGGCTTTTATCATCATGCAAATTATCTCTGCTTTCTGATCTACACTTTAGCAGTTATTCCAAGGACGAAAACCCTTGAGAATATTGGAGGAGTTGGATGAAAACCTAGCTCTTCAATGGAGGACTTCATGACAAAGGTTCACTTGTCCTTCGATACAGTTTTATGCTAGATTTCGTGCTCAGATTTCTACATCAGCCTAGGCGACTTGAGGGAGGCAATTTCCATGTGCATTTGACCTAGGGTTTCTTCCTAGGATAAGGCACCCAAGTTGCAAGAGGAGTGACCAAGTTTGGACAGTTTTTGCATGATTTCAAGGGTTGCAAACCCTATAGTCGGACCAGCAAGCCAGCGCACCCTTGTGGTAGGGTTTTTGAGTCATTCATCATCATATATTTGCATTTTACTTGCATTTGTGTGAGCTAGAGCAAGTTCGCCCAACTAGGATTAGGATAGAGCATCATTTTCATTGCATCTTTTGAGGTTTCTTCATAGCAGCAAGCTACTGTATGTTGTTGGGCATGTTTGGAGCCCATTTCATAGTGTTATTGCATCCATAAGTAGGTCTGATTTGTAGCAACAAACTGAACATTCAGATTATCAAAATTTGGCATGTTTTTGGTGGATGTTTTGGTGATTCATTGTGCTGGTTACATACTTGTTCATGTTTAAACAAATCTCCTATGACTTTTTGTTGTCATTGGGAAGATTAAATGCTGCTGCTAATGCATGTTTAAGCTCAGAAATTTATATAAGCAAATTAGGGTTTGAACAGAATTTTGAAATCAGAAAATTAGGGCATAAAACTGTGTTGCCAAAATCAAAAAAATTGCATATATTTCAGTTGGGATATTTCAGTTATGGATGCTAAGGGTTCAATTGCTTCAACAAATTTGCAAGTTTCGTATTGCAAATAAGCTCAAAGGTGTGGCCCATGGCTTTGTACTAAGTCCTACATTTAATTTAATCATAGCATTTGTGTTTATGTATTATTCAATTCAAGTCCTACATTTAATTTAATCATAGCATTTGTGTTTATGTATTAATCAATTCAAGTCCTACATTTGTGTTTATGTATTAAGCTCAAAGGTGTAGCCCATGGCTTTGTACTAAGTCCTACATTTAATTTAATCATAGCATTTGTGTTTATGTATTAATCAATTCAAGTCTATGTGTATTTAGACTATTCATCTTTGTTTTTAACTAAATGGTGTAAGCTATGTCACAGGATTCGTTGAATCTCAAGCTAAAAATTCGAATTTCAGCAAATTTAAAGAAATCCAAAAAAAAACGTTTAAATTCGCCCTAAAATTCATATGGAAAAGGGCTTACAGTTTTTTAAGTTAAAATATTTTTTAAAATGTGTTTTTTGGTTAATTATTTTAGATTTTGCATGAGAAAACAAAATTCTTGAGCTTTACTATTTTCCGTGAGAAATTAAAAATCGTGGAGTTTTTTGTTTGTGTGACTTATTTCTAGGGTTTGCAGAGAGAGCCCCTAACATTCGCTCCCGTTTCAGGTCATTTTTTATCACTCATGCAGCAAATTGTCTTCTTTTCTTCCAAGAAACCATTTAAAATTTTAAGACATTAATAATGCATTGCGGCACTACTCAAGCAACTCTTATCAATTCGGGGTCGGATATTCTGCTATTTTCAGATTGTCCAAGCCTTGTTATTCGTAATTGTGAGACGTGGACAGCACGAGGACTAACTGGCAATCCACTATCAAGCACCTTCGGGAAAGGGCAAGGATAAGGGAATCACTTTTAGTCTTTTATCTATGCACATCTTTATTTTTGTTTTGTTGTTATTTTAAAAAAAATTGAGGTCTTGTGCAATAATAAACATTTTTAATTATTATTATATGAACATTTAATATATTAAAATTTAATGTTTTTAATTATCTAAAATTTAATTTATACTTTTAGTTTTAATTATTAATATATTTAATAATTAATGAATAAATTTTAAATATTTTATATTTATTAATAATTTCTTTATATTAGGTGAATTTAACCACAAATTTTTTTTACATTGCTGAATTTTATTCTTGTCGAATTTGAACACGAATTTGAACCTTGTGACATAGGGTGTAAGCATGTAGTCATAGGAACTGTTCTAAATCAAAAAGAAAAAAATCCTATGTGTAATATTGAAAGAGCATCTTAGCCTTTTACGATGGGCAAAACCAAAAAGATATGCATTTACATTTTATTCATCATGAACGTGAACCACTCCAAAAGTTATTGTAAAGATTGTAAATTGCAAGTACTTTAGGTTAGTTTTTAATTTACAGGGAGCTTTCCCTACTAATTTGAAAAACAGTTTTACCACACATCTATTTTGCTTTATGTCACACTAAAAGGTGTGAATTAAAATGCTAACAGTACACATGATAGATAAAGTAAAAGGAATCACGAAACACTCTTCGAATATAGGTTCAAGAAGCAGGTAAGCAAGCTTGAAAGGCCACATCAGTAACATATGGACTAAATAGCATGGTGTGGCCCTGTCCGCAGCCACATTAACATATATCCATGTTAGATAGGATATAACAGGAGATATAAAAAATGAGAGAGAGAAAGACTTTACATTGGTTATCTAGTCAATCAATTGTAGGAGCTTCAACTGGAACCATATAACACTCAAAAGACATACAGAAAAGGAAAGAAAGTATTATCAACAACCAAAGTGTATTGATTCTAAAGAGCACGCAATAGAGAGAACAAGGGAGAGTACTTTACATTAATTGCAGTACCCAAATTTGAATGTCCACAATCATGTATTCCTCATTGTTCTAACAGCTAATTTTCAGCAGCAAACTGGTTACCAATACCCTGCTGAAATCTGTTATCTAATTTTGTTTAAAAAATTACCGCAGCTATGGAAATTAAATAATATATCCACAATTTGTCTCCATTTCTACAATGTTTTCATTGCAACCATTTGCTGCTATATAAACGGGCATTGAATGGGAACTTGAGATCTTAATCTCGGATTCTCAAGACACAAACACATAGAGTATGGTCAAATGTTATGTTTTTGCACAATATTTGTATTTAGCATGAGATGGATCTATTCCTTGGTAGAATTTCTAAAAGACTTGGTTAACCTCAAAACTTATGACTTTATTACTGTTTTAACTTTTAGCTTTTAAGGCTTTTTCTACAAATTGGAGATGGAAGAATGATCATAATTTTGTTTAGTTTTGGCATGTCACTTACACCTTTTACTGTGGTTATATAACAAATATTGTGAATGCCTGATCATATGAGTGTGACTGTCATCTGCTAACAGTTTACTGTCCAATGGCTGTGATTGGGTACCAAACTATAAGTGATTTGATTGTCAAAAAAATGTATATACAAAGCACACTGAATTAAAATGCTGACCAAAAGGTGAGAGGCGCCATTTCAAATGCAATCCCACCTATTCATCCATACAAAAACCATTAAATGTTACAAACGAAATTCATCTTAAGTTGCCAAGGCAATAGGCCCTGAAAATTTTGACAAGGGATTTAAGTCTCCACTGTAAGATGACCTATACATGCTATGTTGCAAGAAACAGCACAGGACTCCTGCATCTCATGCCAGCTGGAATTTCATTTTTTGTTGTCTCACCTTTCAGTCAAACAGGGCCTGATTACAAATCAAATGAATTACAGAGGCTTTGTCGATGAAGGTAATGATGAATTCCTTCTTGAGACCCTCAAGGATCATGCTGAGACCCTCTTAATGTAGAACAAGCGCAAATGAGGGTGGTGGGCATAGCCCTATAACTACTGAAAGTTCTATACAAGGATCTTGTTCTACAGAAAGGCAGTCATTTGAGATGAATATTTACGAAAAGTGTTAGCACCCCTTTTCTGTGATGTAACATCAAGTTCAATCATGTAGTTACTAGTGCAATCCATATGCTTCTATTAATTCTCAGATTTGTACCCTTTCGGACCTTAACTTCCATTGTCCAATGACAGTTGAATTTGATTCTTGATGAATAAGAAACAATATGGTGTTCACTACTTGCTTCTATGTTTTAAGTTCATGAATGTGAAATAATAATGAAAATCATAAAAGCAAAACTAAGGCAGTTTTCGATTGTTTATAATTATATGCTAAGTTGCCAGTTCTGGTATTGGTTCGGGTTTGGGTTTGGGGGTTCGGTTTGCGAGTTCGGTTAAAAAAATTTGAGGCATTTAGGTTCGTTTTGGATTTGTTCATACAAAAAACATGTAAAAATCATAAATATATATATATATATGCAGCCTAGAAGCATGAATTAGGATTAGAATATCACATAGCATCATAAAACAATAAAACCACCATAAACTTGAATGTCATTTAAAATATCCATTGGAGGAAAGCATCTACTTTGATATATTAGATAATCCTTGAGGGGGTCTTGAGACCAAGATACAAATAGAATATCTTGAAGCAAAAACAGAGAGCAAAAGAACTACATGTCTTAACAGTAATCACAGAAAAGATACTTCAGCGATGAGCATCAAAGACAGAGAGGATTTGCCCATAGAGGTCACTGTTTGAAAAATATATGCATATAGCTCAGAATGAACCCAAATCCATCATAGTATAAACAAGAACTCAGCCTCCAAATCCATCACTGTTGCCTCCTCCACTTTCTATATAGAAAAATTTCAACCTCTCCATTCAGGACCAGTCTTAAGTACCATACCTTTCATCATGGAAAGAGGCTTCAAGTTCAAAGAGTCATTAATATGACCACATCACCTGTGGGTTGAGTGGCAACTGAGGAGTCATACAACGCTGCCACTGCAATCCATCACTGTTAGTGTTGATTTTATTTACTACATTATTACATGCTGTGATCGCTAGTGGTGGTTGGATTGGATCCTCCTCCATCAAAGCCACATTATCATGTGGTCCTCATTCTCAGTGACAGTATCATAGCCTGACTTCTGATCTAATGACAACTGCACAGATGTGGGAAAGTGCGAACCCACAGAGGAACCAAACCAGAACCCGGATCCAGTGCGAACCGAACCCAGATCTGGCCATGCAAGAGGCGAACACGATAACATAGATTATATGTGTAAGTTTAAGAAACAACGAATTATTGTGTATGCACACACATGTATCCATTGTGTATACATGTAGATAGAGGTGATTGTTTACGTTTCAGCCTGGCCAACATGCCTCTTGGGTGTACAAGACATCCCTTATAGAAACAAGGATACCTCGTTGATTTTTATTGTATTTATTATCTCAAGTTAGCATCCATCAGGTGTAAACCTTGTGATCGAACTTGAGCAAACTGAGATTTTATATTTCATCTACTCTATGAGTAAGTATACATGTGCAAATATGTGTGTATAGCAGCCTGAGTGTAGGTGGATTGGCAAAGTTCAAATTCCTCCCAAGTTTGGTCATAAGGTTGAAATCCAGGGATACAAAGTTCAAACAATATGTAAATTAAATGGAAATAAATCCTTACGGGGAGCCTCATTCACCAAATTGGCAGTCCGGCTCAGCCGTCACACTTACATATACAATTATTACAGATACAAAATATATATGTATTATTTCTTGTGCTTTCTAGGTTGCTTGCATCATAGCCTATATGGAACTCGGTAATAGAATCAAGCTTCAAAGAATACACAATGTATACAATTGCCGATGATATCATTCTCCTGGTGCCATAATTGACAACCCGAAAACCAACAGTCCAATGCACTCATCACTCGTGCATTTCGCAAACAGGATTGCCATACTAAAAACTAAAATGGCAACCTGTAAACTGAAAGGATTGTATAGCTTATGCCTAATATCCATCAAAACATAACTACGTAATACTACAACAGCCTAATTGACGTGGAAAAATAACAAGAGGAATACCACACGGTGCAAACTAGAAGGGCTTCAAGTAAAATGAAAAGTGTATACAACTTATAACCATTACAAATTACCCATCAAAACGTAATTACACTAAAGCCACCTGATTGAAAAGGTTATATAGCTTATGCACAATTGACTTGGACAAATTTATTAGTAAAGATCCTAACAACAGGAATACCACAGAAAAACTAAAAAGGAATCATATATAATGAAAAGGTTATATACCTTATAAGTCATGTCTGATAAAGAAAACCCATCAAGGCATGACTACGTAATACGACAACTGCCTATTGAAAAGGGTATACAACTTATGGTCAATTGACTTGAAAAAATTTATAAACAGAGATCTTAATAACAAATATCTCATCCACGGAGATTGAAGACTTGACATATTCAGAAATTGGGTTCTGTGCCCTATGATCCCGACAAAAAATAATAATCTACTCACCTGTATAGAGCTGTTCGAGCCAGTAAAGTACTGATCGACTGTTTTGAGCCACCCAACATCATCATGAGTATGAGGAACTAAATGAACATTGAGTTTGCCTTCCACGGGTCCTCCTTCGGTGTTGTATTCAATAGGGAAACAACGGCAAAAGCATAAGAGAGCACTGATTAGTAAGCATCGAAGCCAAGCTTGATTCATGTTTCTTTTATCTGCTATTTTTTTTTTGAGTCGAAACAATTTATTATCATCGCAAGATATATATAGCAGGGACGAAGAGATTGGGGGAAGTATTAGGTGCAGAAGATATGGGTCGGGATGTGATGTGATGTGACATTATGACAAGAGTGGGGGCGTAAAGATTGCTTTTTAAACGGGACAATTTATTTTTAAATTGTCTGTACAGGTATTGATCAACTTTGAAGCAATCATTTCATTTTTATTTTTTTTAACCTAAAAGGAGGAAGGAAATATTTATTTCCAAGGGTAATGTACTGGTTATTATGTGTGATTGACATATAGTAATAACATAATTTGTTTTATATGTTGAACATAAAATTTTGAATTTATATTGTATCCATTCAGTAATATTTATGTCGAAAAGAAGAGAAGATAATTATTGAAGTGTATTTTAAGTAATACGTAATTAACAATATTAATTATTTTAGATGTTTTTGTATTAGGTGGTATAAATAAGAATTGTTAATTTATTGACTATAAAGTGATTCTTCAACCAAGCATTTTTTTAAATTGATTATTCACTACTATAAATCAATCATGAAAATCAAATAATCAATACCATTAAATTACATCCATATACTATATAATGTGATGTTAGTAAATCAATAAAATTAATACATCATTAATATGAAACGTTTATTTTTCCATTTATTTTCCCTAGATTATCTATCAAATATTTTCCTTTGGTATTTTAGGGTTTTGCCTTTGTTGTTGCTAGATTGCATCCCCCTTATGATATACTTCTTATCGAAGCAAGAATCGGTATTATTTATTTGCATTTATTGTGGTGTCTTCTATGATGTCATGCCTATAGGCATTTTCTATCCCTCTTAAATGGACTTAACCTTTAGTAACTTTGTAATTGCCTTAACCTCTTAAATGGCCTTAGCCTTTTCATCTGCATTTTGAGATTGTGCCCTTGTCAACTCCATTTGGAACTTTTTGTTTTCCTTCTCAAAACACTCACACGACTGCTTTGCTTGATTTGATGCTTCACTATCTCCCTTCTTGCACTTGGTCTTGATCTCGAGTGAGACATCTTTAATCTCGACTAAAAGTCGGTCCTTATCTATTTGAGCAATTTGAATCGACAGTTGTTGCATTTTATTGCTTTTAGACCTACCTCAAACGAGCAATCTCTATATATTTTGATTTTATCTCCACTTGGTGCCTATCAACTATGGCCTTTACATTTACCAATTCCACTTCCCGCTTCTTCATTTTTTTCTCCATCTTCAAGTAGTCAGTGTATACTACCTTTTGTGTGGCCTTCATGTGGCCTACCTTGTCGTGGGGAAGCGCTTCATTCAGATTCAGACCTATAGTTTGGACCTCATAATCTTCATATTGCATTTCTCCCTTTGGTTTGGAAACCAGAGGCTTCATGTTTGAAATCATCAGAGACCTTCGTTCTTCATCAAAACATGCCTCTAACCTGGGGGTGGTTGGAGTTGTTGCGGCATTCGCTAACTACTTTTGCTTCCTTTCCTTGCGAGTCAGTTTGCACAAGTCCACTTGATTCTGAAGGTCCTGAGGAGACTTGATACTTTGTGCAATAATGGGGATGCCAAGAGAGAGCCCATAATGAATAGAGTGAGGGGTATGCTCGAATGGCTAACCCTTAAGGGAAGTTGTTGCGAAGGCTAAAGGTATCCATAAAAAAGGCAGAATTCCATGCCAATAATGTGAGGTGTGCGGAGTGGTCATTAAAGTGAGGGGAGTGGTAGTGGAAAAAAGGGGCATATGTCTAGAAGCGGGTAAAGGTGATGAAACCTGCAACATGGGTTGCTCCTATGCCAAAAACTAGGCTTCTGACATAATGATTAAAATGTCAATTATGGATGTGGTTGAAGATGCACGTTTTGCATGTGGGACCTCTAGAGGCAAGTCAACGAAAATTATAGCATGAGGCGTGGCAAATACGAGCGGATCAATAGCAGTAGTAACTTACATTTGAGATGGAGGGGTTGAAGAAACCAAAGAAGTAGAAGGAGGAAGAAAGGTGGGTGAAAAACTTACCTGCGCACACGTGATTCGTAGGTGCTTGGGAGATAAAGGTTACCTCCTCGTCATCATCCTTCTCTGGAGGCACTTGCCTACTCAAACCTTGGGCTCTTCTCTTCGTAGGGGGTTGGTTTGTTGCAACAAATCCCTCGGTCGCTAATTCTGATGAACCTTGAGCTCCCTATGTGTGATGTCCCCTTCTACTTAGACACCTGTACATCAATGGATTAGCCTATCATGCCGACCCTCGTAGGCTAATGGTTCTGGATAGAGGGTCACTTGGTCGAGCACTTGGTCGTCAAATTGTAGTGTTGATCTCCAGAGTATGGTGGCAGGGTGAATTGTTGTGTTTGGCATGATACTTGTGCTTAATTTAATGATATTCACCTTTTATTTCACCATCCTCGGCCTAGGGACCATGTGTCTTTAAAATGAAGGGGTCACTTTATATTTTTCAGTTACTATTCATTCATAAAGTGAAAAATGTTATAACTTAAGTGAATAGTGCTCACTTTTAATGAATAGTGTTTTCAATGTAAAATTATAAATAACAAGAGAGAAAGTTTGACCCTCTTCATATGTTGATGATTTTTCTTGATGAACTTGGGAGTGTGGCTTTGGAGGAAGGAGGTTAGGGTTTCCTGATTTCTTGCAGTGGGTGAGCCTGGTGGGGCTTTGTTCTTCATTGTGGAGCTGCTTGAGGGTGTGAAACACCACCTTAAGGTTGCTAGTCATTTTTTGGTTGCTTCATTTGGAGACACAAAACCTGTTTGCAGGTTATTTGAGCTATTTTCTGAGTAAGTTTGGCAGCTGTAAGGAAACTCAGGTGCGGAAACAACTTCCTACACTAATCTCTTAAGGAAAGTATGGTGCAAATTCGTTTTAAACCCTTACAATTTCAGATTCGTTAATCTACTTAACAATGATATTGCAGCAATATACCATACATACAGAAAATAAAGAATGACACAATGATTTACCCTGGGGAAAACCTTTCGGTAAAAAACCCCAGCACTCCAAAACCTGCACAATGTATTATCTTCAACACAATGGTTACAACACACTTGCAATGCAAGTTCTTTCAAGAGATTTCCAACACTTGAAGACAAAATGCGGCAGCATCAAAACGTTCCAACAATACACTTGCAACACACTTCTTTGCAACCCTAAAAAATGCTTATATCATGCGCTTCCCTTTTTAGGGCAACTTCGGAAGATAACTATATTAGGGTTT
Source organism: Sequoiadendron giganteum (assembly GCA_007115665.2). Classification (NCBI taxonomy): domain Eukaryota; kingdom Viridiplantae; phylum Streptophyta; class Pinopsida; order Cupressales; family Cupressaceae; genus Sequoiadendron; species Sequoiadendron giganteum. The sequence goes on from CM021107.1 coordinate 628,877,721, forward strand.
TACCATTCTCCGAGAAAATAGGAACCCGAAATTTTTTTTCGGAAGAGTGTACAGTACTCAACTTTATCAGTTGCCACATGTCTTCACCCGTCATTGAATCTTCTAGACATAGCTCTTACGTGTCATAGGAATTCGTCATAACCGTTTCAGCCATGATCTCCTTACACACAATTCAAGATGTCGACACATCAAGTGGAGTGACACATCAACATGCCAACTAGACATGTACACTCACACTTAATTACATTATTTGCAAGCAATACATTTTACAAAACAAATAATAAGAATAGGAATTATCCAAGGTTGAGACACCTTATTCCTAACATTCTCCCACTTGTCGAACACCTTGTAAGAGCAATAGGAACATAACAGGAATTAACCGCTATAGGCCAAAAGGCCCATAGACTCCAAACACCATCTGAACTTCACAGTGCCCACTGGTTTCGTTAATGCATCTGCAACATTCTTCACAGTATCTACCTTCTCCAAATTTATCTTTCCATCTTCCACCATATCTCTCACAAAGTGAAACTGCACATCAATGTGCTTCGTTCTGGCATGGAAAGTTGGATTCTTCGCAAGGCAAATAGCACTCTGACTGTCACACCAAATAGTAATCTGTTCTGCATCAACACCAACATCAGAACACAATCTCCTAAGCCAAATGGCTTCCTTACAAGCATGAGTAGCAGCCATGTACTCAGCTTCTGTAGTGGACAAAGCAACCACAGGTTGTCGCTTACTCATCCAACTGATGGCACCACCAAACATAGTGAACACATAAGCACTGGTGGATCTCCTGCTGTTAATATCACCTGCCCAATCTGAATCCACAAACCCACGAATACAAACTGAATGCGGAGATCCAGAAGAGTTACCATGGTAACATATGGAGTAATCTGATGTACCCCTCAAATATCTGAATACTCGCTTAACTGCATCCCAATGTACCCGTCCAGGGTTAGCCATAAACCGACTCAGGACTCCCACTGCTTGGGCAATGTCTGGTCTAGTACAGACCATAGCATACATAAGACTGCCAAATGCACTAGCATAAGGTACTCTACTCATGTCCTCCACCTCACTAGGAGATTTTGGACAATCATCTACAGATAACTTTGTTCCCATTGAAACAGGAACACATAATGGTCTACAATCTGCCATGTTGAACCTGTCCAACACAGACTTCACATACTTACTCTGACTCAACCAAAGTTTTTTGTTAGACCTGTCTCTACTGATTTCCATACCCAAGATGTACCTTGCTACCCCAAGATCTTTCATCTCAAACTGTGCTGACAACTGAGATTTAAAATCAGAAATCATACCCTTACCCTTCCCAAACAGCAACATATCATCAACATATAATGCAACAATAAGAAGGCGATCATTTTCAACTCTGAAATAAACACAATGATCTGATTTCGATCTTACAAATCCAATTGACAACACAAAGGCATCAAACTTAAGGTACCACATCCTAGGAGATTGCTTCAAACCATATAGAGATTTCTTTAATCTGCAAACTAAGGATTCATTACCTTTAACAATGTAGTGCTCAGGCTGTGACATATAAATCTCTTCCTCCAAATCACCATGAAGGAAAGTTGTCTTCACATCCATCTGTTCTATCTCTAAATCATATGATGCAGCAAGAGATAACAGAAATCTAATGGATGTCAACTTTGCAACAGGAGAGAATATTTCACCATAATCTATTCCCTCTACCTGTGAATACCCCTTTGCAACCAATCTAGCTTTGTACCTTTCAACACTACCATATGCACAAAATTTCTTCTTGGACACCCATTTACAGCCAACGGATTTTCTCCCTTTAGGCAAAGGTACAAGGTCCCAAGTTTTGTTTTTCTCCAATGAAGCCATCTCATCATCCATAGCCTCAATCCAAGAACCTGCATCTTCCATGCCCAAAGCCTCTTTCACAGATCTAAGCTCATCAGTGTTAGTAATCAAAGCAAAAGCACAACTGGAATCTAACATAGAATAACCAAACCTTTCTGGTTGCTTTCTTTCTCTCGTGGATCTCCTCAAGGGTTGAGGTTGAGGTTGTTCTTCCTCTTCTTCCGAACTATCAGAGCTGCTAGAGCTCTCCTCATCATTAGACCCAACATGGTCTCTCTGTTCAGTCTTCTCAGGGGTAGGAGGAAACTGAACAACATCTTTTTCCTTTTCTTTTTCATCTGGTTGTAGCACAATAGGAGAAGATGTTAGCTCTCTGAAAATAACATTTCTACTATACAGCACCTTACTAGTCATAGGATTCCAAAGCTTGTATCCTTTCACACCAACACTGTATCCGATGAAAATACATTTGACAGCTTTGTTTTCCAACTTAGATCTTTTCTCCTTTGGAACATGTGCATAAGCTTCACAACCAAAAACATGAAGATGTCTAATTGAAGGCTTCTTACCAAACCACACCTCCATGGGTGTCTTACCAACAAGAGCTGATGTAGGAGATCTATTAATCAGATAGCAAGCAGTGGCAACAACTTCGGCCCAAAACCTTTGTTCTAGGCCAGCTCCACTAAGCATACTCCTAGCCTTCTCCATCAGTGTCCTGTTCATTCTCTCTACAACTCCATTTTGCTGCGGGGTGTAAGGAGTTGTCTTATGTCTCTTGATTCCTCGTTCTTTACAGAACTGTTCAAACTCTATGGAACAAAACTCACCACCATTATCAGTTCTCACACACTTGATTCTTTTACCAGTCTGATTCTCCACGAGAGCCTTAAATTCTTTGAACCGACTGAAAACCTGTGTCTTACTTTTCAGGAAATATATCCAAGTCCTTCTACTGTAATCATCTATAAAAGATACAAAATATACAAAACTGGAGATAGAAGGAACTTTTACAGGACCAAAAACATCAGAATGAATAAGATCCAAAAGTCCAGAAGACTTGTGAGAACTGGAGTAGAACTAAACACGATTTTGCTTACCATAAACTTAGTGTTCACAGAAATCGAATTCGAGGTTACAATCATTTAGCCCCTCAACGAGATTTTTAGTTTTCAAGGTCCTAAGACCCTTCTCACCAATGTGGTCAAATCTCATATGCCACAACATTGTCTTTTCTGCAGGAAGCTTGCCTTCCAAAGTGTTTGCACCCTTAGGCACACTTACTGCACTGCCATCGGAACCCATTGCCACAATCTTCTTTACTGCTCGTTCAGATGGTGGGGATGAAGTGATAGCCGCTCTCTTCTTTGAAATAGAAGAACTATTGCACTGAGCAATGCATGCATCAAGTTGAAACAAAGTACCTCTCCTAGTACCTTTAGCGAGCACCATAGAACCTCTCATCATCTTGCATCCATCTTTCGAAAAAACAACTTGCACACCTACATCATTCAGCATACTTACAGATAATAGGTTTCGTGCCAAACCCGGAATGTGCATAACTCTGTTAATTCCCTTTACTTGTCCATCAGGAAATCTGATAGTGACCCTTCCGTGTCCAACTATCTTTAGGTGAGAATCATCACCCAAGTACACCTCTCCACCATCAAACTCTTCATATTTTGAGAACCAGTTTCGATGAGAGGTCATGTGAAAAGAAGCACCCGAGTCTACTAACCACACATCATCAGATGCATGGGCTGCCAAAGTTGCAATAAAAGCATCTCCATCTTCTTGAGATTTTTCAGAAGCTGAATCTGAGCCTTTCTTCTTCTTCTTCGGTTCTTTGCAGTGCCTCCGGAAGTGCCTAGATTTATCACAGTTCCAACATTTCGCCTTGGACTTTCCAAGAGTCTTAGAACTCCTGCGGGATTTGGATCTGCCCTTCTTTGACTTATTGTCATTCTGCTTTCCTTTGTCGTTGGATATCCCATGAACAACAAGGGCTTCCTTAGACGAATCCAAAGTCTTTCTTCGCATCTCCTCAGATAGCAGCGAAGACACCACATCATCCATACAGAATGTGACTATAGTACTTCCACGAGCCATCACAAGATGGTCCCACGAATCCGACAAGGAACAAAGCAGGGTCATACATCGATCCTCCTCCTCAATCTTGGCACCAGATGATGCCAACTGTGCAATCAATAAATTGAATGCATTGAGATGATCAGTTACGGATCCACCTTCCTCCATTCTTAAAGAATACAACTTCTTTCTCAGGAACAACTTATTCACCAGAGATTTGGCCTGATACACAGACCCAAGCCGTTTCCACAAAGAATTTGCAGTAGTCTCATCAAGAACATTCAGAAGAACGGCATCTGCTAGACAGAGTCTGATGAGACCCTTAGCCTTCCGATCCTTGATATCCCAATCCGCTTGAGGTATCGCTACAGGTTTCACATCAAGTGAAGTAGCCTCCCATAGATCGCGGTCTTCAAGCATGTCTTCCATCTTGAGTTTCCACAACTCGAAATTAGTGCCATTAAATTTCTCCACCTCCATTCTACTGTATGAGGAACTTGCCATCTCAATCTGCAAATAAGATTCAGAATGCTCTGCACAAAAAAACTCCCACTCAACTTGAGATTAGCTCAAAAAACCCTACCCAACAACTAGGATCAAAAGTTGATCAGGCTCTGATACCACTTGTAAGGAAACTCAGGTGCGGAAACAGCTTCCTACACTAATCTCTTAAGGAAAGTATGGTGCAAATTCGTTTTAAACCCTTACAATTTCAGATTCGTTAATCTACTTAACAATGATATTGCAGCAATATACCATACATACAGAAAATAAAGAATGACACAATGATTTACCCTGGGGAAAACCTTTCGGTAAAAAACCCCAGCACTCCAAAACCTGCACAATGTATTATCTTCAACACAACGGTTACAACACACTTGCAATGCAAGTTCTTTCAGGAGATTTCCAGCACTTGAAGACAAAATGCGGCAGCATCAAAACGTTCCAACAATACACTTGCAACACACTTCTTCACAACCCTAAAAAATGCTTATATCATGCGCTTCCCTTTTTAGGGCAACTTTCGAAGATAACTATATTAGGGTTTTACCATTCTCCGAGAAAATAGGAACCCGATTTTTTTTTTCGAAAGAGTGTACAGTACTCAACTTTATCAGTTGCCACATGTCTTCACCCGTCATTGAATCTTCTAGACATAGCTCTTACGTGTCATAGGAATCCATAATAACCGTTTCAGCCATGATCTCCTTACACACAATTCAAGATGCCGACACATCAAGTGGAGTGACACATCAACATGCCAACTAGACATGTACACTCACACTTAATTACATTATTTGCAAGAAATACATTTTACAAAACAAATAATAAGAATAGGAATTATCCAAGGTTGAGACACCTTATTCCTAACAACAGCCATGGACTCCATTATTGTTTATATGGGAGCTGTTCGATTTTGAGGCATTTTGGGACTAGTTTTTGAAAGCTACAGCCAGCCACCCCTCTCTTGAGGGTTTCAATTAGCACATGTAAAAAAATGCCTCTTCTAAGAGGTTGCAACTTCACCTAAAGGGGGCGCCCTTACCCTAGGAAGCTTTCCATTTTGGTCTTTGGTGGGAGAAGTTCGTCTTTAAAGAGCAATATGCATTTAACTGGGGTTTACTACTGTAGCAAATTACTATTCTTAGTGTTGTATGGTTGTAAGTTAAAGTATGGTTTATGATATATTTAGTTTTGAATCTGATGTAAGTCATATGTTGTAAGCATCTTATTATGTAATGAAGAAATTATATTTGGACATTGAAATGAGCAATGTACTCAAGTTGTTCCAGTAGCTTAGTTTATTTGCGTTTCCTTTATTAATATGCTTTTTAGTCCCTTTCTAACATTATGGGCAACAACTCAAAGACAATAAAGTGAAATATCAAACTAAAACAAAAACAATCAGACCTACAAATTCAGTGAAAATAAATCATCAGAGTGGTGGATCACTACACTATGTTGCCAAAGCCTTTCTTGCAAATCATTAGGTTCATGTCATTCTTGTTGACACACTAGCAGATGAAGATGATCTCTGCTCTTGAGTTTGTGGTGCTTCTTTTCCCCTTTTCTTTTTTGTCTCAACTCACAGTGGTGAGGAATCAGAAGGTATGTCGAAATCGGACTCGACCTCCCCATTGTAAATCTCCTCAAAAGTTTCATCAGTGTAGATCTGGCTGGGCAGGGCACTTAGTTGTTTGATCTCTTGTCAATATCTTTTCAAATTGGCTATATTCCTTTCAAACCAATCCTACTTCTTCAATTGTTTCTTTAAGGATTTGTCCATCAAGACATATGGCCTAAATTCTTGCAGTACTTGATAAAAAGAGAGTCATTTGTACACTTGGACTCCCTCTTGGTGTGTATTTGTCTACTTTAGTGTGGGTTTGTGCTTACGCTAATCCTCTCACTAAAGTGGGGGCTAAATGTTATGTAAAAAAATATACTCCTTTACATTTTCATACTTTGTTTGGGCCCCTCGTTTAAATTAGACTTAATTATGCCCTAATAAGCCCTATTTTATATCTACAAGCCTAATAAATTATATTTTTTGAAAGGGAAACCTGACAATAATTAATGCCAACACATAAAACTTTACCTTGAGCAATGTGTGTTCTAAGAATAGGGACTTGGGACCCATTTTCCAATGGGCAAATGGGTCCTCCCTAAGCCTTTAACCTAAATTTAAATTATGTTTTCAGCGGTATATTAATGTCTCTAAATTCAAATTTTGATTCTGGCTTGTAATGTTTAATTTTCAAGAAATTAAGGATACATACCTATAAATACAAGGTCTTTTTATCAACTCAAGTCTAACACAATTATTATCTATCAAGAGGTGAACTTTGTAAGAGAAAATATTATTGCCAAGAGAATTCAAGAGCAGATTTATCAAGCATTTGTTGCAGCATTCAAGATCTCAAGCATCATATCAAAGTCTTAAGCATCATGCATGTTTTTGGAGCTAACATTGTGATGTAGGTTTCAAAGATCAAGTCAAGCATTCAAAGTCATATTTCAAGAATCAATATCCACATCCATTGAAGCCATCTCATGGAAGATCAAGATCAATAATGCAAACTTTCAAAGGTTTATTCAAGATTTTGGTGAGTTGCAACATAGAATTGTTCATTCATCATTCCTTTCACATTTCATTATTTCAATTCAAGGTTTAATTACCGAAACGGGGTTTGAACAAGGCAAACCCCCATTCACCAAAAATAGACAATTTTTCCCCCTTGTTTTTGTGATGCGGATCTTAGGTGAAAGAAGGATTGAAGATATTTTGAAGAGCAAGATTGGAAAATTCAAAGTTGCAAAAGTTGTCAAAGCTATCGTCAAGCTAGGAAAACTCACCTACAAATCTTATTTTTGACTTTTCGAAATTGCAACTCAGATCAAACAGAAGCTACAGATTGACATCAAAGGCTCCTGAAAGTTGTTTGAAATCCTTGACAAAATACCCATTCACCCATGGGTGAATGAGTCCTAGACAACCTCCCGAAATTGCCTTTTGGTGACTGGTACACATAACTCAGACCTTCTCATATCTACAAAAAATTTGTTGTTTCCGTTAGTATTGACCTTTCAATTGTTGTTTCAAGTTTGAATGGCCATAATTGAGTAGATTTTCTATTTTTAGTTTTCTCCCAAAAGTGTTGTTCAGGCTAAAACCCTTGTCCTCAAGCATAAGGAAATTAGTAGATTCCTTCACTGAGTTGACTCACCTAAGGGTTGTAAGTCAATTCTTTGTGTGGATCTCACTTCCTAATGAAATAAAGGAAAATAGGTCTATCTATTATCATTTTGGTGAACCCCTTTCTCATAACATAACCTATTTTTCATTATTTCATTGTGGTGAACCAGACTTTGTACAATAAAATTTTGAAATTTGGAGTCCATTCAAACCCTAGATCTAAGATTTGCAAATTACTTTGCATTGCATTGATTTTGCATATTATTTAGGGTTCTTCACTTGCATTGATTTGCATCTCATTTAGGGTTTTAGGTTTGCATTTTTGCATCCTTTAAAATATGAAAAATTCAAAAATCTCATTTATTTTGCAGAGTGTTTACATAACATTACATGATCAGTCACTTAAATCAGAAAATTGAATCAAAATTGCATTTTAAATTAGGTATTTTTTCTTGTCATTTAGCATCATTTCACACTTGCATTTAGATATATTTTTCCAAAAATATGAAACTTTACTACCTGTTTGCAACCAAAATTTGAAAACATAAACATTAACTCAGAAATTTGTAAATTGATTTTTCAAAACCCTGAAGCAAGACCCATCCTCCCATGGGGAATGAATCCCTAATCAGGCTTGTTTCTAAATTTTTCGCTATTAAAAACCCTTAGTTTACATTCTTTGTTTTTTGCATTTAGATCTCTATTTCAGTTTCCAGAATTTCTATTTTATGTAATTATTTTATTTTTTTTGCTAGTTAAACCATTGCAGAGGGGCAGCACCCTATATTGATTATCAAAAAATATACAAGTTTGCAGATTATGGCAGAGAGCAATTGAAGGCCCAGTTTGAAAATGGCCAGAAGCCTATTGACTACTAAAAGACTACCTAGATAACTGTTCTATTTTTGCATAAACATAAAAACTTGAATACATACAGGCTATACTATTAACCACCCGGGACTAACTAAAGTTAGAAACCCTTACTACAAACTAGAAAATAACAGAGGCCTGGGTATCTTCAATATTCATATTTTTCCTCAGGAGCATCATCCTCGAAATCTTCCGACACCACCCATTTTTTGTATGCTAGGTAGTTTGCGACCACCGGGCAGTCTGCTTTGCACTTCTGGTGCGCTAGTCCAAGTGCCTTTTCCTCAGGGTCTCTGTCATCCATTGGAATCCATTCTTCTCTGGTGCCAAATTCCCAGATGGTGGCATCCCCGGATGGTAGGATTGATTCGAGCCCTTCGTTCTTCACATACCTCAAGGCCCATCCACGGAGTTGATTGGTGGTTAACTTCGTTGCCCTGAGAAGAAAGGTGATGCTCCGGTCTTGCTCATCCCACAGTTTTTCGATGCCTTCCAGGTTGACTGACCTGATCAATGGGAATTTCATCACCTCACGATCGCGCATGCTCAACATGTTTTAGTGTTGGGGCATAGGGATGAGATTGTTTTCATCAACATTGTCGAGAGCCCCATCAATATCACCCAGCCATGCATGGACGAATACCATCTGGGTCAGCTTCTTCGCTAAAAACTTTGGGACTCCCATGTGAAGGTTGACTGCAAGAAACATGGCTGGGATTTTCGTGTTTATCCTGAACATGTGGTATGCTTTTAGAAACTCGGGGCCAAGCACCTTCTTGGTTGCCCAGAGCACAACCGGATGGGAGCAAGTCAATAGCCCACTAAGTCTTTTGTCTGTTATTTCCCCTCAGAATGCCTATTGTTTCTTTTCGGTATCCAGGGCTAGCAGCGTCTCCATTTCTTACCAGACAAGTTCTTCAAGCTTCTGGAGAAAACCGCACTTGATTTTTTGAGAATGCATGACCCCGGGTGGTATATTAACTGACGGACGACCATAAATCTTCATGATTATTTTACTTAAGGATGCGTCAGTAGGCTCGTGTGAGCTTACTGGCGCTTCACTGGAGTACCAGTCATGATTTAATGTTAGCTAAGTTTGAGATCCACTCAATCTACCTGATGGCTTGGGACTTGATTACATAGCCTGCACTTCGCCTTCCACTGATGGGCCTGTCACTTCCGAAAAGACCCAGAGATCGTCCTTTCAACCACGTTTATTTTTGGTTGTCTTCCTTTGGGTTTTGCGGCACCACAAATTTTTCCGGCGCCATAACTTGATGGAGCCTATGTGGTGAGCTCGGATGCCAATTTTTCCAACTCATCAGCCATGTTGTTACCTTCTCTATAGACGTGGTTGATTTTGAAGGCTTCGAATTTGACGGTTAAGCCCTTGATGTGCTATAGAAGATGGTTTAGTTTCCAGTTTGGGGTGGTGCCACGACTGATTACGTTGATTGTTATCAGTGAGTCCCCTTCCAAATGAACTTTTTGCACTCCCAAGTCAATTCCCTATTGCAGGCCTTGTGATGTCACCCTGAACTCGGCTTCATTATTTGTGCAGACGCCTAGGTGCAGGGATTGTTCTACTAAACGATTTCCTTGGGAATCCCTTGCAACACAGCTCATGCCTCCTGGGCCTGGGTTGCCACGAGCCGCCCCATCAAAATTTATTTTGATCCATCCTGGCTCTGGGGCCTACCAAGTTACCTTCGCCCTATTAATTTTTGTTGGCTTGGTTGACCCGTTTTTCGTCATTAGCGGTGATTTGAGGCCACTGAACTTTTTGAGTAAGCAATCGTCCCAATTTGTGAAGATTCTCTGGTTAGATGAGTTGGTCTGAGCATCTTCATTTACTACTTCTACTATAGCCTTTTCAATTTTATCCCACAATTTGTCTTTGTTTAGTTCCTTGTTTTGGAAGATTCTTATGTTTCTTTCCTTCCAGATTTCCCAAATTACCAAGGATGGGATGGTCTGCCAAATTCCCCCAAACACTGTTTTGCAGTTTTTTTGTGGCCACATTTTGAACCATGAGGATAGATCTGCTGGAATGGGGCATTGCAAGGCTAGTTTATTCTTTACTATATTCCAGCATTCATTAGATAGAGGGCAGTGTAGGAGGAGATGGTTTGTTGTTTCCTCACTGGCTTTGCATAAAATGCATCTGCCTGGGCCTTGTATGTCGAAGGTGGCTAACCTATCTGCTATGAGGATTCTTCCTTGGACTGCCAACCAAGCAAAGACTCCTGCCTTGGGAAGGCATTTTCTACCCCAGAACAATTTGCAGGGCCATTCTTGGTTTTTCAATGCTATCTCCTTCAGCTTGTAGCCAAGTCTCACCTTGTAGGAGCCTGTAGGAGA
>CM021107.1:628888699-629073102 GCA_007115665.2 Sequoiadendron giganteum
TATTTCCTTCCAACACCAGTTGTTGGCACCTTGATTATATATTTTCTGACCAAAATCTGCCACTTTGTCCCCCCATAGACTAATAGTTTTCTCCTTTATTGCTTCTAGACCGGGGGTGCTCCCTATGGGGGGTTTCCCACACCAAGAGTCATTCCAGAAGGATGCACTTTCGTCATTTTTGATTTCCCAAGTCACATGTTGGGCAATTATGTCTCTGTTGTTTAGGATGAAGTTCCAAATAGCTAAGCCTCTTGGGGGGTTGGATGTAGTGAGAATCCTGGTCAGGGCATCTGTGTCTAGGTATTTTCTCCTTAGGATTTTGACCCATTTCTGATCACCTTTAGTATGGATATCCCAACAGTTTGGCTCCCATGGCCTAGTTCATTATTGTCAACTATTTTAGACCTGCTCCCCCAGCATCTTGGGGCCTACAGACCTTGTCCCAGGCCAATAGGAGGAACTTGTTGTGATCTCCTATCCCAGACCAGAGGAATCTCCTTAAGATCTGGTTGAGGTCATCTTCCACTGCTTTGGGTAGTTTTAGGCAGGACATTGAATATACTGGGATGGCTGACAGGACTGTCTTGACCATTAGTAGTCTTCCTGCTGAAGACAGCCATTTGCCTTTCCAGGTTCCCATTCTGGCTTTGCAGCTATTAACTAGTTTTTCCCAGTAGCAATTTTTATTGTTTGCTGTAAACAAGGGCATTCCCAAGAATCACCCACGGAGGGAGGCCACTTTTAGGTTCAAAATTTTGGCTAAAATCCTTTGCATGCTTGGTTGAGTGTTCAAAAGGAAGATCTCTAATTTTCCCTAGTTGATGCTTTGACCTGAAGCCCTGCAGTATTCATCTACGAAGTTTTTGATAATCCTTGCCTCTTTTCTACTTGCCTCCCCCATTAAGATTGTGTCGTCTGCAAATTGGAGGTGTGACACTGGCTCCAATCCATTTGCTACTTGGATATCTTTCCACTTATCTTCCCTGACTAGATTTTGAATTCCTCTTCCCAAAACTTATCCCATGATTTTAAACAAGAAAGGGGAGAGGGGGTCACCTTGCCTCAATCCTCTTGAGGATGAGAAAAATCTGTGGGCTGAGCCATTCACAAGTACTGAGAATTTGGTTGTGGAGATGCAGCTTTTGACCCAGTTGACCCAGTTTGTCCCAAAACCAAATTTCTTGAGGACTTCTAGAAGGAATTGTTTGTCGATTATGTGATATGCTTTGAGAATGTCTAGTTTTAATATCATGCAGGCCTTTCTGGTTTTCCTTGAAGAATGGATGGTTTCATGGGCTATGATTATTCCTTCCACTATTGACCTGCCTGGAGCAAAGCCACTTTGTTCTTCTGAAATTATTTTGTCCAAAGCGACTTTGAGTCTATTCACTATTATTTTGGTGACCACTTTATACACTGTATTGCATAGGGCAATTAGCATGAAATCACTCATAGATTGTGGATCCTTTTTTGGGGGTATTAAGGCTAGGAAGGTGTGGTTCATTGCTCCCAACATTGTCATTTTTTTCCTTGATTCCTCTATTGTTGCTCCTAGATCCTCACCCACTATGTGCTAGAACTTCTGAAATAAGCCAGTTGGGAAACCATCCAGTCCTGGAGCTTTGTCCGGGTTCATCTGAAAGATTATCTTTCTGACTTCTTCCAAGGGGATCTTTTGAAATTAATGACAGTTTTGATCTTCATTGATTAATGTTGGTATAGCACACAACAGCTTGTCTCTAGTTGACCTATTTTCAAGGTAGTCCCTATTTAGCAACTCTTCAAAGAAGTCGGCCGCTTCCTTATTAACCTCTACAGTGGATTGTGCCACTTCGCCATTGGCTTTTTTAATTTTTAAAATTTTGTTCCTATTTTTGTTGGTAATTGTTGATTTGTGGAAGAATTTGGTATTCCTATCTCCTTCCTTCAGCCAAGATTCCCTTGATTTTTGTCGCCAGTAGCATTCTTTTTTTTTTAATAGTTATGATAGTTCCTCCTTTAGGGATTTTCCATTTTCAAAGTCCTCTGCATCCATTCCATTTTCTATGACATGTTCATTTAGCGTTTTGATTTCCCGCTCCACTCTTATCTTCTCCTGGAATATATTTTTGAAGTGTGATGTATTCCATTCTTTGAGTTTGGTTTTGATATGGGCTAGTTTTTTGCTGATTTTAAAAAGGTTGGTGTTGTCCCCAAATCTGGTTTCATTCCACCATTGTTCAATTAGTTTTGGTAGTTGCTCATCTCTTAGCCACATATTTTTAAATTTGAAGGGGCTCCCCAGAGGTGGTTCATCATGACCAAGGGTAAGAGAAATGGGGAAATGATCTGATCCTGAAAGTGGTAGAATTTGGGCATCTAGTGTGGTTGCCAAATCAACCCATTCTCCCCAAAGGAGGAATCTGTCAAGCCATTCTGTAATGTTGGTAGATCCTTTCCTCCTATTGGACCATGTGAATGTTCCATTTTTGGTGTTCACATCTTTTAGATGGTTGGTGTCTAGGAATTCCTGGAAATCTTTCTGGATGGTAGTTATCCTCCCCAATCCACCTTGTTTCTCCTCATTGTTCAAGGTTGCATTGAAGTCTCTAGCTATTATACCCAACTCTCCATTTATGTTTTCCAATTCACTTTTTATTTTTTCCTAGACTTGTCTCTTTGCTGTTGAGGCTATTGGTCCATATATGTTGACACAAAAGAAAGAGGTGTTCTTCTTTAGGTCTTTAAACTTGAAAAGTTGCCAGTTATTTTCTTCTTTCTCCACTAAACCTTCTATTGACAGGGGGTTCCATAGGATTCCTAGTCCACTTGAGGCACCTATCGCATCCTTTAAATGACCCTTCCATTGCCTCCAGAAGTCCAATCTCCTCCGGCTTTCTTCCTTGCTCCATTTTGTTTCCTGAATGAGCACAATGTCCACTTTTGATTGGTCTATTTGGCACTTGACCATGTGCCATTTGTCAGGGGCATTAATGCCCCTGACATTCCATGATTTTATCCTCATTCTGCCCTAGGAAGGATGTTTTCCTTCCCAACTAGGATTTTTTGTTGACCTGAGGCATTACCTGCTATTATCAGCTTGGCTTTGTTTGACAACCTGCCTCTATTGGAATTTTTCTTAAAGTTTGGAGCTTTTATTCGGGATTCTGATTGTTCTAATTGTCTTACCTCTAGCAATTCCCCTGCCTCAGTTTCTTCCCAGGGATCCAGTTCTTCCTCTGAGTGAAGGTAGCTAACCTCATCTTCTGAGTGGGCAGTTACATCTTCAGTTTCTTGTGGAGAAAAGACATGTGAGATTGCGGCGGCTTGTTCCAGCTCTTTCACTATCCCTTCAGGTGATTGGGGATTTGGTTCTAGAGACCCAACTTCTTTGGTCAGTTTCCCTAATTGGATTTTATGTCTTTTTGAAGATCTTGGGCCCCTTCCATTAGGGCATTGAGAGCTAACTCTTTGTTACTGGGTTCCTCAACCAAGGTCTCCTTGGCAGGTGTTTCAAGATCATGGGGAATCAGCTTCACTTCTCATGTTGATTGTTGCTTTGTGCTCAAGTTGGCTTTCTTAGTTAGTGCTTTTGCTGATGTGGAGCTTGGATCATGGGGGTTTAGATTTGTACCTCTATTCTCTTTGATTGTGAACTTTCCACCATTTGAGGGTCCCTCCATGTAGGAATCTCTGAAGAGACATTTTCTATGCTCAGATCCTACCCATATTCCAATTTCCTGTTGCCAGCTTCCATATTTTCTCAGAATTTCCAATTTTTTGTAGATCCCAACCCCTTCATCTATTCCCACCAAAATTCCTGCTATAGCTTCTTCTACTCCACTTATGAATTCATCATTTACACCTAGGCACACCCCTAGGGCATCTCCAAAATGAATTAAGGCATCTAAGTTCCATAATTATGTAGGCAAGTCAATTAGCTTGATCCAGATGGGAATTTGGTTTATCTTGTAATTCTAGGGATCAAAGTTAACCCTTCAATTTAGGCAGTGAAAGCTATGGCCATCCATGAACAGGGGTTTTCCATTTACTATTTCCAATTTTAAATCTTGATCGCTAAATTCTATGAGGAAAAAGGAGTTTGGAAGTTGGCTTATGCTTACTTCATTTTTAAATTTGTTTTTCCACCAATCTTTGATCCTTGCTTGGGCACCCTTGTCCCGTCCATTTAGAAAACATAGCTTTCTCCATTAATCGATCTACTCTTTGTTCAATTGTTTCTGATGGCAAGTGCAAAAGTTTGCTTCCCCGGGGATGAAGCTCGTGGCCTACATTTGGTTTATTTTGCATGTCCCTCCTGTTGGCTTTCCAGTTGAACAGTTCCATGTCTCTCTGGTTCAACCCTCTTCGAAGTTCCCCTGAATGTTGATGCATTTTTCCATTGTTGAACAGATTAGGGTTTCTCGGATTCTTGCTTTTCCAAATTTTGTTGGTTCGCATCGGGTTGTTTTTGCCTTTGCTGCGCCAATTCTGGTCCGAGGGTTTTTCCGGTCGACCATTTTCCCGGAGCCACCCACGCCACTGCACTTCTAAGAACTTCTCTTGTTTCATGTTTTTATGTGTAATCTGATTGGGATTGTCGAACTGGTTTCTTTTATGATTGTATATTCTCGTCGATAAGTTTCTCGGCTGGTATTGAGTCAGGTTGCATTTGTCTACCCAGTCGCCATTTTCAAATACCCACTGTGGGATGTGACCTAAGTTCTGGGGGAGAGCTCCATCCGTTGCCTTCTTCCCAATCTCTTCCTCCATTACCAAGTCGCCCCATGTTTTCGTTGCGCTTGCTGCAGATATTTGCTCCTGCTCCTATTCGCCCGCGAGCGTCATTTTTTTTAGGGGGAATATTCTAACTTTTTTTATGTAATTATTCACATTAAGGTTAATTGGTTAAATCCAAGTGCAATTCATAATCAAAATTGGAATTAAAAGACATCATTTTTTTAGGTTTTTGCATAGTATAATCAACATATTATCTTGTTTAAAATATGAAAATTAGCTATATATTTGCATTACTTCCTATTTTTGATTTTTTTTGCATTTATCTAGTGCCTATTATCCATTTTGGGTGCACCTTAGGTTTATTGAAACTTGTATGAGCTTCACAACCTAGTGCCCTATTGCCAATATTGTCGTGAGATGTAGTTTGAGACTCATGTCATCCCGCGATACATCACTCACTATGGTTCTTGGGTTTTCTAACTCTTTCACTCATAGTGTTGACACTATTCAACCCACTATGGACCATACCCTTGACACCTAATTCCCTATGACCTCCTTAGCAAAAACGAATGTGACTAATGTTGAGTCAATGATTGCTAATGTCCCTCAAGAGAACCTAAAAAAAATGGATGAAGAATTTGAAAAATTGTAAAACTTTGTGAGTTCTGAATACATTATTGGTACTACAATTCCTTTCATAGATAACATGAGGAGAATGATTGAAAATGAATGAGGAATAGAAGTTATACGTACCATATCCCACATCATTGATAAGCATGTCCCTACAATGACTAGTTATGCTCAAGCTTTGGGTTATACCCAAAGTAAAGGTGGAAATCCAATTCCTCCTTCCACAACCATGACCTCCATTCTGACATACAATACACTAATCCAACTATTACTACAACCATACAACCTAATAGAAATTTTAATACTATCGTAGGTGTCTCCACTGGGAATTCCTTTAGCTTTCTGCATTCAAATCTCATATCTCCTAACCCATCTCCCCTCACAAATTTACAATTCACTTATCCTCCAAATACATATACACCTCCACCATATTCACCTCCATCTCACAACACAAACAATGATCATGTCCTTAACCAACTCTTGCAAAGTGTTTCATCCCTCCAAAAAAAAATTGCTACATTGAATCAAAATCAAAATGGGCAACCTTCACAATATGTCAAAAGAAACCCATTATCCTTAGAGATATTGAGAACACAAATGCCACAAGGTATAGATATTCCTAGGTTTGATAAATATGGTGGGAAACGAGATCATGTTAGTCATGTGTAGACACATAAAAATGACCAAGACCTGCAAGCACTATTTTACCACCTTTCGTCATGACAGGATTATAACATTTTAATTATGTTTATAACCCACATTCAACTATTAATTAAATAATTTATAATTATTTAATTAATTCATAATATCTCTCATTCTTCATGATTATTAAATAAATAAATTGTATTTATTTATTTAATATGTCACTAATTGTCAAAGGCTTCTAATAATTAAATAAAGTCATCCTATTTATTTAATTAAATCTTTATCATTATGTCCTCCTGATTATTAAATAAATATATTTTAATATATTGATTTAATATGTCACTAATTCCTAAATCCTCTTAATTAAATAGGTTTGATAGTTTATTTAATAAATTAAACTACTTCTTCTAAATTAAATAATTATTTGTAATTATTTAATTATGGCATGTGACACTTTTATATTTTTAAATAAAACAAATCATTTAAAAATATCTCACATGGTTAACTGATTCTTCATTTAGTAATTAATTTCAAAAATCAATTACTAATTGCCTCACAAAATCTTTATTTTGAATTAATTTAATTCAAAAAGGGAAATATTCTTCTACAAATCAAGTAATTTCTAAAATTATTGATTTTCTAAAATCCCATCCTCTTGTCTTCTGATTTTTGCTATTTTCATCTCAACTGTCACATTCAGTCTTGATTTAATTCATTTAATTAAATCTTATTCACACATATGGGTATTTTTCCCTAACCCTAATTGAGGGTTGCCTTATTGAATCTTGACCTTTGATTCTAGGGCATTCCCCAATCTCTCATCTTGTCCATCCGTTCAAGATTGCATTTTCTATAAAATGACAATCTTGATCTCATTTTCGGATCCATGATCATTTGCTTAGACTACTTATATTATAGGCATTTCAATCTCACATTTTAGGCTTTTACTGATTTAACTATTTGCATAATAGGAGTAATATTCTAGATTGCATTAGTTTATTTTTCAAATCCTTCAAAGTTATTGCTAAGGCTAGGCATTTTAGAGTTTGCTCACAAAGCTTAGGGCGTTCATTTTTATCACAGCAATCTCAAGAATGTACAATGGAAGTGAAGCATGGAGGAGAGAAGACATGGGTGAGATCAATCTAGTTCATTTCTTTTCTTTCTATTCTCTATTGTATTCCATTGTTATATGATCTCATATACAGGATTTATAATGTTCAACTAACAAATCTGTGTTGCAGAAAATCATATGTTACATTGGTGAACCTGACATTCTAACGAACTTTTGCAGGTGTCGTACGGCTTCAAACTTTCTTTTTTTGCAGAAACAGTACGGAACGATGCATTTGCAAGATGAAACGACACAATCGCTCTGTCGCATCGCATTTGCGATCGCGAGCGACGCAATCGCTTTGTTGCAATGCAAACGATCCTTCGAACGACGCATTTGGCGCGACGCGACGCATCTGACAGACACCAAGCCGTAGGTAACTGGTAAAAAGATTTTTTTTCATTTCTGGTTGTTATTGTAATCTGGATCCGACAGGTCCGTGACCAGAGTTTGATTATTTCTTTCCTTTTTGTGTTTAAAAAGAACCAATCCTAGGATAGACACATTAATCTGAATTTATCAATCCTAGGATAGACATCTAATCTAATTGGAATTTATCAATCTAGGGTAGTCACCACACTTGTATTTTTGGATTAACAATGAACACCATGTTTTCGTGAAGCAACATCTTCACCTAGCATAGAAAATTTTTATTTTGGGTTTAAAATTGAACAAGTTTGTTGTGTTTGATTCGATAATAGGCATATGCTCTCCCCTATCAAAAAGCCAGACCTATCCATTTTATACTTATGCATTTATGTTTTCTTACAACCCTTAGAAGGCCTGCCGTAGTGGGAAAAAGTACTCACCCTACGGGAACGACCTAAGTGGGAACACCTAAAGCCAAGGTTTCCAACCCACTCTAATCAAAATCAAGTTGTTGATGAAAATCCAACTTGACAGTAGTAGGCAGGATAACCATCCCCAAAACCTTTGTTCTAAAGGTTGAGAGGTCTCTCGAGGGAGTATATCCATTGCCACACTGAACGAAAATACTTACTAAGAACCTAGTGTAGTAGCCAGCCGAGTCAGTAACCAAATATCGTTTCAATCACGGTGCAAGGGGAGGGAAGAATCTCCCCCCAAGACACTCACCTTATAATCACCACGGACTGTTTGCTCAGGGGATTCGGTATCCACTTCCATCACCTCGAGTACGCACCTGGAAAAGACAAAAACACGGGCGCCCTCTAGGGGGTGACAAGGCTATGTGAGTCGACGTGATTTTAAGATGTGGGTTGTGATTGCGAGGATGATCCACTTGACTATTAAGAGTGAGTCTGTTTTAACATGCACTTCATATTTTGATTTATGTGTTTGCCAACGGTTTCTAACAGTCTTCAAACAGATTAAAAATCACAAATCAAAACTGCAAACTTTCAGTTTTTTCCAAAAAATTGTATATTGTGACGCAAGTGCTTTGCTACACCGCAATCGCAAGCTACTAAGCCGCATTCACTCTGATGAGCCACATGTGAGCCATCAGGAGCCGCATTCGCTTTGTTAAACCGCAATCGACACTTATAGAGCCGCATCTGCCATTAGTGAGCCGTATTCAGTTAATTGCGCCGCATTTGACAGACATAAACCCGCATTTGCCAGACTGTGTCGCAATCGACACTTCCAGAACTGTTTTTGATTCTGTGAGCCACATTTGCTCTGTCACAACGCATTTGCTGCGACGCATTTGCTAAAACCTGCAAATAACTTCTCACTGTCAAAAACAAAATAGAAAGTCCAAAACTTGTCTTCAGTCAATCCAATCTTTCTTCATTGTTACAGTCCAAACCAAAACAATCTATTGCTCAACTTTCCATCAAACATTGCATTTGTAGGTACCCTTTTAGACTCACAATAGGTTCTCATTTGGCCTTCCATTAGATTGCATTGATAACTTCACCATCTCCTTAGACACTCACTTTTGCAAATTTTAGGAGTTGACTCTTATCATTCATTGTCCAAACTTTGCATTCAATAGTAGGTTATCATTGGACCCAATTACCTTTGTCACTTTGTCAATCATTTTGTGAATTTTTTCCCACTCAGTAGTCTAGTGTGGAAACTTCACTTTGTCCTACTTATAGTCCTTCTACGTTCCATTGGTTTTCCAAAATTGAATCATTGCCAAAAACTTTGTTTGCCCAAGTTTTTCCTCTTTAGATCTGTCGCTAGTAAGTAAATCTTAGAATCATTTATTGCATATCATTTGGCATCTCCATTTAGTGTCACTCCACTTGCATCCACAAGCCTTTTTCATAGCATCCTTTCAAAATCTAAAAAGAAACCAAAAACATAGTCTCATATTTAGATCATTTTCTCCATCATCCCAAGTTGAGCAAAACTTTGTATGGTTGAAACTAGACTACAGAAAAAGAAAAGACTCATGGATTCCTTTGGACAAGACACCAACTTTCTTGGGTTCACAACTGGCACGAACTCATTTCCTAATGCCACAAACAATCCTTGTTTTGACATGGAAAATTCCAACTTCAAACCTTTTAGTGAGATGAACATCCCATCATCACATCTTTTTGAACCATTTATCCGACGGGATGAAAATGGGGATGTCTTTGAAGAAGACATATAAGCTGATGCTCAAAACCCAGAAGTGGCCTCTTTTGTGGAAGAAATGGTCTTAAATGACTCTTCTAGATTCCTAGCTATGCTCCTTGACCAAGGGGCTAAGTTACCAAAGGGATTCGACATTAGCACTCTTAGACCAAGTTCTCCCACTCCAACATCACACAATTCCTCCATGGGAGCCTCTTCACAAAATATCATCAACACAATCAATGCTACCTCCCTTGGTCATACTACCGCCACAACCAACACAACATCTATTGGGGGATCATCTTCCCAAACCAACACCACATCACAATCCATCCCCCAACAAACATCCACCATTCCTTCACAAACAATGGGGGCAACCACATCAAACCTCTTTGGAACTACATCTAGTTCCATGAGTACATCAACAAACCTATTATTAGGTTCTTCAAGTGCCATAGCAACCAACTCATCCAACCCGTTTGGGAGAAATAAACGAAGAGTTTTCATTCAAGGCACCCAACCCACTTCATCACAGGTTAATACCAACATTCCTGTGACCCAAAACACGAACATTCCTCAAGGCCACAATCTCTTATTTGGGCAAGGCAATCAAGGCGCTTAATCATACACTCCATTTGGGCATCAACAAGCTCAAAATCAACAAGGCCATCAATCTTTCACTCCATTTGGACATTAACAAAATCAAAACCAGCAAGGTCCTCAAATTCATTCCAACATGGCAGGATATCACATCCCCACTTACGCCTCTCAAGTCCATACGTAGCAGCACATCCCTCATCAAATACTCATTTCCAACAACCGCCTAATCACAACACTCATTTCGCTCATCGGTAACCCATTCCAAATCAACACGTCTCCTCACAACATTTGGGGACTCAAGCC
This sequence comes from Sequoiadendron giganteum, assembly GCA_007115665.2. Lineage (NCBI taxonomy): Eukaryota > Viridiplantae > Streptophyta > Pinopsida > Cupressales > Cupressaceae > Sequoiadendron > Sequoiadendron giganteum. The sequence continues at coordinate 628,899,261 of CM021107.1, forward strand.
GCCTCTATCACCAACATAGGTGATGCTACCAACCATCCAATGGTGGAAGCACTCACACTCCAACTCGCTGCTCTTCAAACACAAGTGGCGACCTTGCAACAATCCAATAAAAATTCATACATGTCACATGACTTGTGTCCATATCCATTTGACACAACCTTGTATATGCCACCATTTCCTCATGGATATGTGGTCCCTCATTTTCCCAATTATAAAGGCAAAACAAACCCCATTGAACACATAAGAGAATTCACCACTAGTTGTATCGACATTGCTTATGAGCAAACTTATCTCATGAGACTCTTTTCTAGAATTCTTGGAGGTCATGCACTAGAATGGTTCTCACTTTTGCCTAAGGGAATAAAAACATGGGACGAATTGGCAAACATGTTTGTCGAAAACTATGCTTACAATATTGACACAGACAATGACATCGCCTCCTTATGCAAACTTACCCAAGAGGATGCAGGAGAGACTTTCATTCCATTCTTTCAAAGATGGAGAACCTTAGCAAGTAGATGTCCGGTAGAAATACCTGAAAAGGAGAAAGTAACCATGTTTGTACAAACTCTCCTTGGACCACTAAGGTATGGATTACAAGTCCATTGTTGCACCACTTTTGTTGACCTTGTTGAAAAGGGTGTTCAACTGGAGAAATCCTTGATTTCCAAAGGTGAACTGAAATATGGTGGAAAAACCATCAACACCACCACCAATAATAACCCAAGTAGCTCAAACGACAAAAACAAATACTGGGTTAAGAACAAGCACATCACAAATGATAATGTAGTTGATGCAAAAACCGTCAATGCAACAGGTCATGTACTCACAATCAAAGGAGTACAAAATCAAAATGCATATGTAACTACACCAACACCAACTACTAATGCTATCCAAGGCAATCATGCACAAATGAATCAAAGGCAGTTGCGTCAACCCTGGCAATTCCAAAAATGCACGTACACCCCTTTGGGTGAACCAATTGAAATTATCTTAAAGAAACTTCTTCAAAATGGCGTCATAACGCTGGAAGAGCCAAAACGGTATGACCCTAGTCAATTCAAGCCATCATGGTGGGATGACAGTTCATTATGTGATTACCATCGTGTCAAAGGGCACAAAACTTCCTCTTGTCGCCAATTGTGAAATTTGGTGCAAGCTCTCATAGAGAACCACACCATTGAGTTGGGTGGTCAACCACACCATTGAGTTGGGTGGTCAATCTTTTACATCTAATGCAGATCATACCATACACAAAAACCCACTGCAGGATCATGGTAAAGCTTCCTCGTCTGGCACAAAGCATACAAACAATCAAGCCAACCACATCCGTCCAGCGTATAATACTACTCGTCCTACATACAATTATCTTGATGGTACCGATATCAACAATCTTCACGTTGCTAATGAAGATGAATCTGCTAATACCATCAACATTAAAAGAGCCCCAGAATGCAATGTGACTACACGTAAAGGCAAGGTCACTATCTCGGGTCCTTCTACCTGTCAACCAAAGATCACCATACCTGGTCCATCCGCCAGACAATCCACCCCAAAATCGGAGTTCAACATTGTCAAGCAATTAAATAAAACACCTGCTAAAATATCCATTCTCAAACTGCTTCGTATTTCACCCACACATAAGGGCATCCTAGATAAAGTACTGCAAGAGTCATCTATCCCTACCAACATCGATGTCAACCATTTTGAGACTATGGTCGGATACCTGAATTCACCTCACCACATCACCTTTTCAGACAACAACTATTCCTCACCCAAACCATCACATAACGACGCCCTTCACATTGAAGTTTTTGTCCATAAGCATAAGGTTAGACGAGTCCTAGTAGATGGCGGAGCAGGATTGAACATCTGCTCTCTGAAATTGGTCAAAGCTCTTGGCTTCTCTGATGCATGTGTTGATGCTAGCAAGAGCATCGTCATTAAGGCATACGATGATGAAGAACGCACTTCTAAAGGCGTTATTACCATTCCTCTCCGGGTAGGACTTGTCATCATAGACACAACATGCCAGGTCCTGGATCGTGATATACACTATAATATCTTACTTGGTCGCCCATGGATTCATGCTTTAAAAGCCATTCCATCCACGTACCACCAATGCCTCAAATTCCCTTTTGATGGAATCGAGATCACTATCCCTGGAGATCCCGATCCATTCCAATATTGCACCAACCTGCGAGCTACTGCTGAGCACCAGGTACCCATCAATCGGGAGGCCTCATCTTCCACCTCATCCAAATACATTGACCCATTGACACTCACGAAATCATCCATTCCATCATCTTCTACCACACCACCTCCATCGACCTCCATCCCAAGTAAAGATATTCAGATCCAAGACCTTGGTTGTGGGGAATTCAAATTAAACACGGCTTATTGTATAACTACAATACCAAAGCCACCTAAGGACTATGGTAGACCATGTTTTGCAGTAGAGCCCCAAAATAACTTTCAAGGTTCCACCAAAAAGTGTTTTTACACGGTGGGGCGATATGGGTAATGAAGTCATTATTGACATGGACAACTGGATTTACAAAGACCCGACAGAGTTATCTCCAGTACCCTTGCATCTCTCTGGCAAAGGATATGATATATGCAAAGCCCAAGGTTTTGATGGTACAAGCGGCCTTGGAAAGAATAGCAATGGAAGACGGGAACCTATTATCATAACAGCAAGACCAAGATACATAGGGCTAGGGTATGACCAAGTCAGAACTGATGATCAACGTACCCTTGAACTTTCAAGTAAGGTTGTAATGGCTACAGAAAGTGTTGAGACATGCGAAGAATCCCTTACCGAAACAGACTCAAATGAATGGGAATGGGGATCTAACAAAACCGTCAGTGACTATGACATTGATGAACTATTCTTGGAACCTGGCCAACCTTCCTTTGAAGAGAGATTCCGCATGAAATATGACATTGACCATATTAACCGACATTCTATAAATAAGGAATGGGTAAGCATTCCTTGGAATCCAGAATCACACAAGGTGTTATCAGCCATACTCGAACCATCCCACCCCATTCTTGAACCCACCCATGAGCCAAATTTATCTAAGCCCACTATCCATACTTCTGAAACGCCAACCACTAGTCACGATGATAATTTTATCCCATATCATGACTTTGAATTCGATTCATCTGACTCGGAATATGGACCTTCCATTGCATCGGACACGGAAGTGGAAATTGACAACTTTGCCTTTACACTTGAGGCATCAATTTTCACACTTTCTGCATCCTCCCCATCCTTCACCAACACTGACGATGGCATCCCTCTTGTTTATCCACAACTGATCGACTGGAACCAACAAGATCCACCGGTGATGGACATATTTCAGAACGACGAGGCAATTGCAGAATTCATGGGACTAAGAGAAGGTATTCCATGGGGGGATCACAAAACAGGGTTCTCCATAGATCTAGATTGTACAGCTTACTTCAGGGAGACTGTGCAATCCTTCGATTGCAAAAATGCAAAAAATAAAAAAGAAAAAGAAATGCTTTTAGGTGAAAACCGCAAGGCACCTTCTGGCAGTAAAATAGTAAAAACAAAGGATGCATCCGAAGGTGAAAACCTCTCTGAGGCACCTAAGGATGGAGGATTGGACTTTCTCCCCGTAACATAGGAAAAATCAGCTATGCTCATTGAGGACACAACAAAAGTTAACATAGCCACACCAGAGAATCCCAAAATGATTCTCTTGGCTGCATCATTTTCCGATGAAGAAAAACCTGAATTTAAACAATTCTTCATAGAGAGAAAAGTTAACTTCACATGGTCATATGTTGACATGCCAGGGCTTGATCCTAAATTGGTTCTGCATCATCTTCCTTTAATCCCAGGAATCAAGCCAGTCAAACAAAAGTTGCGCAAGATGCACCCATAGATTGCACTACTTGTCAAGGCGGAATTAAAAAAGTTACTAGATGTTGAATTCATAAGGTCAATTGATTATGCGGATTGGATATCAAACATTGTTCCTATTACCAAGTCGAATGGACAAATCCGTATTTGCACAGATTTCATAGATTTAAATAAAGCTTGCCCAAAGGATGACTTCCCCCTACCAAACATAGACATGATTGTTGACCTCACGACAGGATATGAGATGCTATCTCTTATGGATAGATTTTAAGGCATAACCAAATCAGAATTGCAACAGAGGATCAGCATAAAACGACATTCACTTGTCCTTGGGGAACATACTGTTGGAACGTCATGCCTTTTGGCTTAAAGAATGCAGGCGCTACCTACCAGAGGGCTATGACAACAATCTTCCATGACATGATGCACATTATAATGGAAGATTATGTGGACGACCTATTGGAAAAATCTCTGACAAGGACAAAACATCTCAAAGTCTTGGATAAAAAATTTAGAAGGCTTGAGGATTACAAGGTTAGATTGAACCCAAAGAAGTGTGTCTTTGGAGTCACTTCAGGCAAGCTGCTAGGATACATTGTTTCAAGATGAGGCATTGAGGTTGATCTTGCAAAAGTAAAGGCAATTTTGGACATGTCCCCTCCAAGAGGAATTAGTGAGTTGCGCACACTTCAGGGCAGATTGCAGTCTATTCGTCACTTCATTGCATAGTTGGCAGACAAGTGTCAACCATTCCAATATCTACTTCGCAAAAGCATTCCATTTGTATGGATAGATAAGTGCAACATGGCTTTTGACAAAATTAAAGAATATTTATTAACAGCTCCAGTGTTAATGCCACCTATTGAGGGAAAACCACTGATTCTATGTCTCTGCAACGACAAATGCACTGGGGGAATTATTGGCGTAAAATGACCATGAAGAAAAAGAAAGAGCCATATATTACATTAGTCGCACATTAATTGGATATGAGCTCAATTACACAACCATTGAAAGGGAATGCCTTGCAGTTGTCTTTGCGGCACAAAAACTAACACACTATATGCTATGTCATTAAACACATTTGATAGCAAAAATTGACCCATTAAAATATGTCCTTAGTCGAGCAGCATTGATAGGTCGCTTGGCAAAATGGGTCATGATATTAAGCGAGTATGACATACAGTATGTGGAGCACAAGGATATAAAAGGTGAAGTAATAGCAGATCAACTGGCAGATGCACCAATCCAAGCTACTCATCCGCTGATAACTGATTTTCCTGATGAGTCAATCGTCCACGCAGAACCAACTTTACCATGGAAATTATACTTTGATGTGTCCCACACTGGTCACGACTCAGGAGCAGGCATATTATTTATCACACCACAAGGGGATTCAATTCCTAAATCATTTCGAATCGCTTTCCCTTGTACAAATAATATTGCAGAATACGAGGCATTGGTCATAGGTCTTAAGATAGCAATTCAATGGAAAATTCAGACACTCCTTGTATTTGGGGATTCTCAATTAGTCATCAACCAAGTGAATGATGACTGTGACACAAAGGACGAAAAGTTGCTCCCTTACAAGCGCATGGTGGATAGTTTCCTAATGTACTTCAAAATAATTGCATTTAAACAAATCCCAAGAACACAAAATAAGGCAGCTGATGCAATGGCTACCATTGGATCTCTTTTGGACATTCCTAAGAATGTGTCACAGTTTGAATTCTTAGTGGAACAGCTTCTGATGCCAGCATATGATATTCCAGAGTCAAAAATGGTGTGTGAGATTGTTGGTCCCAGCTCGCCTTGGTACCAGGATATATACGACTATCTTAAATCCCAAATCCTCCCACCCAACCTGTCCAACAACCAACAAAAATCCTTTATCTGAAAAGCGGCTAGACATACCATCGTCAGTGACACTTTATACCGCTGTGGCTTTGACAACACCCTTCTTTGTTGTCTTGACACTGATGAAGCCCAAACGACTTTACGAGAAGTACATGAGGGTATATGTGGATCTCATTCGAGCGGTCCAACCTTAGCTAGGAAAGTCACCAGGCTGGGGTAATACTACTGGCCGACATTGAAAAAAGATGCTCTTCAGTTTGTCAGAACATTTCAGAAATGCCAGGTGCACAGTGATCTGATTCACGCACCTGCACAAGAATTGAGACCTATCACTTCTCCATGGCCTTTTGCACAATGGGGACTCAACCTCATGGATAAGATCCATCCATCCTCTTCAAATGGCCACAAATTCATAATAACTGCCACTGATTATTTCACTAAGTGGATTGAAGTCGTCCCTCTCACCTACATCACCGGTAAACAAATATCCAAGTTCATCCTAAATTACATCATTTTCTGGTATGGTGTCCCATAATCCATCATCATAGATAACGAAAGTCCATTAAAAAATCAGGACATTCGTGAGCTTTGTGAGCGATTCCACATTCAACACCATTTTTCCACCCCATACTACCCACAAGGTAACAGCCAAGCTGAGGCATCCATTAAAACAATCCTTCGCATTCTGAAGAAGACTGTCAATGATGCTGGCCGAGATTGGCACCTACAACTTAATCCTGCTTTATGGGCCTATCGTACCAGTATCCGTACCCCCACTTGAGCCACTCCATTTTCCCTGGTCTATGGATCTGAGGCCATATTACCCATCGAGGTCGAAATTCCTTCTCTACGAGTCTCTTTGAAAGGAATGATTGATGATGAAGAGTACAAACAGACTTGCCTACATGAGCTGGAAATGCTACACGAAAGATGACAAAATGCCTTAAATCATCTGCAGGCATATCAAAATCGTCTCTGCAGAAGTTATAACAAAAGAGTCATGGTGAGAAAGTTTGAAATCAGTGACTTGGTTCTCATTCAAAATCCCAGAAATCAGGCAGACCGTGAAAAGCCTAGTAAGTTTGAGGCTAATTGGCTTGGTCCTTATATCATTACTGCCGCATTTGGTTCCAGAGCTTATCAGTTGGCCACACCTAATGGAGAACAGTTGACAGAACCTATTAATACTTTACACTTGAGAAAGTTCTACACATAGCATCAAAGAGCCTGGGCTAAAAACCTACAAAATACAAAAAAAAAAGATTTTTTTTGCAAAATACAAAAAATCGTCCCTTGATGAAAACCTGGCAAACAGGCGTCTTGGTGACACCAAAAAAATTGAAAAATGAAAAAAATAGTAAAAAGAAATGAATTCATCCAATAGTGAAAACCTGGCAAACAGGCGCTTTGGATAGGTACCATGGTGAAAACCTGGCAAATAGGCGCCATGCGTAGTCAATCATTGCTTCGTCATCTACTGTCACTCAAATCGATCTTTGTCCATTTGTCATAATCGCAAAGGCCTGACACATTCACAACATCCGTCCTAAGTCTTGTCAATTTTGACCATGGTTAACATTTGGTTGACATCATTCCTGGCATATCCTTGCCTTTGCCTTGCGTCTATCTATCTCCATTTCATTTGAACTCAGTTACTCCCCACTCTGTCTGGGGGCAAGACCTTTATCATGCAATTGCAGTGGGTACCATACATGATCCTGCATTCTTAAAAGTCTTGAAAAAATCATAAAAATCTCAAAAAGTCTTGAAAAAATCATAAAAATCTGAAAAAGTCTCGAAAAAAATCATAAAAATCTGAAAAAGTCTTGAGAAAATACAAAAACATCCAAATCAATGTCAAAATCCAAAAACAAAGTCAAAATCTGATCAATCCAATCAGTCCTATCAAAATCATTTTTTCGTCCAGGTCCGAACTATGTTGTCTCTACGCATTTGCTACGTAGGCAAGATTCATCTTTGAATCCCCAAGACATTAGGTCGGTCCTCCTAGGTTTGTCACAAAATAAATCATGATTCAAGCTTTTGTCCTTCGGACAATGTCATTGGTCGTGTCAAACTACGAGGTCTCTGAGTGCACGATGTAGGCAAGGCCATCAATCGATGGACCCCCGAGGCCGCACTAGGTCAGTCCATTAGGGTTCATGGCACAATACATTCACAACATCAAACTATCTTCAAATCAAGCAAATCTTATGTCAATCTTGAACTATCAATCTATCGGCAATATGTTTCATCAACATTTTCAGTCAATTCAGCATGTCAGCAATGACATGTAGTCAAAATCATATCAAGGCAATTTATCATGGCAAAACTTTGAGTTCGTCTTCAAGATGTGTCCTTCTGAAAAGCAACTCTTGTCATTTCTTTATGCTTTTGGATGTGTCCTTCCTAAGCATCATCATCATCATCTGGCATTTTGATGGATTCTCCTAAATCCGAGATCGATCTCCTAGATATCAACGTCATTCAGGATGTGTCCTTCCTGAATTTGATATTGCTCGACATTTGAAAAAAACTTGACATTAAAACACATGGCAAACACTTGGCAAACTTTGTTTTTCTGTCTTTTGATGATTATCAGGATATTAGTTCCTTATGTCTTAGGAACAATGACATATCATGATGATTATCCTTGTCTGCTTATCACTCTACTATTAGTTTCTCCAGGATGTCCTAACTTCAGGATTTAGAGAAGCAACGACATAGTATGATGATTCTACTGTCTGTTTTTTACTATCATGTGGCTAGTTTCTCCACGATGTCCTATCGTCAGGATTTAGGGAAGCAGCGACGTCTCATGATTAGTTTGGTTTTTCTGGTGGTTGGTCATGATAAGTGGCTAGGGGCAATTGTGTTCCTTGCATGAGTTAATGATCACCCCTTGTCTGCGACTGTTGATTTACGTGATGGTTCGACCTTGCACACTATTGATCTATGTCATATCATAGTGTTTGTTGACCATCATAACATTTTCGCCCAATGATGATTAAAGAGCAACAACTAGAATAGCACTGCAGCAAAGCTTTGAAAGATTTTTAATTTTCTGCGCTAAAATGTATATCTTTCTTCGCACTAACATCCGTCTTCGTCTTCTCTTTTGTGGTTCTCAGATGATATCCTGTGACATACAAAAACAAAGTTGCATACATAATGGCATAAGCATTTCATATTCACATCTGCATAAATCAAATATCATAATGCACATTGCATAAACACCATCATTTGCATCCATTCATAAACCATCATTTGCATCAACATATAAGCATCATAAATAAACATTTGCATCAACATATAAGCATCATAAATAAACATTTGCATCAGCATCACATCATCATTACACAATGCATACATAAACCACATCAATAATTGCATTCATAAGCATAAGCATAGTATCCATACATCTCATATCATAAAAACATCGCATAAAACATGAGAACACCATAACACATAACATCATATAGCTCACATCAAAACTACATCGCATATATATACAATCTCAAAAAAAAAATGTCATTTCACAGGATAGAGTCATATAGCATCCCAAAAATAGAGCTTGCAGGCTCGAATATCAAAATACATGTGTCTAAATGCAATTCCTAAGATGGCCCGCCTCCATCCCATGGAGGTGAACTGCGAGGTAATTGTGACTGATCCATCAAATGGAATGTGACCTGCATAGGTGTCCTCTCCTGTGTCTCACTCTGGGATCCCGTGGGATCAGTAACAAGAGGCTGGCTCTGCTCTGCCTGGTGTCCTGACGACACTGATCTATGTCCGTGCTCCGACCTGTGACTGTGACCTGATGAGTGCCTATGAGAGCTATGAGATCTGTGACCTGATGACTGCCCTCATGTAGTAGACCCTCCAGCATTGGTGTGACTACTGTTGTGGGACTTGCCGCTGTGAGTCCGACTGCCACTACCTGTCCTACTGTAGGATCGGGACAACCCTGGGTCCCGTCTATCTGGTGGAATAGTCTACTGATATAATACCTTGTATCGGCCCCTGCTCTCTGCCATCCTGGCTAACTCCTGAGCCATATCCCCTATCGGTCCATAGCACAGCTCTGTAAACTCGGTCACCCACCACTCTGACTCATGTCATCGCAATATGGCCTGATCTCTCTCAACCCGGGTGACCTCTAACTCTGCTGCTAAGGCCTTGTTCTGAGACAAGGCCGCATCGAGTCTGCTCTGTAAGTCTATGATCCACTAATCAACGGTAGCATCCATAGGAAAAATGGGTGGTCTGTCACCCTCATCATCTCCAAAGATCATGCACTCCCATAGTCGCTGATCTGCCTCATCCTCCTCCTCCTCCTCCTCCTCATCTCTCTCCTCCTTGACCCAGACCTCCTCCACATCTATGTCAAGAGGATGTCCCCCAACGAGTGGATCCTCCTCTACTCGCTCCTCCGCCACCACCTCCACCTCCTCCTCAACCACTACCACCTCCACCTCCTCCTCCTCCTTGCCACCTTTGACCTCCTTAGCCCTCACCTCTGGCTCCCTCGCCTCCGGATCCTCCTGAATGGGTGACAATGGTACACCACCCACTCTCTTTCTAACTCTCCTGGGCTACCTCTGCCCTCGGTCATCTCTCCTCCTCCTAGCACCCCTGCCATCTCCCCCACCTCCTCCATCTCCACCTCCTCCGTCATCTCCGCCACCCCCTCCACCTGCCCCACCTCCTCCATCTCCCCCATCTCTGCCTCCTCCTCCTTGCCACCATCTCTACCCTCGGCACCTTTGCCATCCCTCCCTGCACCTCTGCCACCCCGACCTCTCCTCGGAATCCGTGGAATGACTGATCTCTGATCTATAGGCGGTGGACCATCAGGATCTGTCAAAGGAATGGGCCTATGAACCTGCCTCCAGGTGTCAAACTCGACAGATGTCCTTGGATCTGTTGGACCCCCTCTACATGCCCACTAAACTGCCACTAGGCTGTCAACCTGTTGCTCTGCTACTGTCACTGATATGGGCGGCCCCCACATGGTCTCCCTGGACGACCGAGCATACTCTGTCGTGCCTACTGGCACAACCTGCTGCTCCTCAAACTGTCATAGTACTCGCTGGGGCAGGTACATCTCAATGATCCACTGGGTCTGAACAGTACGACCGATCAAGTACCTAAACTGTCTGCAAAATGATAAGTGGTCATCCTCATCCGACCACTGGGCACAATCTCTGTAGGGTCTCCAGACAAATTTGATCATCGTATCAATACGATGACGCCAATACCCGGTGTCTCCCACGCGAGTCTGACTCACTGATCCCGCATATAAGTACACGTACGACATCCCATCACCCAGCTGCTGAATCTGCACCGGTGGTCAAAATACGGGAATGCACTCCCATACCCAAATCATCAAGAGGGTAGTGCCACAACTGATGTTGTGCCCCCGATGATAGACCACCTCGTGTAACTAGTGGTACAACATAGCCAACAAGCATGGCCCCCAAGCAAACACAGTCCTTTGTCCCTGCATGCGGACAAAAACATCTCCCCATCCAATAGGAAATCCATGACCGCAACGATCGGGAATCAGCAATCCGACGATCAAAGTCATGAGCATGGCATCAAATCGAGGAAACTGATCAGCTATAATGTCCCAACCGATCTCATAACCGTCCAGGTCTAAATGTGCACCATCAACACCCTCGTACACCTCAGACATGACTTGTTGCCCTCGATGTGGATCATAAACCACTCTCTCTCCGCTGATCGAAATCCGGAGAATACGGTACACGTCCTTTAAAGTCACCGTCGCCTCTCCAGTAGGCAGGTGAAATGAGCAGGTCTCAGAATGCCACCTCTCGCAAAGAGCTGTAATAAAACCTCTGTTTGCCCGAATAATGAGCATGTAGGCAACGTGGTACAGGCCTAAGGTCATTAATTGTCGTCTCTGTCTATCACTAAGACGATCTCTGAAAGCATAAGTCGCTGAGCGGAACTCCCGGGTATAAATAGGTGGAAGCCGACTCTGCACAAGGAAAGGCCAAGGATTAGCACATATTGATCAATATTATGGAAAGTTTACTACAACTGGAAAATCAATGGTACATACAGGTTAATCAAGGCAAGGTCAACAAAAGTCAACTTTGGTCAACTACAATTGCGTCACATTGACCACAAATGCGTCACAAGATCTCGATTGTGGCACTCTGCATGACAAATGCGTTGCAATATCTCAAATGCATCATTCTGACCAGTAAATGCACAATCTCACAACAAATGCGTCATTATAGATGGCGAATGCGCGATCGCACAACGAATGCGTCGTTACGACCAGCAAATGCGTGATTGCACAACAAATGCGTCGTTCGACTTTACAAATGTGTGGTAATTTGGCAAATGCGTTTCAAAAGCACTGATTGCGTTGCAACCTGGCGATTGCGACGTTTGACCTTCCAAATGCGCAAACGCACAAAATCCTAGTCTACCTGTCGCACTTGCGTCACGACGCAAGCAAATGCGGCGAACCCGAAGGCGTTTGCGGCTTTCGTGATAGCATTTGCGTCACACCGCATTTGAAAACCCCCCATTAAACCCTCATAAATGCGTAAAATTAAAAATTTGACAAGTTGGATAGGGTACTTACCGGTGCATCTGCGCCCTCGGGTCGTCGGAATGAGCGCACGCGATATCCACGGTGTGTAGTTGTCAGAATCACCATCGTCGCTCAGAGCTCTGATTTCTGAATCTCCTATATGACAAATGAGCAAATGACATTTGGTTTAACCTTTTCAACCTATTTATAGGCTGAAAATTAGGGTTTTGACCTAGTAAGTCCTACTGGAGGCTCATTTGACCACCTTTGACTGGCATTTTGGCTAACTTAACATCCTCTGTTTTCAAAATTGTTCACGTCATTACTTATCTGGTCATAAATTGAGCTAATTGGGATATTTTCCAAATTTTTCTGACCCCGGATGGAAATTCAAAACTTTTCTCGAGGGGGCATAGACACTCCATACCTTCACTGGGGCATATTTTGGACTTGTTTTCTTTGCCACAATGCAACAAGCTGCATTATGACAAAGAGGGGCAAATGCAGACACATAAAAATGACCAAGACCTGGAAGCACTATTTTACCACCTTTCGTCATGACATGATTATAACATTTTAATTATGTTTATAACCCACATTCAACTATTAATTAAATAATTTATAATTATTTAATTAATTCATAATATCTCTCATTCTTCATGATTATTAAATAAATAAATGGTATTTATTTATTTAATATGTCACTAACTGTCAAAGTCTTCTAATAATTAAATAAAGTCATCCTATTTATTTAATTAAATCTTTATCATTATGTCCTCTTGATTATTAAATAACTATATTTTAATATATTGATTTAATATGTCACTAATTCCTAAATCCTCTTAATTAAATAGGTTTGATAATTTATTTAATTAATTAAACTACTTCTTCTAAATTAAATAATTATTTGTAATTATTTAATTATGGCATGTGACACTTTTATATTTTTAAATAAAATAAATCATTTAAAAATATCTCACATGGTTAACTGATTCTTCATTTAGTAATTAATTTCAAAAATCAATTACTAATTGCCTCACAAAATTTTTATTTTGAATTAATTTAATTCAAAAAGGGAAATATTCTTCTACAAATCAAGTAATTTCTAAAATTATTGATTTTCTAAAATCCCATCCTCTTGTCTTCTGATTTTTGCTATTTTCATCTCAACTGTCACATTCAGTCTTGATTTAATTCATTTAATTAAATCTTATTCACACATATGGGTATTTTGCCCTAACCCTAATTGAGGGTTGCCTTATTGAATCTTGACCTTTGATTCTAGGGCATTCCTCAATCTCTCATCTTGTCCGTCCGTTCAAGATTGCATTTTCTATAAAATGACAATCTTGATCTCATTTTCGGATCCATGATCATTTGCTTAGACTACTTTTATTATAGGCATTTCAATCTCACATTTTAGGCTTTTACTGATTTAACTATTTGCATAATAGGAGTAATATTCTAGATTGCATTAGTTTATTTTTCAAATCCTTCAAAGGTATTGCTAAGGCTAGGCATTTTAGAGTTTGCTCACAAAGCTGAGGGCATTCATTTTTATCACAGCAATCTCAAGAAGGTACAATGAAAGTGAAGCATGGAGGAGAGAAGACATGGGTGAGATCAATCTAGTTCATTTCTTTTCTTTCTATTCTCTATTGTATTCCATTGTTATATGATCTCATATACAGGATTTATAATGTTCAACTAACAAATCTGTGTTGCAGAAAATCATATGTTACATCATGTTTCCACATAAACAACCTTATGTAGTGACTTCATTTTTTAGGATAAACTCTTGGCTAAACTCTTCCCTAGATCCTTGAAAGACATTTCCTTGGAATGGTTTTGTTCCTTGCTGAATAACTCAATACATTCATTCAATGAACTTGTTGATGCCTTTCTCAACCATTTCCAAGTGCACATGGTTCCTAAGACGACCTTAACAGATTTAATGAGATGTAAGCAAAAGGATGATGAAAAGGTCACTGACTTTATCTCTTGTTATCAATTTCTTACTTGCAAATAAACATTAAGATTCTCGATCCTGATCTTCAACGAATGTTCATTGAAATTTTGAAAAATAATCTTCAAGATAAGATTGGGATGATGAAATTTCCCTCCTTCACATAATTGTGTACTGCCCTTCATGATTACCAAAATTTGGTTAGTAGTGGTGAAGTGAAAACTCCCTCTAACCATCCTAAAAAATCTAAACCCACACCTCAAACCAACTACCAATCATTCAAGAAACCAAATAAGGGATTTATACAACTCAATTCCCCTCTACCGACTCAACATGTTGACACCCAAGTGGCTGCTATAAAGACAAAAAATCCATATACATTTGTGGAAAGGAGTAGACAATTTACCCCTCTGCCTGATACCCTTCATTCCACCATGTTGCAACTCTTAAACAAGAACTTAGTTTCCTTACCTCCTATTAGAGCTCTCGATCCTACTAAGCCTTTACCTCCAAACTATAGACAAAATTCCTTTTGCCATTATGACTAACAAAATCGACATGATACAAAACATTGTAAGCATCTTAAACATATTATGCAAGACCTCATTGATTCTAATCATATTCAAATTGGTGGTGTTAAAGATCAAGGTAATAAGTTTGTAGCCCCTCCTAACCAAAATTTACAAATGTTTTCCAATCCTATGCCAAATCATAACATCTCTTTTGTCAAAGCTAGTGAAAACAAGAATGATGTGATGAATGTTGACACAAATGATAACATGAATAATAATGATGAAAATCCTATGGAACGTATCATTGGAATCATTGAAGTTCAACCTCGTAAGGGCCTTACCAATATGTCCCTTAACATTGCATTCTCACAAAATGATATACTTAAACATGCACCTGATGGTCCTGTTTACATAGCTGGAAGAATCAATGACAAGCCTACTAATAGGATATTAATTGATCTTGTCTATGTAGAGAATGTTATAACTGGAGAATTTGTGTTTGTGCATGAACTTTATCAAGATACTTATGAACAATCGAAAGCACAAATCAAAACATATAATGGTTTTTCTAGCCGTACAATAGGTTCAATAACTCTTCCTTTATAAGTTGGACCGAAAAGATTGAATGTCTCATTCTCCATCATCCTGACGTCAAATCAATTTCCTGTGAAGTTAGGCTACCTATGGCTTCGCTCCATGAAAGTCATCCCGTCGATAGTGAATAAGTGTTTAAATTTTCCATTTGGAAAATATATCTTTACTATGCATCATAGTAGCTTTAATCTAGTGTCTTCCTATGGGAATTTCTCATTGGATTTATTTTGGCTAAACCTATAGAACCTATTAGGCCTTGTGAGGACTTTTTTTTAAATCTTATCAAAATTTTAAGGTAATGCACATAACAAAATGATCTCTTAGCAATATGCCTTAAACCAAAATTGATCCTCCTATCCTTGATGAAACCATGATTGATCCAAAAGCCCTTCCAATTAACCTATACCAAAACATAACAAATCCTTCACCTATTTCCTATAAGAGACCACGAGATAACCAAATAAGTATTGTTGTGCCTCCTAAAGTCAACAAAGTTTATAAAATTAAAGAGAAAGTGATTAAACAACCTCCCATGGTTTCTTCCATTCCTCCCTTACAGGAAGAAAATAAACCTATGGTTGATAAACCCGCTTCTACTCAATCGCAACTTGAAAATTGAACAAAAAGAAATTGAAATGCTAGAGAGCGTAGGCATATACATTGTTCTATTGCTTGTCTGTTACAAGAAAAAATGAATCAACAACTAAAGATCAAACAACAACTCAAGCAATGCATGATGATTCTCCACCTTCAACACAAAAATATAATCATATCTCTCGACCACAACAAGACCAAGAACCTTCCATAGATATTATCATTAGACCTTCTATTGTGATTAACTTGGATGATGATGATGAGAATGCTAAGATTGATGAGGAAGTGCATAATGAGCTAAATTTATTATTTTCCTCTTCCATGAGCTTAGATGATACTAAATTTGATGATCCTCCTAAAAAGAGTGACTCACCACGTGTTGAACTTGGTGATGTTCCTAGTACAACACTTTTTGTTATCCATTTGGCTATTTATCCACCTTTTGCATATACTGAACAAGATTGGGATGTGAACGACCTGTTATAGGTTGAATCGCATGTGCTTTAATATTCTTTTATTTGTCTTATTTTCATGTTCTTTGTGTGTGATTTCATGTGTGTAATGTGATCCCACATATCATTCTGTTTGATATGTCTTTATGTTCATTCATCTATTTGTACCTACATTCTTCTATATGTCGTAAACCTTTATCTTTGTCTTGTGTTTTACTTTTGGGGATGACACAAGGCGTTAAGACATTTAGGTCTTTTCCATGTTGACTCGAAATATTTTTATTTGTTTTCTCTCTCTATGTGCCATTCTTCCAGTTCTATGAGTATTTGGGGAATGATAACATTTTCGAGCTCTATAATAACATTGTAGAAAAGACATATGTTGACCCCAAATCCATGGATTCCTTGTGTGTTTGGTATTTTATTTGGGGGAAACCCCTTTTCATGATGTAGCTTCATTTGGAAACATATGCTTGACATAGGGCTTTTCGAATAAGATCTCATGTCTTTTTTATTGTTTAGCATTTATCATTTGCTACTTTAAAGTAATTGGTCACAACATGGTGTTTATCAATTTCTTTAAAGTGGGGGCATGCATTTGCATTATCATTTTTACTATAACTTATGTTTCATAGCCCGGTCTTCTTACTTCATTCGATGTGTCTTCTTCTTGGTGGTGTCATTGGGTTTGATGTCCTCCAATATTGCGACATTTTTGAGCATATGGAATTCCTCTTAGTGGTGATGCTACGAATTGCATTCCCTAAGTAGTGAATATTCTATCCTTGACTTGTCCTCTCTTGGAGATATTAGGCATGATGTTCCCTAAGAGGAGACCTTACATGAACTAAGTGAAACCCATTTGAACATGTCTTATCTTATTTGCATGTTTTTTCATGACTGCCTAACATAATGCATCTTGCTAGCCTTGTGAAGCTTGAAGTTATAACATTTTTCATGGCCACTAGGGCAATGTTTGTTCACGAGTTCTTAGCATAATATAGCCTTCTAAGCCTTATGAAGCTTGAATTTTGTATTGTGTGGCGCCTTATCAAAGTTATCGAGAGGTATAACTTTTGTGTGCTTAGTTCAATGGGAGTCTAAAAAGAATCTCTCATTGGCCACTTTTGGATGCTCACCTAGTGGACAATGGATTTCACTAGATTGTGTGAGCATGCATTGTTGTTTGCATAGTGGATAATTGGTTTCAATTGTAAACAATTTTGGACAAACAATTAAGGCTTGATCCATATTGAGTTGGAAAAACAGTCGAGGCTTGATCCACCCCTTTCTTTTTCTTTTTTTATTTTTTTCTTTTAGTCTTTGACATTGTATGTTTGTTTATCTTGTTTTGTTGTTGCATATCATAAATCTTAGTTGTGTTCCTTTGTGCTTATGTTGGATTTCGATGGGATCTTGATCCTAGGGGCTTGGCCACTTCCTTGATCTTTGTCATCCTATCTCACTAACATTTGTACACTTGGACACCCTCTTGGTGTGTATTTGTCTACTTTAGTGCGAGTTTACTTTTGCACTCATCCTCTCACTAAAGTGGGGGATAAATGTAATGTAGAAAAATGTAATCCTTTACATTTTCAAAATTTTGGGGGGCCCTCATTTAAATTAGACTTAATTATGCCTTAATAAGCCATATTTTACATCTACAAGCCTAATAAATTAAATTTCCAAAAGGGAAACCCGACAATAATAACCCATTCACCCATGACCTAAAATGGGTCATCCTTAGGGATTTGAACCCGAATTTAAATTATGTTTTTCGTAGTATTTTAATGTCTCTAAATTTATAATTTTATGTCGGCTTTTAATGTTTAATTTTTGGGAAATTAAGGATTCATACCTATAAATACAAGGTCTTTTTATCAACTCAAGTCTAACACAATTATTATCTAGCAAGAGGTGATCTTTATAAGAGAAAATATTCTTGTCAAGAGAATTCAAGAGTAAATTTATCAAGTATTTTTTGCAGCATTCAAGATCTCAAGCATCATGTCAAATTCTTAAGCATCATGCATGTTTTTGGATCCAACATTGTGATGTAGGTTCCAAAGATCAAGTCAAGCATTCAAAGTCATATTTCAAGAATCAAAGTCCACATCCATTGAAGCCATCTCATGCAAGATCAAGATCAATATTGTATACTTCTAAAGGTTTATTCAAGGGTTTGGTGAGTTGCAACATAAAATTATTCATTCATCATTACTTTCACATTTCATTATTTCAATTCAAGGTTTAATTACCCAAACAGGGTTTCACCAAGGCAATCCTCCATTCACCAAATAAATAAATAAATCCCTCTTGTGTTTGTGTTATAGATCTTAGGTGAAATAAGGATTGAAGATCGTTTGAAGAGCAAGTTTGAAAAAATTGCAAAAGTTATCAAAGTTGTCATCAAGCCACAAAAATTCACCTACAAATATGATTTTCAACTTTTTGACATTGCAAGCTGAATCAAATAGAAACTATAGATTGACATCAGAGGCTCCTAAAAGTTGTTTGAAATACTTAACAAAAGACCCATTCACCCATGGGTGAATGAGTCCTAGATAACATCATGAAACTATCTTTTGGTGACTGGTACACATCATTCAAACCTTCTTAAATATGCAGAAAGTTTGTTGTTTCATTAGTATTGACCTTTAAATTTTTGTTTCAAGTTTTAATGGGCATAATTGAGTAGATTTTCTATTTTAAGTTTTTCTCCCAAAAGTGTTGTTCAGGTTGAAACCCCCATCCTCAAGCATAAGGAAATCAGTAGATTCCTTCATTGAGTTGACTCACCTAAGGGTTGTAAGTCAATTCTTTGTGTGGATCTCATTTCCTAATGAAATAAAGGAAAATATGTCTATCTATTATCATTTTGGTGAATTCCCCTCTCATAACATAACCTATCTTTTGTTGTTTCAGGAATAAATAAGGAAAGGCATAATAGTCCTAGATTTTTGAAAGCACGAGAGTCCATACTAAGACTGGTTTAATTAACCCCGTCGTATCCCTTATATCCAACGCTAATAATTCCCCAAAGAACCTAGGGTTTTGATGTAAAATTAAATGTACAAGAAAAAAGGAATACTTGAATTTGAAGGAATGGCTATAATCTCTCAATTTCTTGAGCATCCTCTCGACAATCACCTCAGTAAAATTATACCAAAAAGACCCCCTCCAACTCTTAAGCTTGAGGGCTAAACCCATCTGATATTCACGAACATCATTGTCGTAATCTAGGCCATAAACAAAAGTCAACATTAAGAAGACAAGTAAATCATCATTGAACAGGCTATACGCCAAAGGAAAATTAGGCATCACATTGTTTTCCTTGCGACGTGTGTCAGTGTTGAAAAAGACCAATCTGTCCTTTCTTTCATTCCAAACTCCTCCTAGTTTTCCTCTTGAGAAGTCCTCTGACATTCATTTGAAGGGAATACATAACATATCCCTGATAGCCCCCACACTAATCGTGATATTTAGATTTTCACCATGAATGACCCTAGTATATTTTTTGAGCTTTGTTACCCAGAGGTCCACCAGCTGAGGGCAAACATGAGTTCAGGGCAACATATATTGTGTACCACAAATTTTAGGGGAAAGATACCTCTCTTGCACTTCTAGGGTTTTGCACCTAAAAGGAGAGAGATCTTCCACACCCAAAACTTGAAAGGTTCATTCGAAGATTAGGGGTTTTAATGTGTGAATGTGTGTGATTGAAGTGATCTAAATGCTGAAAACTAATGAAATAAACTAACTATTGAATGTAAACTATTGAAATGCAAAAGATGTTTGAAAACACATAATGATATGCAAACATAAACTAAATATGTAAACAAAACTAAATGGAAAACTGTGAAATGAAAGGTGTGCACCTAGAGTGAGTTGCAGACTGGAAATACTGTTGATGCTAGAAATTTGGCCTACTAGGGCTAATTCGCCATTCTAAACGACTTAGTCCTAGATTTGGAAAACTGCATCGGAGCCCGTTTCGGCCAAATGGGTATCCAAATCTACATAGAATCTCCAAAAAACATGTACAATAGGACTAAGTCACCACTAATGGTGACTTAGTCCACTTTGACTTTTTTGAAAGTTTGAAAGTGGAAATGGAAGCCCTCAGTCTGCACTTTCTACTCCTCTAGGTATCCGATTCTGAAACTCCAGTTTTTGACATTGTAAGAGACTTTTAGTGGATGTTTTGCCCTAGCCAACAAGGAGGTTTCTTCAACAAGCTTTCAATACATTCTTCAATTATGTTCAAGAATTCAATATTCCTAAGTCTACAAACACGCAAAGAGAGAAGGAGAAAATGTTGAATGTTAGGGCATGGGGGTTTGCCTTGGTCAAACCCATTTTAGATAATTAAATAAAATGATGAAATAAGATAAGAAAGCATGAAATATGAAGTAATGGAGTTACTACCTTGTCATGATGATTGATCTTGAGTTGTTGCAACAGTGGTTGAATTTTAAGCCCTTGAATGCCTTGGAAGAATGTCTTGATGACTTAGAATGCAAAAACCCTAGCTTGTTTAAGAAGAATGATGAAGAGAGGAATGAGATAGATGATAATAGAATGAGAGGACTAGAATTAGGGTTAAAATAAGGAGAAAAACCCTTATTTATACATTTTGTGCCCTAATTTCTCAAAAATAACACATCATAGGCCGACCTTAGGGTTTTGGAGACAAAATCCCACTAGAAATTTGATTTAAATTTGATTTTTATGCCACATGGGACTAAGTCGCCCAAGGTGGCGACTTAGTCCACCTGGGAAAATTTAATTGGTTGTCGGGAATTAAAATATGATTAATGATGCTTGTCGGGATTATCTTCAGAAACACACTTAAGTAAGGCTTATAAGTGCATTAAGGGGTCATTTTAACATAAGAAAGGGTTGATTAATTGATGACAAGCCTAGGAAAGTGTGAGAGTTTGTTACAACTCTTTACAACACTTTGAAACAAGGCTTGGTAGGAGGTAAAAAAAAGAGGTCCAAAATCCATAGGAAAGGCCCAAATGAGTGGTCAAGGCTACACTTTTTGGCAACACATTTAGCCCCCACTTTAGTGAGAGGATGAACTTGCTTCAAAATCACACTAAATTAGCCAAATGGAGATGGTAAAGGATGACAAAGATGAAGAAGGCAGTCAAGTCCCCAAAATTCAAGATTCTAATTCAAATAGACATAAATGCAAGAAGACACATTCAAGGGTGAATGATTTGTAACAAAATGAGATACATGATCATGCAATGACAAGAACTAGAAGGAAGAAAAGAATAAGCAAAAGTAAAAGGGTGGATCAAGCTTCGACCACTTGTCCAGGTAGTTGTAGATTAGATCTAGGTTATCTGTCCAAAAAGATGATGCATA
Source organism: Sequoiadendron giganteum (assembly GCA_007115665.2). Lineage (NCBI taxonomy): Eukaryota > Viridiplantae > Streptophyta > Pinopsida > Cupressales > Cupressaceae > Sequoiadendron > Sequoiadendron giganteum. Next base: position 628,921,081 of record CM021107.1, read on the forward strand.
CTCACTCTGGGGTGACGAGACTTTTGGTTGTCTGTCGGTTGAGAAGGCCCAAAAGGTGAGAAACATACACTCGCGACTGGTATGCACTCACACACACACAGGTGGCTATGGGGAAAGTCGTGCCACTGGTTGGGCTTCTTGCTCAAACCATACCAAAGTTATACCTCCTAATAACTTTGATAAGGCGCCACAAAAGAAAATGATTTCTGAAATGATGTAAGGAATGTTCAAGGGGATTTTGCTTAGTTCATGCAATGTCTCATATTAAGGAACATCATGCATAATGTCTCCAAGAGAAGAAAAGTGAAAATGGACTCATCTAGTTTCCAAGAGAGGAAAAGTGCAATGTCTCATCTTGAGCAACATTTTCAAGAGAAGGAATCACAAGAAAAAGAAAATCGCACAATGAAATATGAGTGTCAATGTATGCCCCCACTTTAAAGCATATGCTAACACCATTACTGTGAGCAATTTCTTTTAAAGTAGAAGAAGGAATGAGAGATTGTTCGGAAAGCCCTATGCCAAGTCATATGTTTTTTATAAGCTATTTCATGAAAAGGGTAGTATGTCACATGCGATTCAACTTAAGACATGTCGTCCACATCCCAAGCTTGCTCTTATATATTTCATGAAAGGTTAATGACTAGCCAAAAGAGACAACAACAAGTGACATACGAAGACAAGGCTATCTAACCCCTTGCCCCCACTTAGTGCAGGGCAAGAGTGAGTCGAAAGGATTGATGAGATGCAAGGTAGAGTGAAAACTAGTATCAATTAGAGGAATGAGATGCCCCACATAAGGGAGAGCACCAGGCTCCTTAAGATTTTAGATTTTACTACTCAAGGCCTTACATTCATTTGTAGAATGACCATGAACTCTATGATAGGTGCAAAATGAATGTTTGTAATAGAATTTATTGTGAGTTCGTGGCGGAAGAGAGATGAAGTGATCTTGGAAGAGTCTTGATAAGATACCCTCTTGATCGAAGGTAGAAGGTGGTCCCTTATCTTGTGACAAAGGTGTTTCTTACTTAGTACAAGATGTCATACTTATGCAAGGTGCTTTGGATTGTAAGATTTTGTACACTCCTTTAGAGGAGTGTGTAAAATCTAAATCATTAGTGTTTTGCGAGATGGCATTGGCATTAAGTGAAGGTTTGTTTGTTTATTGTGATTGTTGTAAAGGATCACTTGTTAGACCACTAGTGTCCATCATTTCAAGATACACTGACATGGAAGGTGATTTAGAAGGATGGTTTTAGATGGTGTTGATGTTGGATGAAGGTTTGGTGATTTCAATGAAAGGATAAAAACCAAGACCATGATTTGTTGTTTGCATGTTAGGCTCGATAGGGGTGTGGATACCTTGTTCGTTAGCACCACATCCTTTTTCATTGTAACCAAGTTGTTCATGAGATCATAACCTTTTCCATAAATCTTTTTCAACACTTTTGGATCGAGTGTTTGTTCGTTGTTGGCTTCTTTGTCTAAAGTAGTTGAGGTGGATTATTTTCAAGGATTGGTTGAGTCTTGTGTTGATAGGATTGCGTTTCACTTTTTAGAGTCTTTGTGTATGATCTTGGATTCTCCTAGTAAAGGAGGTGTGTAGTCTAAAGAACCCCAATCATCGACTAAGGGCCTTTGTTGTGCAGGTTCCACTTGTTTGGTTGGTGTTGATGTGTTGAAGGGTTTCAATTTTTTTTTCTCAAGTTGTAAGACACTAAATGGCTTAGGATCGACATCAAGTGTGTACACTTTGTTGTTGTAGATATACTTCATCTTACAATGAAGAATGGAAGGCACCCCATTCATTGCATGAATCCATGACCTGCCTAAAATGAGATGATATGAAACATCATGTGGCATAACATGGATCAATGTGTCTAATGTGGCCATTCCAACTATAAGAGGCAAAGTGATCACACCAAGCGGTTTTTGTCATACATTGTCAAATCCACTGATAGATAAAGAGGTAGGTTGAATGTTTGATTTATCCACATGCAGCCTATCCAAAATATTTACACTACACACATTAACAATGGAGCCATTGTCAACAAGGGTTCACTTTATCCCTATTCTTTTGTATTGAGATATGATTACGAAAGGTTTAGCTTGTTTTTGCACTTCCAAAGGAGGGAGCTCACTTTGGTGGAAAACAATGTTAGCAGTCAAGCCTTGAACCATAACTGTTATGTCATTTGATTGCATAGTAGAAGGGATAGGAACTTGTTGTAAGGCATTCTACATCATGTTGTGATAGTGAGGGGAGGCTTGAATAAGATCTCATAATGAGATCTTAGCAAGAGTATTCTTAAGTTGGTCGATAAGATCATACTCCCTAATGAGTGAATTTAATCGAGGGGTGGCAGGAAGAATGGGAGTGGATAAAGGTAAGGGTGTTGAAGTTGGTTGTTGTTGGCGCAAATCACTTCTAATGTAATGTGTATGGGCAATAGTATTATGACTCGATTGTTGCAACACATTATGCTTAGGTGGGTAGAGGATAAGTTCAAGTTTAGGTTTGCATGAAGGGGGATAAAGGATGAGTTGAGGTTGAATAATATTAACGTCCCTTAAGGAAGGAGAGTCTAACATGGGCTCTACATCTTCTTCTAAGGGCATAATATTACTATTTTTAATGGTATATATGTCTTACATCATGATATCCTCCCTAGGAGGAGAGATTTTAGGAGAACTACAAACCACATGTTCTTGACATTCGAGGGTTGGTTCTTCTAAAATGACTTCATCACAAGTAGGGAATGATCAATGATGGGATTATTAAGAATGGGATGGGGAGGAAAGGGTTCTATTTGATTATCTTGTTTGTCTAAGGTCTCATTCTCTTGTTCCATACTATCTACCCTAGTAGGAGAGATTGTAATATGGTCACCACTAGCTTCATCACAAGGAGGGGAGGCATCAAGAGAAGGACCACTATGATTTTCAAATAGATTGTCCCAAATGGTGGGAACATTAGGGAAGGGAGGGTCAAGAGTCTCATGACTTGTAATAGGTATACCTTCTAACACCAACCTATCCTCTTTGCATCGAGGAGGGATATCAGAAGAAGGGAAAGTTTGGTTGTTATGGTTATAGAGACTAGGTAAGGTGATGTTAATAGATGTTTTGATGATCTCATCTTGTTGTTGTTTAATATCTTGCAAAGGGGGATGAGGAGAGGGACAATCAAGACCCTCAAAGCTTGTATCTTCTTTCACCAAGATACCTTTGTTACTAATAGGAGCGGTATAGGGAGAAGCACAAGTATGATTGTTATGACTATCAACACTAGCAGCCTTATCAATGGGTAATGTAATGTTAAGAATTATGTCAATGGTTTTGTTGGTGTAATCAAAAGTGAACTCATAAGAGGGGATGTTGTATTTATGCAATCCATTTTGAACCAAATCAAAACCACATCTCTTAAAATTAAACATGCTATGATGAAAAATTAAAGAAAGTACAATGTAATGACTTAAAGTGAAATGTTGAAATGCAACTTTTAGATGTAAAACAAGGTAATTTTTTTTATTACACTATGCAACAATCTGAAAAGAAAATGTAGTAGATGCAAAATTGAAACTAGGCAATAAATCAAATGAACTAATTTAAGCTAGATTTAGTGAAATGGATATAATAGAAACACAACCAATTGATATAGATAGGTAAGGGAAGCACACAAAATCCTAAAAATAGGGTTTTCAGCTCTATAAATGATAATTTTAAGGGCCTAAAGGGACTAAGTCGCACAAGGTGGTGACTTAGTCCACCTGGTGATTTTTTTGAGAATTTGCAAAATATTTTGATGAATGTGGGTGGTTTCTGTGTTGTATGAGGTAGACCTTAAATACAAATGCAAAATTTCAAAAATGTTTAATGTTTTAAGATGCAAAAATGCAACCTATATTCATTTTTCACTAATGCAAAGTTTAGAAACCCTAGAATGCACCTTCACTAATGCAACATGCAATGCAAGCTAATTCTAGGACAATGAAGAACTCTAAAATAGAAAGGAAGGGAATTCAAAAGTCGGGTTCACCAAAATGTACCACAAATTTTAGGGGAAAGATAGCTCTCTTGCACTTCTAAGGTTTTGCACCTAAAAGGAGAGAGATCTACCACACCCAAAACTTGGAAGGTTCATTCAAAGATTAGGGGTTTTAATGTGTGAATGTGTGTGATTGAAGTGATCTAAATGCTAAAAACTAATGAAATAAACTAACTATTGAATGTAAACTATTGAAATGCAAAAGATGTTTGAAAACACATAATGATATGCAAACATAAACTAAAAATGCAAACAAAACTAAATGGAAAACTGTAAAATGAAAGGTGTGCACCTAGGAGTGAGTTGCAGACAGGAAAGGAGACTGGAAATACTGTTGATGCTAAAAATTTGACCTACTGGGACTAATTCGCCATTTTGGGTGACTTAGTCCTATATTTGGAAAACTGTAACCGAAGCTCGTTTCAGCCAAATGGGTATCCAAATCTACAAAGAATCTCCAAAAAAAATGTACAGTGGTCTAAGTCACCACCAATGGCGACTTAGTCCACTTTGGATTTTTTGAAAGTTCGAAAGTGGAAATGGAAGCCCTTGGTCTACACTTTCTGCTGCTCTAGGTATCCGATTCTGAAACTCTGGTTTTCGACACTGTAAGAGACTTTTAGTGGATGTTTTTCCCTAGCCAACAAGGAGGTGTCTTCAACAAGCTTTCAATTCATTCTTCAATGATCTCCAAGCCTTCAATATGCTTAAGTCTGCAAACATACAACTTGAGAGAAGGAGAAAATGTTGAATGTTAAGACATGGGGGTTTGCCTTGGTCAAACCGCTTTTAGATAATTAAATCAAATGATGAAATAAGATAAGAAAGCATGAAATATGAATTAATGGAGTTAATACCTTGTCATGATGATTGATCTTGAGTTGTTGCAACAATGGTTGAAGTTTCAACCCTTGAATTCCTTGGAAGAATGTCTTGATGACTTAGAATGCAAAAACCCTAGCTTGCTTGAGAAGAATGATGAAGAGAGGAATGTGATAAATGGTAATAAGAGAGGACTAGAATTAGGGTGAAAATGAGGATAAAAACACTTATTTATACATGTGTCCTAATTTCTCGAAAATAACACATAACAGGTTGACCTTAGGGTTTTGGAGACAAAATCCCGCTAAAAATTTGATTTAAATTTGATTTTTATACCACATGGGACTAAGTTGCTCAAGGTGGTGACTTAGTCCATCTAAAAAAATTTAAGTGGTTGTCAAGAATTAAAATATGATTAATGATTCTTTTAAGGATTGTCTTTTGAAACACACTTAAGTAAGGTTTATAAGTGCATTAAGGGGTCATTTTAACATAAGAAAGGGTTGATTAATTGATGACAAGCCTAGGAAAGTGAGAGTTTGTTACAACTTTTTACAACACTTTGAAACAAGGTTTGGTAGGAGGTAAAAAAGAGGTCCAAAATCTATAGAAAAATCCCAAATGAGTGAAAAGTGTTAAAGCTACACTTTTTGGCAACACAATTGGAGCAGGCCAGTGTGCTAGAGTCGCACTCTAAGAGACTTTGTATTTCTAGCTTTTAACTTGGAAGCTCTCCTTTGGAGGGCTCCTTCTCACAAACTCTTAGGGTTTGTATGTACCTTTGGATAAAAAATATTGTCCGCGTAATATTTGATCAGCTCTGGTTTGATGGGATCACCATGCTTTTTGAATTTGATGCGAAAAAACTTCATGCCTCAGGCATCGGTGGGTTAGTGAAAGAAATCTCCCCAAAAACATTGACATAACGGACATATTTTGAAGTCACTTTGACATTCCTTCCAGAAGTTGATGCTTTAGCTGCCATTTTTTCATGAATTTCAGCAAACCTTGCTAAGAATTGCTTATGCACTTTGAGAATTTTACACTTGCTTTGAGAGTTTGATACTTCGAATTTTCTTTCTTGTCAATACTTCTTTTAATGTTCACCGCTTTTAATCATATTGGAAATAAATGCATGGCTGACACGACTAACGTTTGGAGCGCTGCCAACGGGGTGATACATGCACATTAAATGCCAACCTTTTTGGGGAATGTAAACTCCACTTCGAGAAGGGAATTTTGGTACTTCCCACACATTGCTTTTAAGGAAGCACAACCTTGAAAGATGGGAGGCATAATCTGAGAAGACATTTGCCTTAACCAAGCAAGAGGTGGCATTAATAGTGATCTTTTCATAGTGTAATCCTAATTAACAAGCAAGAAGGCGACAAAACACTTGGCGACAGGCAGCATGCTTGGCATTAATGCCAACTCATATCGATTACAGGAGCCTTTGTGAATACTTCTTCGTACTATTTCCTTTCATGTCGAATCACCAACTTTCATTTGTCGTTATCGTTCTGACAAAGAAAAGATTTTTTGTTTGGGAGTTTTCTGGTTCGTTTTCTTTATAAATTGCCTCCTATTCCATCGTAAAAAGTACTTGTCATTTTGTAAGCTTTGTTTTTGTGTCTAAAGGTAGGGGCACTCCAATTAGGCTTCTAGGTAGGAAGAATCAAGTAGCCTTCATAGGAGAGGTTAAAGTTGAGAGAATTAAGTGGCTTCTGAAAACAAAGAACCGCCTGATAATCACTGCATTTAAGTGAGTGTTGGGTGCAGACTTTGTCTCTAATGCCAACAATTATTGAGTGAATACAAACATGGTCTTGAGGTTTGTGGTCTCGAGGTTTGTGTCCTCGTTGCTGGATCTGAATGTCCCTAAGCCTTACGTGGTGGATTTATCGAAGACAATGTTATCCAAATATTATCTGGTGGGTTTGGAAGAGGTCATCGATGTGGCCATCTTGAGCCTTGGCATCCCTTCAGCCATGGACCTTCGACGTCATGTCGACAATGCCAAATTGGTGTCGTGTCTTCCTCTACTGGCCGATTTCAGACCACTACACTGGAGCAGTGTCACCAGTGGGCAAGGCCTACCAGTTCCTTCCTTCTTTATGTGAATAATGTCGAGCTAGTTTACAATGTGGAGTGGTATACTGAGTTTCATGGCTTTGTATACAATCCTGGGGGAGCGGTGGTGTAACTTGAAGATTAACCCCCCGTTGGATTCCTCATAATTGCACACTTTTTGGTTGGAGCTTCTACCGTCGTATCCTCAGAGAAAGTCATCATGTTTTGTGCTAGCCATGGTCATTGTGTCATAGCCTCACATCATCTGGGTTGACGTTTTTTAATCATTTTGGTTGTTGGGAAAAGGACATCAATTTTGTAAACTTTGTTGCATAGAGCTTTTCCAAGCTCTTTTATGTCTTAAAAAATAGGCCTAAGTGCCTGCGACTATATTTAAATGATATTATCAAAATAGAATATATATATAGCCTTTTCTCTTTTTTGTATCTTGTTTTTCTCTCAAAAAAAAGTGTATTTTACAAAATTTATACATATGGTACATAAATTATAAAATTTACAAGAAAACGTATCATGGGTTTTTAATTAAAAAACTTTAAATGGAAACCATTTACCGGTATTCCCACAACATTTTTGTCTATGTCTTCTAGTTCATAGGCGTTGCTTCCTTTGCATTTTAAAATGTGGAAAGGCCTTTTTCATAGAGTGTCAAATTTGGCATGTTGCCCCGATCTGGCAGCACGTTCATCATATTTCAAGACCAGACTACCCTCTTTGAAACCAAGGTCAGAGGTCTTTTGGTTGAACAATTTCTTGACCACCTATTGGCAGTTGATCATGGCGTCAAATGTCTTCTCACATGTTTCCTAAAGGTGTACTAGCTCAGCTAGTCTTACCTCCATACTGTCGTTCCAAGAACTTCAATAGTTGTAATGTTGAAATTTTCATAGAGATAGGCAGAACCACCTCTTTGTTGTACACCAATTCATAAGGGGAAGCCTTTATAATTTTTTTGGAGTGGTGTGGTCTACCCATAAGGCCACCCGTAGGTGTTTGTGCCACTCCCTTTATTGTTTTGAATTGATTTGTTTGATTATTCAAATTAAATTCTTATTCATAGACTTTGTGAGCTTGTTCCCCTGCGGATAATAATTGGACAAAGTTTTGAGGTAGACTCTGTGCTGGAGGGTGAACTTCGACATCCCAACCCCTACAAAGTCTCATGTATTGTCGGAGATGAGGGTCTTGGGAGAGCTGAACCTTCCTATTAGTTTGCCTAGAAAATTGATGATTTCGGCCTCAGTAGTAGTTTTAAGTGGGGCCACCTCCGTCCACCTAGCGAAGTAGGTTGTTGTTGTTAGTATCCACTTGTGTTCTAAACTAGAGATGGGATTAATCATCCCTATGAAGTCCAAACCCCACTATGCAAAAGGTTCTTCTACCATGATCGGGTGCAAAGGCATGGCATAATTATTTCGCTTGATGACAATGAATTGGCATTGTGGACATTTCCTTACCAGGTTATGACATTCTAAAAATAGGGTGGGCCAATAATAACCCACATACATGATCTTTAAAGTGATAGTTTTCACGGAGGTGTCTGCCTTCTAAGCTACTATGAAATTCACCCAAAATTCTTTCAATTTGTACCTTGTCTATGCAATGGAGGACACTGTCAAAATTCCTTTTAAAAATGAGTCCCTCAATCATAACATAATTGACGCCTTATAGCCTATAATACCTCCTTTTGTGTTTAGGAGTGTTGGTCGAATACCTACCAGTTTGCATGAATCTTATCCTATCAATCACCCAAGACTCATCTAACTCGAACTAATTTGTAAAGACATCCTCAGACCTTTATGCTTCCATCCTGGGACTGTGCTCTTTAGCAAGATATTCGCATAGGCCTCTACCTCTGACCAATTTCATAGGTCAAATCTCGACATCATATTCCAAGATCTTGGTGATCCAATTAGCTCTTTTTTCGGTGATGTCCCCTTCCATGATATATTCCCTTATACTAGGGTGAGCAACAAGGACTATAATCTTGCTTGTTGAGACCAAGTGTCTAAATTTTTTTAAGCTCTTCACAATAGTGAAGGCCTGTTTTTCCACAAAATTATATCTGGTCTCATACCCCTTTAGGGTCCTTGAATGGAAAGCGATGGGGTGTTCTCTACTTTCTTCATTGTCCTTATGTGTTAGGATGACACCTATACTATGCTCGCCATTATAAACATATAAAATGAAATCTTTTGAAAAATTTGGGTTTGCTAACACTGAAGTTGTAGAAATAACTACCTTTATCTTCTCAAGAGAATCTTTTCCCTCTAGAATCCACTTAAAAGATAGACCCTTTTTAACATTATTCTAATAGGTCTTGTAATTCATGCAAAATCTGAAATAAACCTGCTCACAAAATTTATCTTTCCTAAGAAAGATTGGACTCCCTTTTGGTTAACCGTAGCGGTAATTCTCTTAGAGATTTTACCCTTTCACGATCAATAGTTATTCCTTGCTTAGAGACCACAAAGCAAAGAAACTTACCTTGTGTTATCTTGAAAACACATTTTTTGGGATTTAAAGAAACCTTAAAGTGTTGACACCTCAGGAAGACTTTTTCTAGGTGATCAAAGTGGTCACCCTTAAATTTTGAAAATATAGTTAAGTTGTCCAAATAAATGAGGATGATCTTCTTGATTAGATCCTTAAAGATGACATCCATTGCATTTTGGAAAGTGGCTCCCACATTGGATAGGCCAAAAGGCATCTATACGTAAGCGAACATTCCCCATTTGGTGGTGAACGCCATTTTATGTTGGTCCTCACCTTTTACATTGACCTGGTTGTAACCTGAAAAAACCATCAAGTAGAGAGAACATTTTTTATCTCACCACAGTCTGTAGGATCTACTCCATCGAAGGTAGAGGGTAATGATCCTTCATAGAGACTTTGTTTAGGTCTTTGAAATCCATGCAAAGTCGGATATCACCATTCTTCTTTCAGATTAGAACCAAATTAGATACCTAGCTAGAATGCTTGATTGGGTATATGATTCTAGACTTGATTAATATTTTTAGCTCCTATGCCATCAAGGCCTCCACCTTTGGATTGATCAACCTCTATTTATGTCAAATCAGTAGGGCCCCCTCATTAGGTCAATGGTGTGCTAGATTATGCTAGGGTCATAACCCTTCAAGTTATCATAGGTCTAATCTATGACTCTGTTGTATTCGACACACAAAGACCTCAACCTTTCCTTGTCCTTTTACAGAACATTCTTCTCGACCTTAAGCTTTTTGTCATCCCCAACATTGAGATCTTCATAATCCTCTTGGTTGGCGACAAACCTACGTTTATTGTTCCTTGCATCCTCGCAATCAAAAATATTCTCGAGAGAAACTAGACCTATAGGGAGCTTATTATTTTTGAGCTAGATCATTTGTGCCTCATATGCCTCCTCCAATCTTGGTTATATTTGTTTGGTGAATTCACCTGACTTTTGTAGGAAAGTGGCGATATGAGAATCATCCTTGAAAACTTGCCAATTTTGATTATTATTGGGAATAGAGGGTCGGACTGTGACCTACACCACATTTTGGCCCATGTTATGATCAAAGGTTAGCTTAAATTGTGAGCCAATTGAGGCCATTCTATTTGCAGTGATATTTTGCAATCTTGGGACTACTTAGATATTGAAAGATTTGAACCCTTCAATTAAGTCCCATACCCTATGCCAGTATGATCACATTCTTACATTCTTCATGACTGCTTATTCCCTGACGTTTTACCACTAATGTTCAATCTCCAAACACTTGTAACCCTTCAACACCCATTTTTTATACCAATTTTAGGCCATAGACCAATCCTTCATACTTTGCATCATTGTTTGTGCATGGAAATTGGAATAAAAAAGATCTAAGAGTTTTTGATCTTGTTGGAGATAAAAGGCAGATTCTTGCCCTTGAGCTGGTCTTATAAATGACACCATCAAAGTGTAAATTCTAGAACTCATGTTCATCTTCTGAGTGGTTTCCTGAATTATTTTGTTCCTTAATCAACTTTGGGATGACTTGGTTTGCATCAAAAATTATATATGTACCTAGACTAGTGGCATGAAAGTGACCGAAAGGGTCAGAATCTATAAATTGATTCAATAAAACTTCCTCTTCTGGACTCTGATCACCTATGACCTCCTCATCCTCAAGCATCTCGATGCAATATATTTGTTTCTTAGAAATAAAGGTGTGCATGACTTCAAAACTCATTACCACAACTTCTACAGTATGCTCGGGATGGAGCGATTTAGACAATATTTTCATTTTTGCATTGTGCTTGGTTCTCAATATTAGGTGGGTCCAATCAAGAGCCAAGTATTCACTAATCTTGGTTGTAAAATCTCTTAACAAGCACATCCCAAAAATGGTAGGGATGTCAATTACAACCACCTCTTGGGTGACCATCTGACTTGGGTAGGAATATAGGGTCAAAGAGAAGCTTTTAATTTGGCCTATAGCTTGAACCTTCTTTCCATCAAGTTGCATAATTCCATTTTCAAGGAACTGATACTTAAAATTCAGGGCTTCAACTACCAGTTTAGGCATTACGGTGGTGTTAGTGCTCAAAGCTATCATATTGTTATGCAACAATTTGTCTCCCAAAATGAGAGTTAATAAAAAAGGGGTAGGCTTCGGTTTACATACCTCTTTTCCATCTACCTTTTCCCTCTTATTCATGAATGTTGCAACATTCGAAGATTGAGGCCTTTAACTGGGTATTTTGTCCTTCTCCGAGTTGTAAATTGGGATCAGGACTGGTTGCGAGGGTTTCTCCTCTTCCTTTAGATCATTTTGCAATAAGGTCATTTGTTGTGGGATGGCCAAAATATCCCATAAGGATACATTGATGGGAGCTTTCTTCAGTTGCTCCACTATGTTAAGTAATTCAATCAAAGGTAACTTCAGAGGGACCTCCCTTCATTTTAGAACTGGTTGATTCATCATAGGTGGACTGATTGTTGTCTGTGACTCTTTGTTGGGTCAAGAATGGTTGCAACTGCAGTTGTAGCTACTACACCTATTTGTAATAACCCATTCTAATTATTACCTAATTATATTATTGCAATGACATTATGAATATTAAATTTTAAAAAGACATAACTAAGTAGCTATTGTTAGTCATAGCAACACATGTCTAATTAAAATGCATCAAAGATATATCTATATATATATATATATTCAATTTTAATGTCATTTACAATATCCAAGTTGCCTTGGCACATAAGGCCACATAGTCAATACAATGTATAAATTTACATCAAGGTTACATCATAGACCAAGATAGTCTTAAAAACATCCAAGGTTTCCTCTTGACACTTGCCTCCACTGGTGGGCGAGAACATGGTTGAAGCACTTTACCACCCAACCACAAAGCTTATGCTTCGCCGAAATTTTTCCAACTTGAAGAATACTTGACCCTGCACGGAAAGTTTAGAAAGAGAACAATTTGCAAGGTGGAATGTGGTGTGTGCCCAAACATCAACATGCATATCTATCTATGAGTTAGAAAAATGCAATATCTATGCTAGGAATGGCAGAGAGTGTCATCACAAAGTCCATACATACAGAATGGGATAATTGCTTGGCCAAGCATAAGAATAATGTTACAACAATAAACAATAGGTTTTGGATAAAGCAAAAACCTATACTCTCTAAACTCCATTTCGACACCCGTCCCAGAAGGTAACTTTCTACAACACAATTATTCCATAACTACTATCTACCCTTTAGCAGCATCTTCCCTGAGGTTCTCTATTCTATTGAGGTGTTGTTGTTTTACTCAATTAAGAGAATATTCTTTACACACTTATCTATGAAAAAGTAATTCAGTCTACTTATTTCATCATTAAACAAATAATCAAAAAAATGATTCAAATGGAACTGATCAATACATTATCTAGTCATATCATACACATGACACATGATTACATTCAACGTAAATCATTATTCATTTAAGAATGAATTCAATAAGTAACAAAAGAAGGTATGTCACAAGTATGTGTATGTACGTAGACGAAGGTCTTTGTGCATACACATATATTTGCCAACTTAAGTTATAAATTTTTGCATACATTCTAAAATAAAAACCAATAAATTAAATTGCTATCATTCAAATAATGTTTCATATTGACATATTGTTGTCAGGTTACAAGAAGTAAATGAATCTTAAGAACAATTTTGTTTGAATAGTTTTCCCACATATTGTTATGTCGTTTGTATCAAACAAAGTTGTGATAGAAAACTATGTTGTTGTAGCCAAACAACTACTGTTTATACACATATATGTGCCAACTTAAGTTATAAATTTGTGCATCCATTCTGAAATAAAAAAATAATCACTCAAATTTCTATCATTCAAATAATGTTTTAGATTGACATATCATTGTTTGATTACAAGAAGTAAAAGAATTGTAAGAACAATTTGTTTGAACAGTTTTCCCACATACTGTTATGTTGTTTGTATCAAACCAAGTTGTGATAGAAAACTATGTTGTTGTATCCAAACAACTACTGTTTATATAGAACGATGCTATTTACAACTAAACAATTATAGTTTATAACAAAACAATGTCATTTCCAACTAAACAAACATTGTTTATAATAGATCAATGTTGTTTACAACTAAATAAATATAGTTTATAATAAAATGATGTTGTTTACAGCTAAAGATACAATGTTTATAACAGAACGATGTTGTTTATAGCTAAAAAATTACAGTTTGTAACAAAATGATGTCATCTACAACTAAGTTTATAACAAAATCATGCTATTTACAACTAAACTATTACAATTTATATCCAAACAAAGCTATTTACTGAAATTTATAATTATAGCTCCAAGTTACCATTGCTTCATTATTTCAAGTTCTATCATTTTGAGAACAATTGTATATATAATATATATATAAGAAAATAACCAAATAACAATGTTATTGATTCCGGAAAGGTAATTAAAAGAACTCGAACAACATACTAACCATTTATCAAAACTAATATTTTGATCATAATCATGGGATCAATCTTAATAAGGCTCAGGTTTGCAGAACCCTCGTTCAATGTTTTAACAAAATATACCTTTGTCATTCTATGAACGACCAACAGTCGTTTGACTATTGCTCTATAATACAGTGGCCGAGGCTAAAGCCATATATGTCGACCCTTGGCTTGGATATATTCACCCCAAGGATGATATGGGTGCCATTCATGGAGAATGATAGTTTACATTACCATACATGAAAGCTTATTGCTGGAACGAATTTAACATTCCACCATCGTCCTTTATGGACTAGGCGACATGATACAATATTATCACTGTGACATAGTAAGGATAACACAACTACAAAGAATAATAGAAATTCATATTACAACATTGGGTGACATAAGCCCACCATCGCTCACAGTGACGAGGCAACACAATACATCAATGATACCCATCAACCCAAGGTTGAAAGGGTGATGGTTCTCGCTCCATATGGGCGGCCATCTAATGGATTTTAAAATACAAAATAAAATACAACATAAAATATTTGTGAAAGACTCGCTGCCTACCCTAAAAGGGTGATATTGATTTAAAAATCGATTCATTCCAATCATAGGCTTATCGATTCACCTGATAGCCATGTGATGAGCTAAATAGAAGTACATGCAATAGATGCACAAAGGATCGTGACAACACAACCTTATAGAGAATGATATGATTGGATTTCCAAGCCTTTGGTGAGACATGCACAAGCGTATTCGAGCAAAGAAAGGCCGACATGTCCATGCTCACAACAGTAAAAATATATCTGATTCAATCAAATGATTTGCATAAAGGAATTTGACAAACAAGTTTTATTCGATTCTATAAAACTGTCGATATAACAATCGATCTTTACATTGATAATAGATGAAATTGTAAATGAAAATGCAAACATTTCAATGTAAAAACATCAAATACCTCTGAATATGAGGAATTTTCCTTCAACTTTTTCCACAATGCTCAATGAACAACCTGTTCTCTGTCTGTTGGCGTCGACGATCTCTCAAAATTGACAACTTTCCTTGTTTTTCCTTGTGCCTCTATTAACGGGTTCATTTCAAATCTTGATGGGCATTACTATTTAGCTACCCCATTCATAAAATTTGAATATTTGCCTTAATTTTGATTGCAGGCCACGACCTCATGAGATTTTCTCATGATGTTATTTAAATTCTATCAATTCGATAGTGATAATATCAATTTCAAATTCAATTGTTAAGAAATATAAATATATTCATATACATTCACACACATATGTACATTCTTTGATATATATGTATATACACACACATGTATATGCATATATATATATATATATAAAGTATATATATATAAAGTATATATATATATATAAAGTATATATATACATATATACATGTGTGTATATAGATGTTTTCATGTAAATATTCAAAACTTAAATAAGAATGAACTTTCATTTTCTTTTTGAACAAAATATTTAAATGTAGTGGCTTTTTCTTGTCCTTAAAATAAGCCTTTGTGTATTACATACATTCATTTACATGTTAAGTCACACTTTTGTTTTCTTTAAAATTCTCAAAACACAAGCTCAAGATAGACAATTAAATATGAATTTTACATGTGTTACACTTCACAAGTACATCTTTTCAAACATTGAGTCATTTCAAGTCAGATTAATATAATTATCCTATATGAATTTCAAATGCAGTTGGGCATTGGTCAAACCAAAAGGTACCACAGTGAACTTGTAATGTCCGTACTAAGTTCAAAAAGTAGTCTTTGGAATATCTTCTTCATTTATTCTCAACTCATGGTACCCCGACCTAAGGTCAATTTTGGAGAGCACTGTCACTCCCTTCATCTAATCAAACAACTCATCGATCCTCGGGAGTGGATATCAGTTCTTGATGGTTGCCTTGTTCAACATCCAATAGTATATGCACAAACGCAAGGTTCCATCCTTCTTTTTCACAAAGATAACTGGTGCTCGCCAAGGAGACACATTGGGTCTTATGAGCCCTTTTTTTGACAATTCCATTAGCTGTGCCTTCAACGCATAGAGTTCAGTGGTGGTCATTCAATAAGGTGATTTGGATTGAGGCTTAGCTCCTAGTACAAGGTCAATGGAGAAGTCAAATTCATGTTTCAGAGGTAACTCCACAAGTTCATCAGGGAATACATCTCAGAACTCCTTGAGAATAGGGTAGTCATCTAGATACAGTTCCTTGCTATCAGGGTTAATAATATGTGCAACATAAATAACACATCCCTTCTTACGATCCTTTTTGAGTTGCATAACAAAAATTTGTCTAAGCTCTAAGGGTCTTTGCATCCCACAAATCTTGACCGGGTTCCCGTAATCATCCAAACAATTAAATACCTTATCCTCATAGTTTAGTATAGCCTTATGCTTAGTTAACCAACTTATTCCCAAATTTACATCATATGAGCCTAAAGGTTCCACATACAGGTTGACCTGGGTTTAGAAGGTTGGAAGCTTTAATTCGCTATAAAAGAGACAAGTATCTACCCTACGCTCTGCCCAATTACCATACTGGATTGTCCATGAGTTTTTCATGTATCCAGGTCTAATAGGTATTTTGGATATTACTCTAGGATCTATGAAACATTCAATAGCTCCGGTATTAATTAAAATAGAGATAGTTTGGCCATAGAGCTTATTTGTCAGTTGTATTGGCAAAGCTTGATACTTTGCCTACTTGTTGTCTACTGCAACATGGATATGATGATGTTGAGATTGCTGATAGTTTCCTTCCCTTCGCAACTTTGACTACTGTGGATAATTTGAAGCATAATGGTCACCTCCACAAGTGTAGCACCCATCGCAAGGCCCTTTGCGACCTCCTGGCTTGTCCTCCCTAAAGCCCTTCTGCTTTTGGTCTTTACCTTTTTTCAATTTTCCTTCTTGTTCTTTCCACCATCACCATCTTCACCTTTCTCCTACGACTCGCTTCACCTCTTGATATTATGAATCTAATGGTTCTTGTCTCCTTTATGAAATTTCTTGTTCCCAAACCGTGACTTAGGATTTGTATTATTGTGGTAATTCAATAATTGTTGTAATTTTTACTCCTATTTGGTGACCTTTAGGAAGACTCCATTCATGGTAAGAGGATTATGCATGTCCACTTTTGCTCTAATGTGGGGTCTAAGTCCCAATATGAACTTCTAGGTATGAAAACATTCATATCCTTGATACTGGGCACATACTTCAGTAGGTTGGTGAACTTTTCCCAATATTGGGTCAGAATCATGCTCCCCTGAGTTAGGTTTTGAAATTATGTCACCTTCTTGTCGAAAAAGAGCTGCGATAACCATCTCTTCCTAAAAGATTGGATGAAGAGTTCCCAAGTAATCTCAGCAGGCTAAAGATTTCTTTCTAACTTTTCATTGTCCCACCAAGTAACTGCTTCACCTAAAAGTTGGTACATAGCCCATGAAGCCTTAGTTTGATCAGATAGGTTACAAAGTCCAAATTATTTCTCCATCTCAATGATCCATGCCTCTTCTCTTGCTTCGATAGCCTTACCATCAAACTTAGGCGGTGCCACTCTTTTGAAATCTTTTCCAAGCTCCTCCTCAATTTGACCTTGTGGGCCTTTTCTTGGGCCACAGTTCCCTTGATTGAATTTTGCTTTCTTGTGAACCCATTCCTTGTGTGCTAGTTGGACCTCATGTTGTATGTGATCCATACGAGCCTCTTTCCTGTTTAGAATCTCTATAATCTATTCCATCCTCTTGTTTGATCCATTATCTGGTCCATTGCCACCCGTATTTTTCTTGGTGGTCACTATACTAGCTTACACTTGACCTGCATCACATTTCATGTCTATCATAACTTAACACTAGGATCTATGATTAAACATTCTTATTCTACATCACATTACATACACATGCATATATCCATCATTCATGGAAGACATACACATTCATGCACAATAAACATATTTTGGAGTTCTTCATTTGAACACACTAAAAATATCATCTTGTTTTATTTATATTAAATGTAGGTCAATAGACCCTTATTTAAAAAGGCTTCTAGTTACATTATTCATTTTTCTCATTATCAGAGAGAGGACACTCCTCTGGATCCTCATTAGAATTTACATCAAATTTCTTAGAGGAGGGTTGAGCATGCAGGCTCTCCTTTTCCTCCTTAGTTAGCAAGGGTGTGTTTGGTCCACATCCTAGAGGCCAATCTCTTATTATAGAAAGCTTCTTAATCTTAGGTGTTT
The DNA here is from genome assembly GCA_007115665.2 of Sequoiadendron giganteum. Taxonomy (NCBI): domain Eukaryota; kingdom Viridiplantae; phylum Streptophyta; class Pinopsida; order Cupressales; family Cupressaceae; genus Sequoiadendron; species Sequoiadendron giganteum. The sequence goes on from CM021107.1 coordinate 628,939,296, forward strand.
GTTTCTCCTCAATCTTCTTGCCTCTCTCCAGCTTAAGTCATGTGAGGGCTTGAGCTATATTTTCATCATCGAGAATCTCAGATTGAACCTCAATCTTGACATTTTCTTCCATAACGAATTTCTTGTTTGAGGTCCTAATGGTCTTCCCTTTCTTTCGTCTTTCCTTAGACCTTCCCATACCTGCATTCAATACAAGTTCGATCAATTCTCAAGACAACTAAATTTGGTCAAGGGTCATCTATCCCCTAGTCATGACTAGGGTAGACTCAAAAGGCCTAGAGTTGAACACTAAGCTCTAATACCAAATGTAATAACCCATTCTAATTATTACCTAATTATATTATTACAATGATATTATGAATATTAAATTTTAAAAAGACATAACTAAGTAGTTATTTTCAATCATAGCAACACATCTAATTAAAACGAGTCAAAGATATATATATTCAATTTCAATGGCATTTACAATATCCAAGTTGACTTGGCACACAAGGCCACATAGTCAATACAATGTATAAATTTACATCAAGGTTACATCATAGAACAAGATAGTCTTGAAAATATCCGAGCTTTCCTCTTGATGCTCTCCTCCATTGGTGGATGAGAACATGGTTGAAGCGTTTTACCACCCAACCACGAAGCTTATGCTTCCCTAAAATTCTTCCAACTTGAAGAATACCCGACCCTGCACACAAATTTTAGCAAGAGAACAATCTGTAAGGTGGAATCTGTAGACACATAAAAATGTCCTAGACCAACTAATACCATTTTCTAATGTCATAAATCTTCTATTAATTAAATAATGCAAAATTATTTAATTAATTAAATGCCATCTTTTATTTCCTCTTTGATTAATTAATTAAATTTTATTTATTTAATAGGTCACTAATATCCTTGTCTTCTATAATTAAATAAATTATATTTATTTAATTATTTATCATCATGCCACTATAATTAAATAGTTATTTTAATTATTTAATTATTCATTTATCCTCTTCTTCCACAATTAAATAAATTTTATTTATTTAATTGCTTATTAATTTGTCATCTTCTTCCTATTTTGAATTAAATAAAAAATCAACTTTCTTTCTAATTTTAAATAATAAATTCATTTATTTAAAATTACCCACTTTCTAATTTTCCTCCACAATTAAATAATTTTAATTATTTAATTGTCTTATTGATTTTCTTTCTAAATTTAAATAAAAGCATTTTATTTAAATTGGCAATTTTCCTCTTTCCAAGTAAATAATTTTAAATCATTATTATTTACCGTCACATGAATTCATCATTTTGAAATTAATTTAAAATATTAATTTCAAAATAGCATTTCTCTCCACAAATTAAGTTATTTCTAAAATAATTTGATTTTCTAACTCATCATTTTTCTACTGGCTAATTCTCATCTCATTGTCACAACTATTCTCCTTCCTTGATTTAATTTCTTAAATTAAATCTTGTCCACTCAATTTGAATTTCACCCTAAAGTTGCCCTAATCCTAATTAAGAGGTTGTTATTTTGAATCTTGACCACAAATTTTAGGGCACTTCTCAATCTTTAATCTCATCCATCCATCCAAAATTGCATTTTCTATAAAATGCCAATTTTGTCTTCATTTTCAACATCTCTTAATCTCTGAATTTTTAGGAAATCTTTTAATCTCTTGAATCTATTGCATTCTTTTGAGTTCTTATCATTTAGCTATTTAGTTTTGCATGTAGGATTGATTTTCTCTTGCATATTCATATTAAATCCTTCAAAACTTGCTTAGGACTAGTCAATATCTTAGAGTTTCTCATCAAAATATGAGGGCACTTCATTATTTCAACAAACTAGAAGGTGCAATGGAAGTCAGCCATGGAGGATGAAGGACTTGGGTGAGCTTGTTTCATTTATTCCTATGCTTTTCATTGTTTATTGTAGATTTATGTATTTGCATGTGGTTTTCTAACGTTACCTTGTAGAAAAAATCCATAGTTACATTAGTGAACTTGATTCTTTTTTTTCAAAAACACGTTTTTGCAGGTTTCGTATGATTCTTGTTTTTTTGCAGGTACAGGTGTATGGAACGATGCATTTGCTGCTTCCTGCGACGCAAGTGCTCTGCCGAGCCGCATCTACTAACACAAGCGACACAACCGCTCTGTCGTGATGCACTTGCCTTTTTTTGCAATGCAACTGACAACCCAAATCGCATCCAATAGAAATTGAGCCACATTTGACATATTGAGCTGCATATGCAATCCAAAATGACACATTCGCTCTGATGCGACACAATCGAAGGTAAAAAAGGGTTTTTTGATTTATTTCTTTTCAGGTTTCTATCTTTTTCTTCCATTCTTAGATAAGGATTTTTGAGCTACTAATCTGTGGGTGACAGCGTGTGTCAAGCTGGAGTCTAACTCAGTTTCATTATTTGTTTTATTACAATCTAATCAAACAATCGTGCATTTCACTCATGGGTAAAATGAATAATCACACATTTGTATTGGTTTAAAAAGAACAATCACACAAGCTTCATTGGGTTAAAATAAACATTTGTATATCTCACACTACAAACGGTTAAAATGAACCTTCGTTTAACAACACTACAAATGGTTAAAATGAACCCTTGCTTGATAACACTACAAATGGTTAAAATGAACGTGTGCATGATGTGTTTTGTGATTTAGTAACAACCTCTGCAGTGTGTATGCAATTCTCTTACACCTTGTGCGATATGGAGAAACAAAAACACTAACGAGTTAGTTACTCTATCACGCTTTCATATTTCAATTTGGGCTTAAAAAGAACAACCATGCGAGTGTGAGTGGAACATATTGGTGTGCTCTCTCTTTGTTTCTCAACAAAGATTGATTGAACTAGGAATATGTTTACTCACTTTTGTTTACCTTAGAAACTGGGTCTGCTTTGGTGGGAAAAAGTACTCACCCCAAAGCGACTCAAATTGACAACGAAGCTCTTTAGCCGAGCTACTCTCGATCGATATACAATGTGAATCCTAAGGGAAAGCCTAGGATTACAAGTGTAGATGTGTCATACGGACCAAGTAGTACTCCCCAAAACCCTGTTGAGCCTAACCTCTTCAGGCTGGAGTGCCTCCTAAATGGAGCTTAATCTTGCGCCCCATGTATGACCACTCGAACAGGTTCCCGAATTAAAAACCTTGTTTTAGTGTGACCAAAAATATTCTATTCTTTGGTGTAGCAACGGTCGTTGCCAAGGCACCCACACCTGCATAGTTTTTAGTAGAGATGATCAGCTTGCCATCGGAGATTCATGGGGGTTGGAAGCTTGGTTTCCCTAAGAAGTGAGTGCACTATAAGGGGGAGCCTGTGGGGCTAAACTTCTGGATTCATCCGCTAAGAATATGCGGTTGGAGTAAAATCTGTGTGGGATCCAAAAGAATACAGTCTTTTCAGCCATAGGATTTGTACATGTTCTCTATGTGGTTGTTTTTCAATTTCAAAACAATGTGTTTGCCAAGTGTATTCAGAAAAAATGAACAAGTCAACATCCTCTTGAAAACCTGAAATAACACTTCAAAACTAAAACACATTTTGCAATCTATCAAATGTTTGTTCATTTTTTTCTATTATTAAGCATTATAGATGGATTTCATGGGGAATCCTTGTTCTAACTTGCATATGAAACTAACTATGTGTTTGTTTGATGTGTTTGTGCAGGTCTAGGATTGGGGTTCACAGTTTTGACATCGACTGGGAAGCACCAGCAGAATCATCAAAATCCGATATGATAGAAAATCAGACCGCAAATGTTCGTCTGAAATCTATTCAACATTACAATAAAGCTATGCCATCTTATCAACTAGGGTCATCTATCTTTTTCAGAGCAAAATTTCTTACAGATGAGAAGATTTCAAGCATTAATTTCCACAATAATGATGGGTTAGCATCTTGCTTCCAAAATGACAAGTACCCTATCGCAAACAAAATCTGTCAAAACATGCATTATCAAGGAAAAGGGCTAGGCCTACATGAGCAAAGAATTTTAGAACCTATACAAGTTCAAGAAAATTATGGACATCAAGGTCTTGGCTATTCCTCATTTGGAGAATCTAATAATGTTAGTGGTCCCTCTTTGATATTGGGGGAAAATTTATCTAATACAAACATCAAAATGGGTGTCATGAGTAGTCCTTGTCATAAGATTATTGCTAACACCCCTTCCCTCCACACCCCAAACCGTCATTCCATCATGAATAAACCTTCCATTTGGAACCAACAAAAGTCTTACAAATCAAAAATCCAAAATCAAATGTCAAAGGCCAGGGAATCAAACGAAAATTCAAGTGGACAAATAAAGCTAAAGTGGATCCCAAAACAAAATGGATCAAGGCAAGAAATGAATGAATCAAGCAAAATAAATATGTCAAATACAAAGGTCAATCAAAATGTGGAGCCATGGTACAAGAGAACTCCCACATATAATACATGTCCACCTCCTTTAAAATGGCCATCAAGAAAGACATATAAAAGTGTTGGTTCCAAACACTATCCTAATCCGACATCCAAAGTTTGGAAAATAAAAGAGTGATCCATCCAAACATCCTGACCATCTATCCACATCCACAATCATCTGTCATAATCCTACATCCTCTTTAAAGTCCAAACATCCTATGTCACAAATCCGCCGCATCTTGGCAACAACTCTTTATCATAAGGACTCTCATGAAACTCTATCAAAATGTGCGTATTCTAATAAGACCAAATCTAGTATCAACAAGGATTACAATGACATCAATTAGTTGTATGCAAGCGCTATCATCCTGACAAGGCAACTACTTCAAAAATTTCATTATTGGCATATCATGGCACTAGTCTTTATATCGACACCGTCAAAGGCTTCAACACAGTCAGTGGTCATCTAAAGCATCAAGGCTATTTGGAAATACTCAAAAATACAAAAAATATTGAAAAATAAAAAAAATCGTCACCTTGATGAAAACCTAGCAAACAGGCATCATGGTGACACCAAAAAAATAAAAAAAATGACAAAAATAGTAAAGAGAAAAAATTCATCCAATAGTGAAAACCATTTTTATGGTGCTTTGGACAAGTACCATGATGAAATCCTGGCAAACAGGTTTCATGTGTAAATAAATTATCTATGTGGACCTTTGCACTTGGCGGCAAGTCATCTCATCTCCTATGACATTTCCATCTATCCATCTAAACCCTATCACTTTTCATCCATTTTCCCACCTACTTTGATCTTGATAAGGACTAAAATACAAATACAGGTCATGCTTTGGGAAAAAATTTGACATGTCTATGTTTTGGTCATACCTTATTCATTGAATATCATGTGATCACATACCCTCATTATCCCTTTGCGACATTATCCTTGAAGGTCATTCATGTCTCATATGTTTTACCAAAGCCATTCATGGTCCTTTTATACCTATCACCCATCTCGGTTTCCCTTGTCAATGGTCTAAAGATCCCTCTTCATCCCATCTAGTCCTCACCAAGTCATTCCAAATGCAACAATATGGAAACCTAGCACATTATCCAAAACATTTCCTTGACTTTGTCCCTGGCCCTGCTACAGACTTTGATCCTCTTGGGCATATAATCGTCATCCTCACGTTGTTTTGGGATGTGTCCTTCCCACATCAAACAACATTGTCATTGTCATCGTCACTTGTCTGTTGGTATTCAACTTCACTAGCAGAAAAATCATGGTTGTCCTTGGATTCATGTGTGTCAGCATCATTCACATGCATTTGTCACAATTTTCGTAAAACATCAAAAAGTCATAAAAATCATAAAAAGTCCTAAAAAAAGCCTTAAAAAAATCAAAATATGTCAAAATCCAAAAAAAAAAAAACATTAAACTTCAAAAACACGAAAACATCCAAATAACTCTCAAAAATCCCAAAACAGAGTCAAGTTAGTCATGTCAGTTAGTCCATGTCATCATCGAACTACGTTGCCTCTGTGACTCAATATAGGCAAGGTCGTATGTTGATGTGCCCCCGAGGCATTAGGACAATCCGTTAGGATTCATATCATCTCATCAAATAAGTCAGACATAATCAAACTCAAACATAAGACAATAGATAACATAGTCCAACCGGTCATTAAGTCCAAATTAGACAACATAGTCCAATCAGTCATACAATCAAAATCAATCAAATTATCAAAGCAATGTCAATATCGTCACTCTTTGGTCCCCTCCAAGATTTGTCCTTTTTAGACTTGGACCTCATCAAAATTTCATTTGCCTTCTCAGGATGTGTTCTTCCTGATGATAGGCACCATCCAACCGTCAACATAGTTGAATTGGTAACCTGTCAAAACCGTCCAAATTGTCAAAATGTCAAAATGCTAAACTGTCATGTGATCAATCTTTTGCAAACAAACATTGGCAAACAAAATTAAATGGTTGTTAATCTTTCTTGTCTGACTTGTCTTATCTTTTGACAATTTTATCTATTTTTTTCTTATCTTTTTGTCTTTTGGTCATGTTACTAGCTACCTCAAGGATGTCCCATGAAGGATTTAGAGGTGCGATGATGTCTCATGACCTATTCTATTTTTCTTTGACTGTTGTCTGTGGATTATCTTGACAAAAAGATCGGGGCAACATGACCCTTAGTATGAGTTAGGACATTCCTTGTCTACGATTGTCTGTTTTGCAAGTGGATGACCTTGCACACCTTGGTCTATGTCATACCATGGTGTTTGTTGTCCATTTGTGTCATTTTTACCGCTCAATAATGATTCGAGCAACACTTATTAGTACTTTGACAAATGTTGAAGGATTCTAACATGCATTTCATTTTCTGCACTAACTTGCATTTCTTTCCCCATACTAACATCCCTATCTTCCGACCTAACATTTCTTCTATTCCTTTATCCTCTAGTCTTCTCATCCATTTCGAGAGCACACTCATGTTCTCTGAACCCAACTATCCTTTCGAGGGGGCATACCATAACCCTCATCATCATCCTTCCTCTCCTCACTTTCACATTGGGGCATAATTTTGACTTATTTTCTTTGTCACAATGCGACATGTTGCATTATGACAAAGAGGGGCAAAATGTAAACACATAAAAATGTCTTAGACCAACTAATACCATTTTCTAATGTCATAAGTCTTCTATTAATTAAATAATGCAAAATTATTTAATTAATTCACTACCATATTTTACTTCCTCTTTGATTAATTAATTAAATTTTATTTATTTAATAGGTCACTAATATCCTTGTCTTCTATAATTAAATAAATTATATTTATTTAATTATTTATCATCATGCCACTATAATTAAATAGTTATTTTAATTATTTAATTATTCATCTATCCTCTTCTTCCACAATTAGATAAATTTTATTTATTTAATTGCTTATTAATTTGTCATCTTCTTCCTGTTTTGAATTAAATAAAAAATCAACTTTCTTTCTAATTTTAAATAATAAAATCATTTTTTTAAAATTACCCACTTTCTAATTTTCCTCCACAATTAAATAATAATTATTTAATTGTCTTATTGATTTTCTTTCTAAATTTAAATAAAAGCATTTTATTTAAATTGACAATTTCCCTCTTTCCAAGTAAATAATTTTAAATTATTATTATTTACTGTCACATGAATTCACCATTTTGGAATTAATTTAAAATATTAATTTCAAAATAGAATTTCTCTCCACAAATTAAGTTATTTCTAAAATAATTTGATTTTCTAACTCATCATTTTTCTACTTGCTAATTCTCATATCACTATCACAACTATTCTCCTTCCTTGATTTAATTTCTTAAATTAAATCTTGTCCACTCAATTTGAATTTCACCCTAAAGTTGCCCTAACCCTAATTAAGAGGTTGTTATTTTGAATCTTGACCACAAATTCTAGGGCATTTCTCAATCTTTAATCTCATCCGTCCATCCAAAATTGCATTTTCTATAAAATGCCAATTTTGTCTTCATTTTCAACATCTCTTAATCTCTGAATTTCTAGGAAATCTTTTAATCTCTTGAATCTATTGCATTCTCTTGAGTTCTTGTTATTTAGCTATTTAGTTTTGCATGTAGGATTGATTTTCTCTTGCATATGCATATTAAATCCTTCAAAACTTGCTTAGGAATAGTCAATATGTTAGAATTGCTCATCAAAATATGAGGGCACTTCATTATTTCAGCAAACTAGAAGGTGCAATGGAAGTCAGCCATGGAGGATGAAGGACTTGGGTGAGCTTGTTTCATTTATTCCTATGTTTTTCATTGTTTATTGTAGATTTATTTATTTGCATTTGATTTGCTAACGTTACCTTGCAGGAAAAATCCATAGTTATAGAATCTAGTGTGTGCCCAAACATCAACATGCATCTCTATCTATGAGTTAGAAAAATGCAAGATCTATGCTAGGAATGGCAGAGAGTGTCATCACAAAGTCTATACATACATAATGGGCTAATTGCTTGGCCAAGCATAAAAATAAGGTTGCAGCAATAAACAATAGGTTTTGGATAAAGCAAAAACCTTCCATTTCGACACCTGTTCCAGAAGGTAACTTTCTACAACATAATTATTCCATAATAGCTATCTACCCTCTGGTAGCATCTACCCTGAGATGCTCTAGTCTACTTAGGTGTTGTTGTTCTACTCAATTAAGAGAATGTTCTTTACACACTTATCTATGGAAAATCAGTTTAGTCTACTTATTTCATCATTAAACAAATAATCAAAAAAATGATTCAAATGGAACTGATCAATACATTATCCATTCATATCATACACATGACACATGATTACATTCAACGTAAATCATTATTTATTTAAGAATGAATTCAATAAGTAACAAAAGAAGTATGCCACAAGTATGTGTATGTACATAGACGAAGGTCTATGTGCATACACATATAGGTGCCAACTTAAGTTATAAATTTGTGCATACATTCTAAAATAAAAACCAATAAATCAGATTGCTATCATTCAAATAATGTTTCAAATTGACATATTGTTGTCAGGTTACAAGAAGAAAATGAATCTTAAGAACAATTTTGTTTGAACAGTTTTCCCACATACTGTTATGTCATTTGTATCAAACAAAGTTGTGATAGCAAACTAAGTTGTTGAAGCCAAACAACTACTGTTTATACACATATATGTGCCAACTTAAGTTATAAATTTGTGCATCCATTCTGAAATAAAAACCAATCAATCAAATTGCTATCATTCAAATAATGTTTCAAATTGACATATCATTGTCAGATTGTAAGAAGTAAAAGAATTGTAAGAATAATTTGTTTGAATAGTTTTCCCACATACTATTATGTTGCTTGTATCAAACCAAGCTGTGATAGAAAACTATGTTGTTGTAGCCAAACAACTACTGTTTATACAAAAAGATGCTATTTACAGCTAAACAATTATAGTTTATAACAAAACGATGTCGTTTACAGCTAAACAAACGTTGTTTATAACAAAATGATGTTGTTTACAACTAAAAAAATTTAGTTTATAACAAAATGATGTTGTTTATAGCTAAACATACAATGTTTAAAATATAACGATGTTGTGTATAGCTAAATAATTATAGTATGTAACAAAGCAATGTCGTTTATAGCTAAACATACATTGTTTATAATAGAACGATGTTGTTTATAGCTAAACAATTACAATTTATATCCAAACAATGTTGTTTACATAAATTTATAGTTACAACTCCAAATTACCGTTGCTTCGTTATTTCAAGATCTATCATTCTAAGAACAACTATATATATAATACATATAAGAAAATAACCAAATTATGTTGTTATTGATTCCTAAAAGGTGATCAAAAGAACTCAAATGACATACTAACCGTTTATCAACAATAATATTTGATCATAATCATGGGATCAATCTTAACAAGGTTGGGTTTTGAAGAACCCTCGTTCAATATTTTAACAAAATATACCTTTGTCGTTCTATGAACGACCATCAGTCATTTGAATGTTGCTTTGTAACATGGTGGCCGAGGCCAAAGCCATATATGCCGACCCCCAGCTTGGATATATTCATCCCACGGACGATATGGGTGTCATTCATGGAGAATGATATTTTACATTACCATACATGCAAGCTTATTGTTGGAACAAATTTAACGTTTCACCATCATCCTATGTGGACTAGGTGACATGATATGGTATTATCACTGCATCGCAGTAAGGATAACACAACTACAAAGAATAATAGAAATTCATATTACAACTATAACTATGGATTTTTCCTACACGAGAATGTTAGCCAAACACATGCAAATACATAAACCCACAATAAATAATGAAATGCAAAAGAAATTAAATAAAGAAGTTAATGAACTAATCTCACCCAAGTCCTTCATCCTCCATGGCTGACTTCCATTGTACCTTCTAACTTGCTGAAATGTGAAGTGTGCCCATTTATGATGAGCAATCTAATAATGACTATTTCTAAACAATTGTTGAAGGATTCTTAAATGACTATGCAAGAGAAACTAAATCCTACATGCAATATTAAAACCTGCAAAAGACAATATTAGACTAAAAACATGAAGTGAAGAAGTGAAGAAAAAGTAGTTGAGAGATAAAATTAAGAGATATTAAGAGATCCCAAAATGAGGACAAAATTGGTATTTTATAGAAAATGCAATTTTGGATGGATGAATGAGATTAAAGATGAGAAAGTGCCTTAGAATCAATGGACAAGATTGAGTGTGACAATTAGCAAGTAGGGTTAGGGTTCAATTAGAAAAGATGAATGGTCGAGGTTAAATTAAAAATAATTTAATCAATGGTGGATGTTAGTTGAGACAAAGAGGAAATAGAAGATAAGATCAATACAAAAAAAAACATTGAGTTGGAGAGAAAATCAAATATTTTTCCATTTAAATGACCAATGACTAATTAGATAATAAAGATATTATCTAATTACGAAAGATTGTGATAAGGAGGAAAAATCATCATTTTGAATTAAATATTGATTTTTTTATTCAAAAATCAAGATATGGAATCCATTTAAATAAATAAAGATTTATTTAAAAAGAGGAAAAAACTGGAGAATCAAATAATTAATTTCAAACTATTTGATTTAAGAGGGAAAGTTATTATTTTGAATTAAAATTAATTTAATTCAAAAAGGTGGGACCATGTGACAGTAAATAATTAAATTAAATTATTTACTTTGGAGAGAAATTAGAAAGTGGGACAATTTAAATAAATGATTTTATTTAAATTTAGAGGCAAATTTAAATAAGACAATTAAATAATTAAAGATAATTATTTAATTATGATGAAAAGATAAGGTGGTCAATAATTAAATAAATTAAATAACTTATTTAATTATATTAGGACATAAGATATTAATGACGTATTTAAATAAATAAATAAATAAAATTTATTTAAATAATCATGAAGAATAAAAGATGTGAATTAATTAAATAGTTAAGAATTATTTAATTAATAGCCGAATTTGGACAATAGGACATAAGTAAGTATGTGAGAAGAAATATAATAGGATGCAGAAAATGTGGCCTACAGGCCTAGGACATTTTTATGTGTCCACAACAACATTGGGTGACATAAGCCCACCATCACTCACAATGATGAGTCAACACAATGCAACAACGATACCCATCGACCCAAGGTCGAAAGGGTGATGGTTCTCGCTCCATATGGGCGGCTATCTAATGGATTTTAACATACAAAATAAAATACAACATTAAATATTTGTGAAAGACTCACTGCCTACCCTAAAAGGGTGATATCAATTTAAAAATTGATTTGTTCCAATCACAAGCTTATCGATTCACCCGATAGCCATGTGATGAGATAAATAGAAGTACATGCAACATATGCACAAGGGATGGAGAGATCACAACCTTATAGAGAATGATATAATCGACTTTCCAAGCCTTTGGTGAGACACACACAAGTGTATTTGAGCAAAGAAAGGCCGACATGGCCATGCTCACAACAGTAAACATATATCTGATTCAATCAAATGATTTGCATAAAGAAATTCGATAAACAAGTTTTATTCGATTCTATAGAACCGTCGATATAACAATTGGTCTATGCAATGATAATAGTTAAAACTATAAATGAAAATGCAAACATTACAATGTAAAATCATCAAATACCTCTGAATAGGAGGATTTTTCCACAATGCTCGACGAACAACCCGTTCTCTGTTTGTTGGTGTCGATGATCTCTCAAAAATGGAAAGTTTTCTTTATTTTCCTTGCGCATCCACTAAAGGGGTCATTTCAAATCTTTATGGGTATTAATGTTTAGCCACCCCATTCATAAAATTTGAATATTTGCCTTAATTTCGATGTTAGGCCACAAACTTATAAGGTTTTCTCATGATGTTATTTAAATTCTATCAATTTAATAGTGAAAATATCGATTTCAAATTCAATTGTTAAGAAATATAAATATATTTATATACATTCACACACATATGTACGTTCTTCGATATATATATATATATATATATATATATATATATGTGCATATATACATGTGAATATATATGTATTTGTATATAGATGTTTTCATGTACATATTCAACATTTAAATAAGAATGAACTTCCATTTTCTTTTTGAACAAAAAAGTTTAAATGCAGTGGTTTTTTCTTGTCCTTAAAATAAGCCTTTGTGTATTACATACTTTCATTTACATGTTAAGTCACACTTTCGTTTTCTTTAAAATTCTCAAAACACAAGCTCAAGATAGACAATTAAATATGAATTTCACATGTATTACATTTCACAAGTACATCATTTGAATCATCGAGTCATTTCAAGTCAGATTAATATAATTCTCCTATATGAATTTCAAATGCAATTTTCATGCCATTTTGTGGTATGTGCACCTAGATTCCATCAAGCTTACCATTCGATCTAACTAAACGATCCTACTTCAACCATGTTCTCATCATTCAACCCATTTCTTGCATTTGCACACACTTACACTTGCATAGTTCATCAATAATATTCAATCATGATAAAATTATATGATAATTCAAAAGATCACATAGTCAATGATAGCCAACTTCTTTAAAAAAATTCAAAAATATCAAAATTTTCATTTAACACATTGAATTTCCTCAATAATTCAATTTATCATATTATAATTTTAATGCAATAAAAATTGGGTTATGACACTGTTGCACTTGTGATACTTGGGGTATGTACTCTCTGGTGATTTTTTGTTTCGATCGAGTGTTGTAATCTGATTGCACTTGTGGTGCTCTTATTGCTAGAAGTTAATAGGTAAATACTGAGTCTTCTCCCTCCATCCAAGAAAAGAGCTCTTGGTTGAGGGAGATATTCATCTCTTGTTCTAGAGATATACCTTGCATCTAGGCACTAAGTCTAGCACTTCAATCCTAGGGGATTGATAACTTTTTGCATCTAGAGGGACACCTTGAATCCTTTGTTTTGCCACCCTCTGTTGAATATTTTCCCTCAAGCAGTTTCAAGGCATGTGGTTGTCATTACATGGGAAGCACCAAGCGTTTATGTCTTCAACAAGATTATTCTGCCTGGGGACTAAGTCTTTGCTCATGTTATTTAACAATCTGGAGCAGAGTGGTTACCACGACTATCTAGCCCGAAGTTGATGGCTGGTTGTTTCCTCTTGGAGCTCCCTGATACAAACCTTGCTATAAAGGTGGTCTTCCCCCTTGATAATTTTATGGGGGAGGCTTCAGAGGTTCCGCTTGTTGGTACCTTATGGCGATGAGCTCATTTGAAACAATCCTCAACATATTTTTGATATCATTCATCTTCGCTATTAGCGAAGAACCTGGTGTGCTCACTTGTGCACTGGGGTACACATACATTGATGGTGGGAGCGTAGCTGACTTACCGGGGGTTGCTTCCTCTTAAGCCCTACTAGATATTTTGGTAAACATCTGTATCGACGATCGTGGCAAGAGCTTTTCAACGTTGATTAAACTATTCTTTGCTCTTACATCAAGATCATATGCATCAGGCAAATTGTTGCCTCTAAGCAACTGTACCATAACCATAATATCTAAATTAAAGGATTTCAAAAAAAATATGAACGCAATTGCTAGTGGAGGTTTTGCCGATGTGGGAATCCTTTGCTAGGTTTGGTGGAACCTGGTATTGAAATCCGTCATAGCCTCCTAGGGTGCTCTTTTGGTTGTTATCAACTATTGTAATAGGGATGAACAATCTCCATTCTCCAAAAAGTGCTCGAAGAGTTTTTCTTTGAGTTCATCGCAAGAGTGGATGGAATTGGAAGTTAGGGACGTATACTAGTCTTGAGCTTTACCATTCAAAGGTGCATCCAATAATCTAAGGGCTACATTATGCTCTATAATGTTGTGGATTGTGCATACATCTGCCACATCTTGAAGATGCTCTGATGGTGTTTTGAAATCTTCGCTAGTAAACTTTGAGACTAATTTTAAATCATTAGTGGGGATAACAGTCCACACATTTGGAGGGGTAGGAGGAACTAGTGGACTACCACTGTCCTAGGTTACAAAATTTCTTGGGGGTCAAAGAGCCATGGAGAATAGACCTCTATGAACATGAAAAACATGTATTCTAATTTGAAAGGATCTATTGACTGACAAAGTGGATAGAGCTCTAGATTCAGGGCTTATACTCCTAACTTTATTCCTTCTAACAATGCCCTAACTCACTATAAAACCAGAAAATCCATCATAACATCAAAAACAACAAACAAAAAGAAAGAACACACACACAAAACTTCAAGAAAGCGATCTCATTCAAAGATCCAAATCAAACAACACAAATGAAGAACCCGAAAGAAAAACATAAAGAAAAACAAGAGCAGAACCCTACCTCGAATGCAAGACCTAGCTAACCCTCTGAATTGATTCGCAACAATTATCTCCTTCCCCTTCAATCGATTCTCTCAGATGGACTCCGCAACAACTCTATTGCACTCTTAAAATTTCAACAATGATAATACTGATGGGTTTAAACCTTAATGAAGGTAAAAATTAGAGTTCTTACCTACGCGGGCAACTGTCATTAATACCTTAAATGCAGTTTAGAGCAGAGTCGAAACTGAAAGAGAACCAACACTTCACTACAATGCAACTTTAGTCAAAAATTCAATGACCCAGAAAATGGCAGGGACGAAATCGAAATGGAAACTGATCTCGAAACTTAATAAATTTCCTAACTTCATTCCCGTTCTGGTTCTGAGTCCACTAACAAAGCACAAAATGAAACCAAACACAAAAAGTAAAACAAAAGATCAACATAATAAAACTTAACACAAGGACTTAGACTAAAAACAAAAGTTGAAAAAGCGGAGGAGGAGACGGGATGAAAGATGGATTTTGCAATTTTCAATAAACATCACCTTAACATCCACTCTGGTTCCGACTCCAACAGAGACAAAACAAAAAATATTTAAAAGAAAGACTGTCAAGGTGGGAACCAAAACAAGTTTCAAAATAACTTTCAGAACCCGATTCAGTTCTGGTTCCACTTCCGACAGAGAAATTTAAGCAAAACAAAGTGTTGGCAAAACAAAACTCCAAAATTTGTTTGAAAAATAACTAAGGATAAAAATACAAGGGGGACCCCTTTTGACCAAGGCAAAATATGGGGTGGTTATGCAAGGCATAACACCAAGGAAGAGTCTTGAACTTGAGCACCATGGGCTCGAACAAGAAGATGAAAGAATCCCTCAGGAAGAAGATGTTGCCAAAGAAAACATAGCCATCATTGAGACAAATAAAGAAAAGGCTATTCAAATTGAAAATGACGAAGAAGAAATAACTGAGCAAGAAGCCCTAGTCATGAAGAGAAACAACCTCAAAATGAGGAAGGTGATCATGAATCACCAAAATGGGAAGCTCAAGTTCCTGAATGGCTAGAAAAATAGCTGCAAAAGAGGGCCCCTACCCTTATTGATCCAAATGCTAGATTAGAGGCTATCTTGGCAAGAGTGCATACAAATACGAAGAAAGAGAAGAAGCCAAGAGTCCACTCTCATATTACTATGGACACTTTGGGATCTAGAAAAATATAGATTGTCACCCCGGTAACAGATCAAGGAGAAGGGGTCAGCTACAACATTTCTACTATCAACTTGGGCCTAGCAAGTAGGGAGAAAAAAAATGAGGGACTCTAAGGGTCGATGGCCACAATAATATAACAGATGGACAAGGATAAGTCCACAAAGGAAGAATTGAAGACAAGAGTGGTGGATCTTACTGCCTATATTTAGTAGTGGACATCCTTAGAGGAAGAAGAGGCCTCGACGACATCCTTCACACCCCCACTCCTTTCTCAAGAAGAACTCACCCGGATGGAAAAAATGAAGAACTAAAACAAGAACACAACATAAAGGCTCCAACAGTTGATATATAATGGCGATTTGGGCATCCACCATGATACTAAGGTGATTAACAAATTTAGGGATCTACAAAAGCAGCTAGAGGGAATGGAAAATATATGCCAATGATTTACCGAGCTGTATAGGATCACCTATTCTAAGCTCGAGGCCATCCTTAAGATGCCTAAGAGCATATGGGGAAAATAATTAGCACTTTCCAAGGATGATTGTTGGCTTGTGGAAACCTGGAAGATGGGCTTGGATCGTCGAAGGGATTTCATGGAGAGAGTGTTGCATTAAGTGGAGCTTGACCTTGAAAGGGTGGCTGAGCATAGAGAAGACATTGAAGATTACCTTAAATTTATGATAGATTATGAGATGCCAACCCTTGAACTCGATCTAGAAAAGATTAGGCCTCTTTTTCATAAAAAGATGGAACAGGGAGCAACGAATGGACTCATGCTAGAATTCATGGATTTCACTGCAAGAGCATTCACCCAATCCCAACAAATAGTCAAAGCCATTCCCAAATGCACCAAAAATTGGGAGGAAATCACAAGTAGATGCAAGAAGTTATCCTTCCAGGTGCTTTAATCTGATATTATGGAATGGGATAAACTTTAGGCTTTGATTGGGAAATTTGTGGAGTATGCCACTCTTCAAAAGGATGCAGGAAAACCAATGATTGATGATAAGTTTTTGACAGTGTAGTTGGAAAAGGAAGGCAGTCCACTAAAAGACAAAACTGTTACAGCTACAGTGCCAAGGCAACCACTACAGGACAAAATAGGAATGAGACAAAGTTGTATTTTATATTCCTATATATTTGTGGATAGGTGAAACCATAATGCAAAATGAATCTTGGCCACATAATGAAAGTAAATCCTATCCACTCATTTTTCTTTTTGAAAACTATAAATAGGGGTTCCCCTCCCATTTTCATAATGAGAGAGTTGAGTTGTTGTAAAGACATGCTACAAAAATTTCAATAGAATTTCATTATTTTGGTGGATTCTTGCGTTTCTCACATGTTGCATGATTCATCTTCTCAAAGTTGATAGATTTAGTTAACATTTACTTTGTTTTTCTCAGTGTTTCAAGTTACTTCTAATATTTTAGTTCACATTGTCCATTGATGCTGATGAATGCTATTGTGTTGATGTCTTCCTTGTTCATGTTTTTTGTTGTTCATTGATGATCAACAGTAGTGTAAAGCTAGTCTTAACATTAACTTATTAATGCACTTAAACTTCATCTTCTATTCATGCTTTATGGTGAATGAACAACTGAAAATCTGCAGACCTTAGAAGATAACACTAGTTTCATGAGATTGTTAGACATTTTGGTTGAGTGGAACTTAGTATTGGGAAGGTTGTCCACGATAGCATCCTCCATTGTCACTATTCTTCATTAGTTCTAGGTCTAGGAACTCTTCTATCCTTTTTCCCTTTTGAATTTTCTTTGAGAATAGGAGTTAAAACAAGATTCCAACATCATTTAAAAGTTAAATATGATGTTAGGCATGGAGTTTTAGACTGTTGTTTTGAATATGCAGCGAGTGCATTTCATTTTCAGAATCATAAGAAACTCCATTTGAAGATCTAATTCATTCCAACTTAGCGAACCATAAATGTCCTTTGTGATTACCAGCAAATCACATCAATCAACTGAGTTGTTTTTTCCAAGTCATGACTTGACACTCGAGAGACCTTGGGATGATTTTATGCAACTTGTTGTAGGAGGTTTTCTTTATAAAGAGGTAGTGCACTTGTGTGTTGCCTGTGTTGAGAAAGTTCAAAAACACCCATCAACAGAACTAGCGCTAGAAGGAGGGCCTTCCTTTTGCTAAGCTAGATCGAATTGGTTCCTTCTCCCCTAAGAGGTTCCACAAAGTGTTAAGATCTACACCAAACAAAGGGGAGTTCCAAGAGCTACCACCCCCTACCAAAGCTAAGACAGTTAAAAAATGGGAAGCATCTACCTCTAGTACCTCCAACTAACCCACTTCACCTCCATCCTCACCTTCTCCTTCACCTTTGGCAGCACCTTGCTCTTCCCAGCTGCTCCAAGCTGCCCTCAAGACCTCCATTTCCCATAGCTGAGGTGTTGCCTTCTAGCCCAATGCACCTCACTTCTTGGGCATTGTCCCAACTACTGCTACCCCTTTGTAGCCTCAAGTCATTCTAGCGAACCGTCCTCCACCTTCGCCTCCCATGGCATGGTTGGGTAACAACCCATCTCCTCTATCCTTCAACATTTATCATGACATGCCTAAGAATTTGGAGGGCTTTTGCACTAATTTCAATCCTCAATATCCGCAAAGGACAACAAAAGAACATATAAAGATCTTTCAAATAGCCTTGAAAGATATGAAGATTGAACATGAATACATGGCATGTAAACTCTTTCCTTATTCCTTGGGAGAAGAGGCCTTCTACTAGCACATTCACTTGCCGACAGGGACCATAACCACTTGGGATCTATTAAAGAATGCATTCTTGCAGAAATTCAAGATCCAAGTCAACCCTTCTGAGTTATATAAGTAGTTCATGGCCATTTGAAGGGAGTTTAATGAGTCGATCATCTCTTTCAATGATAGATTCCATCAAGCTTATATGAGGTTGCAAATACCCTATGTGGTTGATGATCCTTCCACCCATTTGGTATATTATGTTGCCCTAGATAACCTCACTTCCACATTTGTGAAGAGAATACACCCACCACCAACTTGGTTGGTGGATGCCTATGCAAAAGCAGTCACAACAAGCATAGATTTAGGACAACACATTATTGGTTCACTACCATCTTTGGGGCCAACTTCCCATCCAAATAAAATTGAAGGGATCACCCATGCCTTGGCACATCAAACGCCCTTGATGAACCAGATTTCGCAGCTCCTGATAGTTCCTCATCTGAGGCAACCATTAAACCAGGAACCTCCTGTGCCTCAATACTTGTAGCCACAATAGCAATAGGTCTACTCTCAGCCACCCCAAGTGCCTACATACCTCTAAAATTATGAGTTCCCACTCATTCAATAGAATCAACCAGCAGTACAGTCGGTCTTCCTTTAGAATTTGACTTCGCAACTAAGAAATTTAGAAAAGGATTGCATAGATAAGTTGACAGAATTGGTTAAGAAGCTGTTGACTGAAATGACACACTTCAAGAATCAAAATAACCAAATGCAGGCATCTCAACGAAGCATCCAAGGTAATCTCAACCATGATAACCATGACATGGGTGCTTCTTCCAGAAAAAATTATGATAGTGGGAAAAACTCAAGATAGAACTTCAATAGAAAACCTTCACAAAGACATAATTGAATGTGGAAAACAAGGCCAAACAATGGTGGCATTCCCACACCTCTTGACAAGCCAAGCAGCAGTGAAAAGATGACAAGTGGAGTATACTTGGCTGAGGCTGCCTTATCTAGTTGGTGTCGCATTCACAAGACAAGTAGACATTCTGAACTAGATTTTCTAGAGTTCCAAATGGTCGTCAAGATTTTCCAAATAGAAATCTAGAATGTCATCAATGGTTCGGGTTGCAGGGACCTTGTTTCTTTAGAGCCGTATGATTCCTCGATGCTAGTGTTAAATCAAGCTCCTTTGCCAAAAGGCGAAAGCAACATACCTGAGAAGGAGATTATTGCCCCAAATGATGATATAGCAAAAGAGGTAAGTAATGAAACTTATTTGTTCTAGCTCTTCAATTCATTAGATAATGGTCCAGTAGATGAGGAAGATTCGAGAGAAGATGAAGTTCAAATGTTTCACCAAAGGGAAACTCCATTTGATTTGAGAAATAGACAAGCAAGCATCCCTTTCACAAAATCTACGCCACCTAATAACTTTAGGACTCCTCTTAACCCGAATGCTACTAATAACCCAAGTTATCCCCATGTACCCACCCAATACTTTAACAAGAATAGGCAATAGGGTCAGCCTGTCGGCTCCTCCCAAAGTAACTCTTTTGAAGCTAAAATTTAACAGATGGGGGAGTACGTGGCAGAAGAATTTAAGAAGGTCAAATTGAGCTTGTCTACCTTCGAGTTGCTTAGAGTCCCAACAGTTAGGAATAATTTCTTTAGAATGCTCAATGGAACTCCTCCATCTAAGTCAGCCTCGAGGATACCCACCAAGAGGGTCTCCTTCGATGATTCACAAAATGAGCCTATAATTTGACAAACCTTTGGAAAGAAAATATATCAGCCCACAAATCAGCAAGCAAACAAGCAACCTACTAAAGAACAGGATGAAAGAATTATTGTCCCATGGCATATCTGGATGAGAAGGAATATTATGAGGAAGAAGTGGTTAAAGAGGTTCTTCTTGTGTTTTGCAGTTCACCTGTCAGCTTGACCCACATGCCTGAAAGTACGAAGGCATTGATTGAATCAGACGATGAAGAATCCTATGAGGATGGTAATCTTCGATTGCTAGATGGCTTCCAAGATTTCATGGAGAAATATGTGCAAGATCAGCTCAGCCTAGGAGCAAGAATGGACTTTCAGGAAGTCCTATTGCCTAGTTGGTGCAGGGTACACAATGCTTCCCACTCATAATTTGAATGCCTCTTGTGCCAAAAAGCAATTGAGCATATCAAAAGACAGGTCACCCTAAAAGGGCAAATTCAAAGGGTGAAACTAGGTCGAATCCATGCTAAGTCTATTTAGTCATCTGAAGTTGCTGAAGTAAATACATCGCCAAACAAAGAAGAAAACTCTATCGGTTCCAAGATCGAGGGCTCTTCCAAGTTTTGGACGTTGCGCTTTCATGGGTCCAAATCCAAGCAAGGAGCTGGAGCCGATTTTGAACTCATCAGCCCTATAGGTAAGACATACTTTGCTACTCACAGACTCAATTTTATTGCATGAACAATGTAGTAGATTATGAGGCATTAGTTCTTGGTATCTTGATGGAATTAAGAAAGAAATTTAAGATGCTCCAAGTATTTGGTGACTCCGAGCTAGTTGTAAAATAAGTAAGGAAGTTGTATTCCTGCCATTATATAAAACTAGTAAATTATAGGCATAGGGTATGGGATCTCATACAAGGCTTAGATGCATTTAAAATCTAGTTGATCCCTCATGCTCAAAACTATACTGTTGATGCCTTAGCCCAAGCAGATAGTACATTATAGCCCCTCTCCTTATCTGGCCTAAAAAAGTTCAATATTGAACTTACTTCCACCCCGTCTGTGCCAGATAATATTTCCAATTTCCAAGTGTTCAACGATGACAAACATATCCTGGATTTCATCACAAGCTTCGATGTGTTTGCAACTCAAATCATTGATGAGATAGAGCCCAAAGAGGCTGAATTAGACATAAAGGGAGTCATCAATCTCAAAACAAAAACGATACCTTGAGGTATGGTCTAGTTAGAGAAGATATTTGATTTAGATCAAATAAGGGATCAGGATCAACAAGAAAAGAAAGATTCCATTAATAATCAATGTGATGCCCACAATTTGGGGACAACTAAAGAATCCAAGAATGTGTCCATTGGAAAAGTGTGTACACTAGAAGAAAGGAAAGGGATCATCAATGCCCTGCGCATGTATCATGATGTGATTTCCTAGAGTTATGAAGACTTCAAAATGTATGATACCTCGATTATTACTCATACCATTCCTCTCAGGATGGATTTTAGACCATTTAGGCAACGTCAATGCCCAATGAATGCATTGTTAGAGCCCATCATTTACAAAGAAGTACAAAAGCTATTGTTTGAAAGGATCATTTTCCCAGTCAGACACCCCACTTGGGTAGAAAATTTGGTTCCAGACAAGAAGAAAAATAGAGAAATTAGATTGTGTGTAGACTTCCAAAACCTTAACAGAGCTTTGGAGAAGGACAACTATCCGGTACCCTCATTGGATGAGGTATTGCAAATAGTTAATGGATCACAGATGATGTCCTTTTTGGATGGGTACTCAGGATATAACCAGGTGATGGTGCAATATGAAGATAGACATAAAACAACATTCACCACAAAATGGGGAACCTTTGCCTACAGAAGAATTTTGTTCAGGTTGATCAACGCTAGCACCACCTTCCAATGTGTGATGGACATCACCTTCAAGGACATAATTGTAAAATGCATAATTATTTATATGGATGATCTTACTGTGTTTTCAAAGAATAGAGGAGATCATCTTTCAAAAGTGCAAAGAGTTTGGAATTTCTTTGAATCTGAAGAAGTGCATCTTCGAAGTTGCAAAAGGCAAGTTGATGGGACATGTCCTCTCAGAGAAGGGAATCTCAATAGACCCCAAGTGTATCTAGGCCATACTGAAAAATTCAACTTTTAGGTAGTAAGAAAGAATTGAAGTCTTTCTTTGGAAAGATAAACTTTGTCAAAAAATTCATCACAAGTTTTGTTGAAATAGTCAAACCGTTGAATGCCATGCTTAAGCAAGATGCCAAATTCGAATGGATAGTGGAAACCAAATAGGTTTTTTAAGGAAATTAAAAAAGCGATTGTTGATGTTCCAGTGTTGGTTAGTCCAGACTACCCGAAACAATTTTATATTTATCCACTTGCCTCAGACCACTCTTGTGCCAACATATTGACTTAGAAAGATGATGAAGGAAATGAGCACCTGATTGCCTTCATGAGTACTCCACTAAAAGATGAAAATCTAAGGTACCACAATATTGAGAAACATGTGTATGCCTTGGTTAGAGGAGTTAAGAAATGTTGGTAGTACATTTTACAAAACAAGGTGTTTGCAATCATGTTTGATCCAGCAATTAAGACTTTGTTAATGCAGAATGAGCTAGGAGAAAGAAGAGCTAAGTGGGTTACTTTATTACAGGAGTATGAAATGGGGATTCAAACCATGAAGCTATTCTAAGGGTAGGCCCTCACTCGAATGATATCCAAAACAATAGTTGAAGTCAGACCCAAACTCACTGTGCAATAGTATCAACTAGAGGATGTTTCTCCTAGACAATGGTACGATGATATTGTCTACTACTTGCTGAACCACAAGTGCCCGTCCTGATTGCAAGGAGTGAAAAAGTGTGCTCTAAGGTTGAGGAGAAACAACTATATGTTGCAAGGAAGTGTTCTCGAAGGCTGAGAAGCAACAACTATATGTTGCAAGGATCTAATTTATACAAAATAAATCGTGAGGGAGTCTATCTCAGATGTCTTGGCAAAGAAGAAGTAATGTGAGTAATAAAAGAGTTTCATGATAAATTTGGCACTAGACATGGATCTGGACCTTCAATCACTCATCATATTCTATGAGTTGGTTACTATTGGCCGATGGTGTTTAAAGATGTGCACAACCATGTCAGAACCTATCACGTCTGCCAGACTATTGCTGCTAGAGAAAGAAACGCTACTCTCCCGCTCCAACCAGTCTTGGAGGTAAGACTATTCACTCAATGGGGCCTCAACTTCATTGGTCCGGTAAGCCCACCATCCTCTGGAGGCCATAGGTACATTCTAACTGGTTCTGATTATTGCACTAGGTGGATAGAAGCAATAACATGTAGAGAATGCACTACTGAGGCGATAACTAATTTTTTAGAAATTTTTATTTTGAATCATTTTGGTTGCCCCTATGCTAATGTGTGTGATAATGGCCCCAGCTTTTCCTTGCTTAAGTTTACTAGTTGGGCCTTTGATTACGACATTACACTTAAATTCTCATCCAACTATTACCCCCAAGGCAATGGCCTAGCTGAGGTAACAAACAAAAATATGATAACTATGATTAAAAAGTTGCTTGACAAGAATCCCAAAGATTGGCACACCCAGTTGTGTTTTTCCCTTTGGGTAGATCATACATGCCATAAGGCTTCCCTGGTTGATTCCTCATTTCGTCTGGTCTATGGCTTAGAGCTTATCTTTCATGTACACCTAAATATCCCCACCCTCTAGTTTCGCAACACATATTATGAGGTTGGAGACTATCGAGAGGCTCACCTGAGTGAGTTACTACATTTAGAAGAAGTTTGTGATAGAGCACTTGAAAATTTCTCCAAACACCAAGGCGTAGTCAAAAGATGGTTTGATCATCGAACCAAAGTAAAGGCCTTTAGAATTGTTGATTTGGTATTTTTTTGGGACAAGGCCTATGAAAAGAAAGGGGGGCATGACAAATTCGACAAGCTTTGGCTTAGCCCCTTTCAGATTTTAGAAATTTTAGGAGATAATGCCTTTCACCTCAAAACACTCACTGGAGAGGATGTCTCATTGCATGTCAATGGGTAGTACCTCAAGAATTATTTCCTTGCTTGAGCTTCCAAGGCTCACCTTTGTATATACTTGTATATAGGCTAGCTTAGGCTACCTTTTCTTCGCTATTTCACTTTTACTTTTGCTCATTTCCCAGCTGCTTTTGTCTTGCTGAGGGTGTTCCTTTTATTCTTGATGCGGTGGTCATGCTTGGATTGATGAATGGTTCACTTTGTTGCCCGCTCTTGTTTGTTCTTCGGATAAATCTTCATTCATAACTATTGATTTTTGACCACCTCTATGGAGTTGGTTTCCTTATTTGAACTCTGATTTGACCTAGGATGGAACCCTTGTTGTTTGAATCCTTTTACACTTATCTCAGATCATACACAAATACACACTTTAATTGTTTCTAAGGAGTTGTACAGTAGCTATTAGGAGGGTTGGGCAAGTGAAAAATCTTAAGTCTGTTCCAGTGACCACTGTGATTCCAAACCCACCATGAGCTTCATTGCTTACGCAGTTGATAAAAAGATAAAAGAGTACCAAAATAATATATCAAGAGAAGAAAAGAAAAATAAGAAAGATTAAAATATGCAGTTGTGTGGGTGTGCGTATAACTCTACCAAGGATATGGATGCCCAGTTGGCAGTAGACAAATGTTTGTGGGGTCACAACAATAACTTCATTGAGGCTATGGACGCCTAATTGGCAATGGAGCAACGTCCAAGTTTCTTTTGGGGTTAGACAACTTATGTAGCTTTCTTTGTCTGATTAGTGGTTGTTTGTGCAACCTCTGAGGAAAGGGAACGAATTCACTATGTACACACTTCTGGGATATTCCTCTGCCCTTGATTCAACTAAGGATCCCTTGTCCTCCTTTGAGTTCCTAGTTTACCTACGGAAATCGGCTTCTAGTCTGCGAAACTAGAGATTATGGGTTCTTAATGAATCTTTATCCTTAGAATGCATGGGAGAGTTCTCCCAGTAGAGTCACCATTTGTTGTTCCTATAACACACACGCCTCGCTCAGAACGGGGACCCTCTTTTTTTGCCTTCAACGGGTCATTTTTTTCCTTTGCCTCATTTTACGTGCCCCTATTTTTGAGCTTCAAAATGGTCAAGGGCCTTAAAATTCATCATCTTTAGTTGACCAAGTTCACCACCCAAAAAAATCCTAAGCCTTTGACTTTTGTGGGTTTCCCTTAGTAGATTTCCTTTACCTTTTCAGGTTTGCGTCCTTTGCCCTCTACAGGTCTTCCTTTGTGGGCTTCCCTTTGTGCACCACTACTTTGAGTCCATCATTCCATCAATGGCCAATACAGGGCATCCGCCCGCTTGGCAGGTCTCACATCCTCTATGGCCGCCCCATCCTGTTGTTTTCCAAACTGCGTTGCTCGAGGTTCCACCCGCTTCGTAGGGTCGGGTGTTCTTACTGCTGCTCTTTTGAAAATCGCACCCACCTACTCCGATTGTCCACGTACATGCATTTAATGCGGGTTATTAATGCTAAAAATCCTATAAATAGGTCTTTCAACCTATCATTTTCATCCCACTAGTCAAAAGTTTTTCAGAGCTCCAATTGTTGCCACCTCCTTCAGGTATGTTCATTGTCGCCGAGCCTGAAAACGTTCTTTAATTGATTTTTTTCTAAATCACTAAAAATCTTAAGGAAAACTTCATAATATTTTAGGTCGACCAAATCACCCTTAAATTTTGCACAAACTTGTTTGGTAAAATCATTGAAAACAATCAAAATTGGCCTCTAAAGGTCTTGCATAACCTTGCCCTCCATGCGGTCGTTCTTCACCAAGGTTGTGAGACCTTTGCGGCTCGCACCTTCGTCGCCGCTATCAAAAACAATGTAAGCATCGAACTTAAATAGAATAACCTAAAACCGGGAGGCTCTTGCGGGTCCGCATTTGCGGGCCGCCGCATACGGGCGGCCCTTACCTTGTCATTTTTTTAATCGGCCTTCCCATGCCCGTTTCTCGCTTGGTGGGCTTCGCCAGGTCCAACTCTGTCATGCCCAATGTCAACCTAAGTCTTATGTGGGTTGTTCCTAGCAAACTTTTGCCCACTCTTCGTCATCGTTACCAACGACTATCCCAAATGGTGAAGCATTTGCTTACACCCATGTCACGAAACTCACTTACCTTCTTGCCACCCAAAGTTGTACCCAAAATACTAAGTTTAGAATCTTTTGTGGGTTGTTGTCTATGACTCGTCTTCCTATGATTGTCGCTTCCTAAAATGGTTGCGCTGTGCTTTCCTTCCGCGGTGTGTGGTTCAAGTCTTCTTCCGCTATCTGAGATCCTTCAAGCGAAATGTTCAATGCCAAACTCCCTTGCGGACTTGACATTGTGGGTTGTCATGTGCAAGTTATCATCCTATGACCACCATCC
The DNA here is from genome assembly GCA_007115665.2 of Sequoiadendron giganteum. Taxonomy (NCBI): domain Eukaryota; kingdom Viridiplantae; phylum Streptophyta; class Pinopsida; order Cupressales; family Cupressaceae; genus Sequoiadendron; species Sequoiadendron giganteum. The sequence continues at coordinate 628,966,248 of CM021107.1, forward strand.
CCAAAACAACTATCTCTTGGTAGCCATCCATGTGTCTCTACTCGCAAACTTCCTTACAACCGAATCAAGCTTGTGTTGTTGAAGCCTTCTACAAGCCCCGCACAGTGGGATGCTGCATGTGTGTTTTTGCCTCTTGGCCACCATATCTTAATGGTGGAGCTCTAAAATGTGCGAAGTGCCTCCTACCTTTGCATGCCTTGAGCCCGCATGAACTAAGTAGCTAAATAAACAGTTCCAAAGGGCTCCAAATTGATTCACGCACATGCCAAATGCCTTTGGGCCTCAACTGAAGAGTTTAAATGCCAAAGCCTCAAATGTGGAACTTTGAATGCAAGTGGTTGCCTACGGGCTGTCGTGTCCCTAGCATCATCCTATTTCTAAGCCCTCTAAATGACTACCAACCTAGGGAAACCCGCATCCCTAGGCCTACATTTCCATAACTGACTCAAACAAGCCCCGAAAGTGGAATGACAGTGGATTTTATGAGGTTTAATGATATATTGATGAATCTAACCTCCGTTTGGTAGTATCTAGTTGATGCCTCCTTGTTTTTTTTGGTATGAATATGCTTACTATAGTCTTTTGTGCAAGATTTATGGAATCAACTATAGGACCATCGGGAGCATCTCCAGAGAAAGAGAAAGGAAAGAAGCTTTCCAAAGCACCAAGGGGAAAATAAGACAAAGACCAAATGAAGTACCAATTCCACGAGATGGAAATCACTTCAAAACTCGCGTTCGACTGGGGCACCATATATGATACTAACCTTGGGAATGTGAATATGGAGGAGTTCAGACAAAGGGTGATAGTCAGCCCAAGAACAAAGAACACCTTGAAAATCATAAAAAATGGCCTCACCAAGGCGGTTGGTTTCCCTCCTGCACTCATTGCTCCAAAATTGGTGATGGTGTGCAGAGAATGCTATCAAAACAACATAAATATTATAGACCATGATGGCAGATCCCCCAACATGCAAGAAACTAATTAAGGAAGTTGTTGAAATTATGTGGAAGGTAGATCCCCTAACATGCAAGAAACTAATCAACCAACATTGGTTGAAGGATAAGAGGGGCAGTGTAGCCAAGGCACCATAAGAATTATTTAGAAGTGACTTCCACGAGGAGTACCATGACTTGGTTACTCTGCTCAACAGGGTAATGAGCCTCCCCACTTCTGCCTACTTCTAGGAGTGGATGTTCTATTTCATCAAGGAGATCATCTGGGGTAAAACCAAGTTTCACTGGGCAAAGATCATCAATGACAAAATGCATATCCAGTTGATGGCTATGAAAAAGACCTCCCATTTCTATATGACCTCCTACTTGGTGTACATTCTTGCCGAGTCATTCCATACAAAGGCCTCACTGTTGCACACAATCCAGATCCTAGTAGAGATCTTAAGATGTATGATAGACCAGATGATTCTGCTGGAGGTCACTAGACAATTAAAAAATGCTCATGCCTTGTTGAGTGATAAGTACATAGCGGTAATCCAATATCCCCTCACTTTTAGACAAGGAATGTATTCATGTCCTGCTGCCCAATGTGCAAACTAAGAAAAGGAGGTAGTGGAGTATAATCTGGAGCTCCACACAACTAGGCCAAGAATTGACCCATATGGTAAGATAAAGATGTATGTGGGAAAGCAATATGCCCATCGATCGCATCTAGGCCAATTGTCAAGATGACAAAGAAGTGTGAATGAGACACTATATGCAGATGACGACCAAATTTGTAAAGTCAATCAATTTGTTTCTTGTGCCTGACCAAGTTATGGAGGAGGAGGACATAATTTTTTATCAGAGATTTGATGTCATGGCCAATTTTCCATACCACTAATAGATTGGAATGAGGGAGAGGTCAATGATCTCAATATAATAACACATCCAGTCATGGACAAAACCAGGCAATGGGTAGATGCCTAGGTTGTCCAGTTTAAGGTACAGGGTGCAACACTGACCTATGGCAAGCTCAAGGGTGAGCTTGAAAGTTAATTGAAAGTGGAACTACTACCACCTCCATAGAAGAGGCACCAAAATCTCCATTGGCCACAAGATCAAGGAAAAGGAAGGATTTTCCCAAGTGCCATCCTAAGCATAAGGTTTATTCACGAAGGGCCACAGAGGGAGAACTCTCCAAGAAATTGAAGAAGATAGGGGGATTTACAACCAAAATACCAACCATTGAGGAGGACCCTCAACATGAGGGAGAAGAAGAAATTGAGAAGCCGCACTCACCACTGGCCATCACCATTCATGTCGCTACCATTGTCATTACCAATCCACCACCTCCTGCTTCATAGGCATTGCCTGTTTCATCTCCGCCTATTGTGGACATCGCAGTCCACCTCTCTTCCACCCCACTAACAACTCCCATGGTAGTGCTTTATTCTTCCTTAGCAACGACATCCCCGCCATTGACTTACTCACTGCCTCCTCCACTTCCTATCCTCTCTACTCCAGTGCCTGCAACTACCACTACTATCCCCTAGCTCACCCTATCGAAAGTCTTTACAAAATATATGTAGAGTGTACCTTCCAAGATTTCAGAGGTGATCATGAATCCCATCGTTCATGCCTTGATAGCTCAAATTGTTTCTAGTTTTCCCTTTCCTCCACCACCTATAGAGCCACCAAAGATGGAGGCCACCATGAGAATATAAAATGAAGTGGAGAAACACCAGAAGGAAGCTAGCAAGAGAATAATGGAGGAGCCCGAAGAACCCTAATTTTAACATCCAGAGGGCGGGCTAACTATTAATCTTGATAAAGTAGTGACTAATGAGGAAGAATCACAATCTTCAGAGGAGGATGTTGAACCTCTCAACGCAAAATATATAATTGAGACCTTAGATCAAGAGTTGGAAGAGGACTTGTCCCAACAACTCAAAGATATAAGTAAAGAGGTCAAACTAGAAAGGCATCCTTTCAAAGAAAAGGAAGATACCAAAGTGAATGTGGAGATATTCAAAGAGCCTCCATAAATTGGCCAAGAAAAGGGCCCCGTCCAAGAAAAAGAGGTGCCTTTTGAGGAGAAAGAAAAGAAAGAAATAGAAAATAAGGAAGACAAGTCAGAAGATGCACCAAGGAAGAGACTTGAACCTGAGCACCATGGACTTGAACAAGAAGAAGAAAGAATCCCTCAGAAAGAAGATGTTGCCAAAGAAAACATAGCCACCGCTGAGACAGATAAAGAAAAGGCTATTCAAATTGAGGATTCTAATGAAGAAGAAAGAACTAAGAAAGAAGCCCTAAGTAATGAAGAGAAACAACCTCAACAGGAGGAAGGTGATCATGAATCACCAAAAGGGGAAGCTCATGTGCCTGAATGGCTAGAAAAATAGTTGCAAAAGAAGACCCTTGCCCTTATTGATCCAAAAGCTAGATTGGAGGCTATCTTGGCAAGAGCACAAACAAATAAAAAGAAAGAAAAGAAGCCAAGAGTCCACTCTCATATTACTGTGGATGATTTTGGATCAATAATAGTACAAATTTCCACCCCAATAATAGATCATGGAGAAGGGGTTAGCTACAACATTTCTACTGTCAACTTGGGTCCAGCAACCAGGGAGCGTAAAATTGAGGGACTGAAAGGGTCAGTGACCACAATAATACAATATATGGACAAGGATAAGTCCACGAAGGAAGAATTGAAGGAACAAGTGGTGGATTTCACCTCCTATATTGAGCAGTGGACATCCTTGGAGGAAGAAGAGGCCCCAATGACATCCTTTGTGCCCCTACTCCTTTGTCAAGAAGAACTCACCCAGATGGAAAAAATGAAGAACTAGACCAAGGCCACAACATAATGGTTCCAACGGGTGATATAATGGCGATATGGGCATCCGCCATGCTACTAGGGTGATTAAGAAATTCAGGGATCTATAAAAGTAGCTAGAGGGCACGAAAAAGATATGCCAGCGGTTTATCGAGTTGTATAGGATCACCTATCCTAAGCTTGAGGCCATCCTTAAGATGCCTAAGAGCATATGTGGAAAATAATTAATGTTGCCCAAGGACGATTGTTGGCTTGTGGACACCTGGAAGATGGGATTAGATCACCAGAGGGATATCCTAGATGGAGTGTTGAAAGAAGCGGATCTTGACCTCAAATCAACGGTTGAGCATAGAGTAGACGTTGAATATTACCTTAAATTTATTATAGATTATGAGATGCCAGCCTTTGAACTCGATCTACAAAAGATTAGGCCTCTTTTTCATTAAAATATGAAACATGGAATAGCTGATGCACTCATGCCAAACTTCATGGATTTCGGTGCAAGAGCATTCACCTAATTTGAAGAAATAGTCAAAGCCATGCCCAAATGCACTAAACACTGGGAGAAAATCACAAGCAAATCCAAGAAGTTATCCTTCTAGGTGCTCCAATATGATATTATGGAATGGGATAAACATAGAGCTTTGATTGGGAAATTTTTGGAGTATACCACTCTTAAAAAGGAGGCAGGAAAATGAGTGATTAATGATGACTTTTTGACAGTGTAGCTATAAAAGGAAGGCAGTCCACTAAAAGACAAAACTACTACAACTATGGTGCTAAGGCAGCCACTACAGGACAAAATAGGAATGAGACAAAGTTGTATTTTATATTCCTATATATTTGAGGGTAGGTGAAACCCTAATGTAAAATGAATCTTGGCCACACAATGAAAGTAATTCCTAGCCACTCATTTTTCTTTTTGAAAACTATAAATAGGGGTTCCCCTCTCATTTTCACAATGAGATAGTTAGTTATTGTAAAGACATGATGTAGGAATTTCAATAAAATTTCATTTTTTTGGTGGATTCTTGTGTTTCTCACATGTTGCACGATTCATATTCTCAAAGTTGATAGATTTAGTTAATGTTTACTTTGTTGTTCTTATTGTTTCAAGTTACTTTTAATATTTTAGTTCATGTTGTCCATTGATGCTGAAGAATGCTATTGTGTTGATGCCTTCCTTGTTCATGCTTTTTGTTGTTTATTGATGATGAACAAAAGTGTAAAGCTAGTCTGAACATTAAATTATTGTTTCACTTAAACTTCATCTTTTATTCATGCTTTATGGTGAATGAATAGCTAAAAATCTACATACCTTAGAAGATAGCACTAGTTTCATGAGACTATTAGACATTTTGGTTAAGTGGAACTTAGTTTTGGGAAGGTTGTCCACTGTAGCATCCTCCATTGTCATTGTTCATCATTAGTTTCAGGTCTAGGAACTCTTCTATCCCTTTTCCCTTTTGACTTTTCTTTGATAATAGGATTTAAAACAAGATTCTAGCATCATTTAAAAGCTAAATCTGATGTCAAGCATGGAGTTTTAGACTGCTATTTTGAATCTACAGCAAGTGCATTTCATTTTCGGAATCATATGAAACTCCATTTGAAGATCTAATTCCTTCCAACTTAGTGAGCCATGAATTCCCTTTGTGATTACCATCAAATCACATGAATCAAATAAGATTTTTTTGCAAGTCGTGACCTGACACCCGAGAGACCTTGGGATGATTTTCTGTAACTTGTTGTTGGAGGTTGTCTTTCAAGAGAGGTAGTCCACTTATGTGTTGCCTGTGTTGAGAAAGTGAAAAACAACCATCAATAGGATCCTCCCCTAGGATGAATCTGAGACCTTCATTCCATTTCCCCTCTAATGACTAAGGAGAAACACAACCATTTTTCTACTATGCATTCAAGCCTTCAAGCTCACACACACCATATTTCTCTCACATATTGCACTCATTTGCAGCTCCATTTTGTATCTAAACCATCCACAATCACTTTGCATTCTGTGTTCATGTCCAAAATCATGCATCTATGAAGTGTTATGTTGTCAAAATCATAAGAGGAGAACACAAGATCGAATCAAATCAAGGGCCAACAAGGAATCAAATTTAGACAAGGTAAAATTTATTGTTGTTTTCGTGTTCGTGTTTAGTGTTTGTGTTTAAGTTTTAATTATTGTCCCAATCTTGAGTGTTTTTCTTGTTTTAATCTTTTGCACGATTTTATTATGTTTCTTGAATTTAGAGTAGATTAAAAACACTACACACATTTTTGGCATGCCCGATGGGACCCACACCATGGGTCCTTTAATGTTCTATGTTGTTTGAATTTTATAGGTTCAAACTTTTTTTCAGATACAGAGGCGAATTCGCTCAATAGGTGAACCTACTTAGACATAGAGGTGTATTTTCCTCCTAGATGAGTGAATAAGCTTAACTCCCATTCCCATTAGTACACAAAGGATAATTTGGATCCAAAAAGGTGAACTTGAAACTATAGAGGTGAACAGGCAAGGATACAGAGGCGAAAACATAGCCTTCAAATGAGACCTACACAGATGCGATCCCGCCTCTAGACAAGAAAATCTGAGACTTACAGAGGTGATTTCACTCCTCCTTTTCTAGGTACTCTTCATAGGTGACCTTGAATAGTATAGAGGAATACGCATTTGAAGTTCTAGACATGAACCTACTACAACATGTGGACTCGTGAGACTTACAAAGGAAAATGCACTCTGAGGACAAGTGAATATGAGGTATAATAAAAATATTAGATTTATTCTAGAATCCTTATTTTCCTTTGGGTTTTATGCTAACATGCTTACTCGTAGTTTGTTCCTATGCTAGTCTTTAACTCTTGTAGCTTTACATTAGTCAAAGGCGAGTGAACATAAACTACTAACATTCATTTGCAGGATGTCTGGTTGAAGACTTTGGTAAGTTGGTTTTTGCACTAAATCAGGCACACTTCATTTTCTAAGGGAGTTAATTTATTTTTATCATGTATGGAGTTTATTTTTGATGTATGCTCTTCCCTTGCACCGTACAGTGATCTTGGGGATCAGAAATCGCAACTTAACTAAATTCCAATTTGTGTCAACCTAGGAGGTGCTAGTACGTGTATGATCTCCCCTTGCGCGATGTGTGAGCCTAGGGATCAACAATTTCTAGTATTTCCTTCCATTTAAGAGGCCTGCTTGAGGATTTCATCACCCCAAGGGATGAACTCAACCACGTGAATTGATGGATTATATAAAGGGGGAGAACAAAACTTGCACCCCAATCTAGTTGCCTCATGTCTAGCAAAATTTTGATACTTCGGTGATTTCAAGTTAGGCATGAAGGGTTGGTTAGAGCTTTCTTTCCAAAAGTTATTGACCCACACTTCTGACAGGATGGTGTTCATGGATAGGCCTCATGCACCCTCCTAGTGTTTAGAGGATGCATGAGATTTACTATTTAGCTTAGTTTAAGACCCGTGTTTTAGTTGCAGCTTGTTGTAATGCAATGGATGTGAATCATACCTCGAATATACTCATCATGTACTCCCTTAGATTGAGATAGAAATATTTTGGTGAACCTCGATAGTTCCTGAGGAGAGAGAGAAGGTGTGTTTGTGGTGTTTGTTGACGACCCTGTGTCATTGAATCTCTACCTATCCACCTTCGTGGGAAAAGGTGCTCCACCTAAGTATCATGAAGTATTAACCCCTCGGGGTGGTAAGCTTACATCGATTTTTTAAATCCTTTTGACTAATGCTAGGATTGTGCAATCTGGCATGTCTTCTTGTGTGAGTCTAATGCTTGTCCGATCGTAATTCTTGTCTTTTGTTGTGTTTTTAATTTTTTAGTCTGTCCTTTTCCATCGATTCCCTCTTTCCTTTAGAGGGGTATACACTCTCTATAGGGGTGAACCCACTCTACTAACACGTGAATCCACTTTTCAAGGGGTGTTTGCACTTCTTAGCCAAGTTTGGTCCTTTTGGTCAGTCAACGTTGATAGGAAAATCTTCTCTCTACAGAGGCAAATCCATTTTTTTGATGAGTTTTTGTGTCGTCATCCTTCATAGGTGATTACGCTTTGTTCTTGGCAAACTAATTCATCCCCAATCATACAATAGTCATCCTCGATAGGCATTTATGTTGTGTTCATAGGCATATAAATTGTCTATTTGCATAGTCATCCCCTTTAGAAAATCTGCTCTATTCTTGGGTGATCTTTTCATCAGTCCATACACTCGATCATTTTACACATAAGTGAATCTGCTCTATTTTTGGGTGATCCCACTATTTTCATTCATATGCTATCCTGGTCACTTCCACATTGGTGAATCCTTGTACCCCAATAGGTTTTTGTGGTACCTATAGAGGCGAATGTGCTTTGTACTTAGAAAAATCCAATTCCCATAGAAAAACTAAAGAGTGAATCTATTTAAACACTGAAATCCTATATTGTTCCAGGTCCATTACTGCAATAAATTTTTTTTTATCATCATCCAATCTTCTAAAATCACCATTTTTGTGCATTCAATCTTTCCAAAAAACATTGATTCATCTATTTGATCACACAAGGAAATCCTAAGACATCCTTATTCATCATTTTTAACATAAAACATCCAATTCTATCCCCCTAAACATCGATTGGAGAATATTTACATATGAATCAACCAATCTATCAATTATTTCCACCATCATTCACACATACTTAGGAACATATCCTATCCTGAGTTAATCATTGTCATTGACCTTATCAATTTGCTTTGGCTAAGAGGCAAGTTTGTGTTGTAATCATCCATCGTACTTGAGAACATTTCCTATCTCAAGTATAATCATATCCAATCACATCATCATCATCATAATCATCCAATTCACTTGAGGACATAAGGCTACTTCAAGTGACAATCAATCCAATCATCATCAAATTTGGGTCTCAAATCTAATTAGGAGCATCACATCAATCAATCATCTATCCAATCCAATCACACATCCAATTAATGATCCAATCAAAATAATTATCTAATCTATCATCCAAATCAATAAATCAACCATCTGATCAATCTATCAATCAATCATCCAATCATCATCATTTAGGTTTGTCCTAGGGTATTACATCATATTTTTCATCTCATCATCCTCACTTTCATGCTCGTTGTCACCTGGTTATAGGCTAAGAGACAAATGGAACAAAAATAACAACCACAGGTTCATTAATCGCATTATCCTCCCAATCCACCCACTAACGGAGGCTCCCAACAGTCCAATATAGATCACTTCACAAAATTCAAGCATTCTTGATCTTCTCTTAAGGAGGGGATTGTCAATCAACCTGATGTCTCTATTGAGGAGTATCTTAGCAATTTGGTTAATGCAGAAATAACTATCTAAATAATTGTTGAATGATTAGACAAAATCCTTGCTTCATTGCTCATGCGAGGTATCAGACCACCACCTGGGTTTGATATGTCACAATAAATTAGTAGGACTGGACCTTTAGTACCTTAAGACCCTCATACTTCTCAAGCCTCATAGCCCCATCCATTCTCTCAATCTCCCCAAGATCCTCCCCAAGACTCATGGTACCAACCTAGGCTAAGAAATTATGTGTGTGTATAGATTTTGCCTTCTATCTGGATTTTGTCTATCAGGGTTGGGTCAAATGTTGTCAATGTTAAGGGAAATACTTCCATACCACAACATCATAATTTCATTATGTAGAACATCCCATGAGAACCACCTCAAACATCCACTTATCCACCACATTCAGGGAATACTAGGGGCAATGCATATAATGTCTTAGCTTCTACACCCCCTCATATTCCTCTCATTCCAACACAACTAGTTTACAACACTTCCAATACATTTGTTTTGTCTTCATCCCAATTTCCACCCTTGAAAAATCAAACACCCCAATTCAATCTCGTCCATTTCACTCCTCCACCACCTGATCCACCATTACCATCCTATCCACAACCACCACCTTACCAACAACAACAACCACCATCCTATCAACACTAACAACCTCATCCTCATCACTAGCTCCAGCGCAACAACAACTATATCAACAACAACAACAACAACCTCTATCATAACCCCAAGGGAACCCATCATCCCAATATCAACCATAACCACCGCATGTATTTTCCAATCCTCCACTTCATTATTTTTCACCTCCCTATAATCAGCATCCCCAATCATCATCTTTTGTGGATATTTCCATCCAAGATATGTATTATCAACCACCTCCACCTTTATCTCCTACAACTCCACATGAATAATACCATACACAACAAAAAACTCAACACCAAATGTACATCAATCCACAACCCCCATCAGCTACCTTTTTAACAACAATCCAATCCACATCCACCATCATATAATCCCCAACAAAAAACACACAACTACCAATCTAATTCGTCCTACTATCAAACTCCTCCATCACAACCTCCTCTATCTTATGGAGGTATTCCAAAAGCCTCACCACAACATCAACCATCATCATCATCATCATATTATCAACCCCCACCATCACAACAACAAACAGATTTTAATCAATATCAAAAATAATCTTCTACCTTCAGCCTTCATCCACATAAATTAATCCATCTCTCATCAATCTCTTCCATGACCACCACCATATAATTAATATATTCCTTAAGATCAATCCAATCTAGTGGTTCCTCCCCCATCAAAACCTATGACTATTCAAATTGGATCTCTAACATTGTCCCTATAGCTAAGCCCATTGGGGGTATTCACATATGCACTAACTTAAGAGATCTTAACAAATCCTATCCCAAAGATGATTTCTTGTTGCCTAAAATTGGCATACTTGTTGATCTTGCAACGGTTCATGCCATGCTATCCCTCATGGATGATTTTTTTTGTCTATAATCAAATTAAGATTACAACCGAGAATCAACATAAAACAACTTTTACTACTCCTTGGGGTACCTTCTGCTATAATGTCATGCCCTTTAGTTTGAAAAATGTAGGAGCTACTTATCAACATACCATGACAACTATTTTTCATTATCTCATTCATTTCATTATGAAGGATAATTTAGATGACCTGTTAGGCAATTGAAAGACTAGAGAAGAGCATCCCAAGATCTTGAAGCTAATATTTAATAGGTTAGAACAATATCAGTTGAGATTAAATCCTAAGAAATGTGTCTTTGATTTTACCTTGGGTAAACTATTGGGTTTTATTATATCCAAACGTGGTATAGAGGTTGATCCAGTGAAACTGAAGGCTATCATGGAAATGCCTCCTCAAAAGAATCTAAAACAGTTGAGAAGTCTACAAGGAAAATTATAGTCGATCTGATGTTTTATAGCTCAACTTGTAGACAAGTTTCAACCATTCACTCATATCCTTCATAAAGACATGATTTTCAAATGGAATTCAGGATGCTAACAAGGCTTTCATAAGATTAAATAATACCTCACCAATCCTCCCATTCTAATGCCTTCCATTGCGGGAAAACCATTGTTGTTGTATATTTTTATTACACCTATTGCATTGGGGGCACTTTTGGCTCAACATGATGAGAATGGGAAGGAAAGGGCCATCTACTATATCAAGTTGTACACTAGTTGGGTATGAACTCAACTATACTCCCATGGAAAAATCTTGTCTCACGATTGTCTTCAGCTCCCAAAAGCTTCATCATTATATACTTAGCCATTTGGTTCAGCTCATATCTAAAGTGTAACCACTTAATTATTTACTATCCAAAACATACTTGAATTGTAGAATGGATAAGTGGGTCATGTTATTGATAAAATTTGATATATAATATGCATTGAAATGCACAAGACAACTGAGAGGGCGGGTGAATCAATTGTATCAAATCTTTCACTTAAAACTTAATCAATTCCACTTTATCTTCAATCTATTATTAAGTGTGAACATGAAATGAAAATAACAAAAACACAACACCAGAGACACTAGCTTTACGTGTAAAACTGGATAAGGGAAAAACCATGGTGAGGATTAACTCACAATATAGTAGAATGCAAAACTGGATACATAGGTTCACTGCCTAAGGGCTCACTTCCCAGATATAAAGGCTACCCAATTTAAGGGCTCATTGCCTTAGGAATCACTATCCAGAAAGAGAGGCTCATTGCCTACAAAAATTACAAAGAAATAGATAAAGATCCACCACTAGGAGTTTTACACACTTCGCAACTTGATCAGAAGATTGTAGATACAGTAAAGTTATGTTGCTGCACTTTTCTCTTCCACACTCTTCTTTTCACACTTTTTCAAACACTCTTCTCTTGCTCGAATCGAATGATGGATAGATGATCAATTTGCTACAACTTGATTCACATTTTATACCGTCTTCAACCTTGGAAACATTCATCAAGGTCAGCTATATAATTTCAAATTACAAATCCAAACAAGGTCGCCTACTCAACCTTCTCAAGGTGGATAAGAATGTGAAATGACCAATTACATATTTAATTTAGGACCCAAAAAACATCGTGTATCACACACACACTTTCTCAAATCAATGCACAAACATAATGTAACGTGTAAACACTAAGTTGGTCAAACCTAATGAAAACACCGATGATCTTTGAAGTACACACATCACCAACAAGATAATCATATGTGGATTGCATAACACGCTTCACCAGGAATTTTACCACCTCTGAGAACAAATCAGATACATCTGCAACAACTTCAAAAAACTTCATTCACAAAGAACACTTCACCAGTCCAATCGTGACAACCAAAAAAAATACCGGAGCTCTGGAGTAGGTCTTCCAGAGTGCCAAATTAGAAATAATTTTGCCAAAACACAGAAACCATCACAAAGAGTGATATCCTAGATCTGCAAGATCTGAAACCAACTACCAGAAGACTGCAGAGCCAAAACATTTCTCCCAATCCACAGGAAAATAACTCTAACAAACCAGTTCACACATCGGTGAACAAAACTTGTACTTTCCATCGAACCAAAAGTTGAAACTCATAATATACAAACCATTTAAGTTTATGAGCACACCTCCAAATCCGCATAGACAAAATATCAACACAAAAGAAATGCCTACCACATTATCGGATCAAACTCAGAACACACTTTCATTGTTTTCTCAAATTTTCTGAAAAGAACTTGGAAAATACACATCTTACTCAACTTATACAGTGTTGACATCAATGACAACATTAATTACAACACCACCAAACACATCCATACTTGAAAAAATCTCCCCCTTTGTCATTGATGGCAACACATGATGTTAAAAACCACCACAGACAAAATACATGATTCTCAAAAGCGACAATTTGCCAAGCATAAAATTTTCACATGATCTCTATCCCATTTCCTCCATGATTTTCAGAAGCGACAAACTGCCAAACATAAAAATTTCACATGATCTCTCTCCCCCTTTGACATCAATGGCAAAGTAAATTATTTCCATATAAATCTTTGTTCACTTCCCCTAAGGAGTACACAACACATACTGCAACAATGCACTTCTCTACTCCCCCTAAGGAGTAGACCATAATCATCAGTCCAGAACAAAAGAGTTTGTGAATCCACTAGACTGATGCACTACCATGTGCACTTAGTTCAAAGAAGGAGGGGTAGAAACCCCTAGCTTCCCTTTGAGATACTCAAAAGTATCCTTTAGAAGGGCCTTAGTGAATATGTATGCAACTTGTTCTTTGGTAGGCACATATTCAAGTCTAACTTCATTCTTCAACACCTTCTCCCTCAAAAAGTGATAATTAATAGATATGTGCTTTGTTCTAGAATGCATCACCAAATTATTTGATATGTTTATAGAACTTGTATTGTCACAAAAGATAGTAGTAGGTTCATCACTCACCACACCTATTTCCATCAAGGTTTGTTTCATCCACAGTACCTGTGTACAATGGGATGCTACTACAATATACGCTGCTTCTACAGTGGATAAAGAAACTAAATCCTATTTCTTACTCAACTAAGAAACTTTATTTATCTTTATTTGTAGGATTTTGTGTACTTATCAATTCATTTAGAATATTTGTACCACCTTTCAAATTTAGTCCATTTATGATTTTCTCATTGACCATCTCCAATTCTTTCCTTAGGGAAACTATTTCTGCCTCAAGTTTTGAGCATCTTCCATCTTAGATTGAAATTTAGATTTCCTAACATCCTCAATTATTTTAAGCTCTTCTACATGACCTTTCAGTCCTACTAACACCTTACTAGACTCTTCAAGTTCTTGTGTTAATTTTTCAGTCTCCTTTTGAGCATTCCTTTTTAGCTTTTTGTTTTCTCTCTTAAGATCATCGTATTTGTCTCTTAGTTCATCAAGATCTTCAAGAGCACTAATTATTTCTCCTTCAAGATCAACAATTTCCTCCTATTCTCCTTCATATGAGTCCTCAATTTGTGCATCTTCTTGATCCTTAGTTTATTTAGCTATGAATAGAAATTCTCTTCTATCATCTCTCATTACAAGGGCATGGCCTTGATCCTCTTCTAAACAATCACTAGTATCAAACACTTCACTTTCTTCATTGATGTACAAACTCTTCTCCTTCTTTCCAAAGTTCTTTCTTTTAGGGTAGAACTCTTTCTTCTTTCTACCATCAAATTATTGCTTGGAACTATCTTCTTTATCATATGGACACTTTGAAGCAAAATGACATATTCTACCATAGTTAAAACACTTAAAAGGGAGCTTACCTTTATGCTTGTCAGATCCTCTTCTTAGCCTTCTTATGAAATTTGATTCTTCCTCATTAGTTTCTTCATAATTAGATGTAATAATAGCGGATTTTTCTTTCTTATCAGCTTCATCTTTGTCTTTCTTGAAAACCTTAAATGCAACTTCTCTCCTAGATGATTCAACACTTAACATTCTCATCTCATATTCAATAATTATGCCATGCACCTCATCAAGAGTAAGTTTATCAATTTTTCTCCCTTCTTCGATAGCAGAAATCTTGGCATCATATTTAGTTGTCTTGGACCTGAGAACTTTCAACACAACATCTTCTTCTTTCATATCTACGCCATATCCTTTAATGGCATTGACCACATCATCAACTCTTTGAAGATAGTCTACAATCTTCTCTTCTTCAGTCATCATCAAGCCTTCAAATTTTTCTCTTAGCACTTGTAACTTTGCCAAATTCACTTTGGTGTCACCTTCATAGATTTTCTCCAATTTTTCCTATACATCATAAGCAGTTTTACAATGCATAACTTTGCTATGCATAGAGTCAGACAAATTGGTCATATTAATAAACCAAGCTTTCTTATTTTCCTCATGAATCTTCTTTACTACAGGATCAGTAGGAATAGCAGCAAGATTAGTATATTGGGTCTCAACACATGCCTAGACTTCAGTTCCAAGATAAATTAAGTATCCTTCCATTAATGACCTCTATTTAGCATAGTTTGTTCCATGAAACCTAGGTGACTTGTTTGATCCTTCTTGAAATGCCATTTTGTTCACCTAACCAAGATCTACCTGAGTTGGTTAAGCTTTTCCTAGGGAATCTGGGGTGTTGATACCAATTGTTAGAACACAATGATCTATTGAGAGGGGGGTGAATTAGTAGATATTGAAACTTTTACTTCTCAAACCCTTTTGCAGATTCAAGCTTAACCTCAAATGTGCAAATTGAAATACTGACAGATATAAAAGTCATAAGCACAAGAGAGATCAACACATAACACAGTATGTATGTGGAAAACCCAACATGGGAAAAACCACGGTGAGAAATGTTGCTAGGATCTACTGTCCTAATCCTGCCTCACAAGCTTCAAAGTTTAGTTACAATGTTTAGGGCTACAACCCAAGGAAGCAAAAATTCCTTGTTTAGAAGCTACAACTTCAAGGATTCTACTACACCCTATTATGAGCTACAACTTCGTACAATGAGACTACAACCTCTTACAACATTACAATCTTATCTATGAATAGATTGGTTCTACATAACCTATGATGCATCATTACATTCAATACATTGTTGTACTTACTGCAATTGACTTCATGCTGTTGAAGTTGCACTCTCGACAACACATTCTTCTATTCAACTCACTATATACTACTGGACTTGACCCTCTACTTATTCAACAACTTAGACAATATCATACTGTCTTCTATCTCCATCGACTTGCAATCTCTACCTCGAGATTCTCTCTATCGTCCAGATCATCTCACATAAAATTAGGATTTTCCTTACTTGCAAACTTCACCAACAAGCTATCTGTTCATTGTGCTACACATCATCATCACACAGACATCTGATAGGGTTTATCAGATATCACGATACCTCTGAATCAATCCGCACAACATTTAATTTTGGTGTAGAGAATTTGCTAAGAATAGCATTATGTCAAACCCTAGAATCTAATATGCATTTAGTGCATTCATGCTATCATTCGATATGATTATGATCTTGATCACCTCTACAATCTATTCCGCCGCCTTGAAGATCAAATCTTCATTGTATTGGTCGCTTGGTGCAGCTAGACCAATTAACTCCTTCCTTTGTGTCAATTACTAGATGAAACTTTTGTACACATGTACAAGACCGTCATAGATCTTCAAGTTTGAGTATTGGTTGCTGATCTTCTCTCTCGCACCAAGATCCTGCAATCCTCATTTATTGCCATGTCTTTAAGTCATGACCATCTGATAAGCGATCATTTAGATCTCCTTTGTTGATCCAAAATATCACTCTATCATTAGGACTCCATTCAGACTCCCACTGATACAAGCAAATCACACCGAAATGATTTCCATGTTATCTTGGTCGGTCTATAAAAGGGACACTAGATCTCCTCCCACCAATATAACATTGTCACACCGATGCCATGTTTCATTCTTCCATTCGATCTCTGACTTCATTCCATCCTCATCTTACCGAGTCTTCACTTCCACATCCACCTTGATACGAGTCCAAAATCTGCTCATCTTGCGAGCATGAAAACGTGCCCACATAAACCTTTTAAGGTCTACGAGTTGTTACCATTTATCATCATAACCACGTAACTCACAACAATGATGTGAGTTGATATATCAAGCAATCACTCTTTGCCACCTGGAGGCCTACGTTATCATCCACCTTCAACCTATTCTTCTTTCTTTGTTGGGTCCCTCTAGATACACTGCGGGTGCGATTCCAAAGAATCTAGAAGGAATTCTATACTATTCGTGTCAAGCTCCCAGAAAGACGTTCAATCAAAGCTCTGTTTGATCTCCACCATTCACTGTTGCTAATATTTCACAAAATATGTCATTTTCCACTAGCTTTGTATGTTGTTCGACCAGCCTTGTTGAATCTTACCCGCTCATCTTTATCGCCTTCCTCTCAGGTCCCACCATTTATGCACCATTGATCTTGTGAAGAAAAATATTTCCTTGAGACTAAGAAAATATTCAACGCACTAAATATTTGTTTGGCCAATAAAGCAAGGTGAAGGGGCTAGTCACCCTCATGACTTTGAAGGCTTAAGTATTAACTTAAGCTACCTACAACCGCCAAACATAAGTCATCATTGAAATAGAAAATTTGTGACGATGCCATGATTGCAAATGCATTAGGGTTTACTTGTAAACCCTAGAATCACCCGAGAGCAAACTTAAATCAATTTTGGGCACATCCTTCACTTTCTCAACCTGCAGAGCACATCATTGGAATGCTTGCAAAAAACCCAGTCATTATGCCAACAATCTCCCTTACATGATTTGTACTTTTGATACCAATGACAACAATAGCCCAATACTCTTGTTTCATCATCTAGGCTCCATAATTATATCATTTTATCATTACGTCCTGCATCATCTTTGGTCCATCGTCCATCTTTCTTTTTTATCGAACTATGTTGCCTCTATTTTTTTATGTAGGTAAGGCCATCATCGATGAGCCCCCGAGACTTTTTTATTTCCATTAGGATCTACAATGGTCATCCTTTCATTGATTTCCATTATCTGTGGTTAGCCTCTCTTTTATATTGAACTATGTTGCCTTTGCACTTTACGTAGGAAAGGCAGTCATCGACGATTCCCCGAGGCTTTAGTCTGCCCTTTAAGGTATGTTTTTGTGTCTATTGTGTCACCAAGAATCCATACCAAGTTGGTTCCTACAACAAAATTCACTAGCCCCCAAAGGTTTTAATTTGTCTCAACTATTCGACGTCTGGTGGATCTTGCAATCTATCCCATCCATCTTTGGTCTTAGCAGGATATATTGTTCAAACCACATCAATTTGATCCCTCTATTGTCCACATGGAAAAGGATATTTGATATTTATTGTGATTTCTTGGTGCTTTTGCATTTTGTTTATCTTTTTAACTCACTACTACACCTACTCAAGCTCACCATGATCAATCATATCATGGTATGCTTTCGTTGGTGGAAATGGGGACATATCTTGGTTTTCTATGTGATCGTGTTTTCTTGGTTGTCCTGCATGGTACCCACTAAGGTTTGTGTGGTCTTGTGATACACCGAGACATCCTTTATGTCTGTTGTTTTCTGGCATTGGCCCTACCAAAGCCCCTGTGACTTTGGGATGTTGGATTAACCTTCTTTATTTGTTGTGTTAGTCCTATACATATGATATTAAGATGCCTTGATTCATTATAGCTTGGTGCATAGTATCACATACTATATAAGATTTAGTGCTCTATATATGACAACATAATGTCACAAATTAAATTGCATGGTTTTGATCATAATCCCTTCCCACCTATCGTCCTATACATTTTCCATTCTGTAATCATTGATTTTCGGTTGTGCAAATGATATCCCCCATCTATTCTTCTTATCAGGAAAATTTAGTTTTTGGCACGTTTACTACACCTACCATCCATTCATTTTCAGTGCATTATCCATTCCATTATCATTTTGCTTTATCCATTTCATTATCATTTTGTGTTATTCATTTCTTAATAATTTTCCATTTTCATTTTCATAATCATTTAGGTTGTTTAGGATAATATATGTGTTATTCTAAGCATCTTACTCCATTTTTCATTTTCATTTTCATAATAATTTAAGTTGTTTAGGATAATATAGATTTTTTATTCTAAGCATCTTAGTCACTTTACACTCTCATTTCATTACCATTCATTGCATTAGGTTCATCATTGCACTAGGTTTATTCATTGCATTTGATTTATTTGTTAATTGCATTCACCTTATTTCATCATATTATATATATATATATATATATATATATATATATATATATATATATATATGTTTATTCATAAGCATCAATACCATCCATATAATAATCAAAATCATCACATATAAACATTATACATCACATCTTGCATCATACATGTTAGAAATCTATACACATGCATTACATACATACATGATCATATCACATCCTACAACATAAATTGTTAGTGTCTTATTGCATAACCATCATCATCATACACATAATGCATCACCTCCTACATCACAAATAATTAGTCACACATCTCATATCCATCGCATATGCATACACATCATTCACATCATACATCATAATCATCATCACATACATCATGCATAAATCCATAAAATACATAAAATCATGCCACATACATATCAATGAACCACAACAATAATCATCCATCTCATATATAGTACAATAATATACATCAATAAAGTCCATAACGTCGATCAATAAATAATACAACAGATGTCTATGTATAAGAATTCCAAAATACAAAAGACACATCATGTGTCATGAATCAATATAAATGTGGTGAATCACTATATCATCAGGCAAAGAATATGTAAATGGTCTCTTTGCCTCCGCTGCATATGTATGGATGTCATTTGTACACTTATCAAAATTGAACCCCTGCATCCCCCCTCCATTTATCTACCCACTACTCCTTACATCTGAGTGTTGTGGTGACCCTAGTACTCCTCCTCCCCCTCCAGGTGGTCTCTTCTATCTGCTAGATGCCCTTGATCCAACTAAATACCCTCGCCTTGCTTCTCCTGACTTGGATAGACCTATGATCCTACTTGCTACCTCAGAGTAAGATGGAGCTCTCTGATATGTCGGTACCACTGAATAATATAGCCCTTGATAGTAACCTACCTCTAAGATGACACATATCATATCTCCTTTATCAACCCTTATTTCCCTAGCCACATCCCTCTCTCACCTGTATCGAGCCCTATCCACTTATAGCTTCCCTCTCTTGCTCCTATGCCTCTTGTGCTAACTACAATCTTCCTACCTTCCCCTCTACTCTCTTCCCCTATGCTTGAGCCCTATTATGTTTGACTATCGATGTCTCCATCACCACCTGTGCATCATCGACCAAGGTCTACAATGTGTCTCGATATTCTGTGACTGAATCCATTAGTCCTTGCATCCTCTCCAAATCAATCCATAAACTATCATTCTATGTTGTGACAGTCTCCTCCTCTCCGTGACATACCATCTATATCTTGCTTAGATACCCCTACAAGTTGTCTCTCTCTACCATCCTAATATTCACATCCTCCTCCGCTTGATGTAACTATCTTTCTAGTAGCACTATGCGAACCTGTGCCCCAACCAACCTCACTCCTACATCGTCCTCTATTGGTGGCTCATATAACATTATCTCTCTCTCCTCAGGAGACCACTCAGGCTCTCCATCCTCCACTGCTACCTCCTTTATCTCCTCCTCTATCACCTTTCCACCCTGTCACATGACCCTCCTCTACACCCTCCTCAACGAGACATCGTCCTCTACCTCATCACCATCTACCACAGGAGTGTGTTGTAGTGACTTCCCTAGTCTCTCCACTGGCATCACTCTCTCAGGTCGCCTCTCCCTCCACCATGTCACGTATCCATTTTTCACCCCTATATCAACTAATCCTCCCCTTCACAACCATGTTGTCTCCTCCAAGTGGTCCCAAATCTATCTATCTCTCATAGTTGGCACCCACCATCCCCACACAGTACTCTCTTGTGTCAATCACATGTACCTCTCCTTGAGGTTCAAGATGTCTTAACGCCCCTTGAACTACCTAGTCACCTTGTCGAGCTGGTACATCTCCACCACATGTGGCTCTCACCTAATCAAATAGCATCATGCGAACATGAACCCCTCACCATCCCATCATCCTATCACCATGAGAGGAATTCAAACACTCTATAAGGTCTCCAATCCTTGATCAGGTCATTCATCACCTATCTCTAGTGGGATATACTCCTCACCTTTTAATAATGTAGTATACCTCGGTACTCAAACACAATGGGCTGATATATCGATCTCTCCATTGCCCCTACTATATTCATTCATGTGATCTAGATGTGCTTCCATGTCCATATCTGTAGTAGGGTCACATGTGTAATGCTACCCATCTGTCTATAGCACACTAAGTGCATTTCTCTGTACAATTGAGCCAATATGCATGCACCCTATGAGTACATCTCTCGCCTCTCCATCATACCTAACACCACCTCTATCAACTTGAGGCTGAAGAATCTCCCATTCCTATTAGGTAGGAGAATCCCACTAATGAAGTTGCATAAATATAGAGGCAATGAGGGTGTAGACCCTAAGCATCCATCTAAATCCAACTACATCCCCCTGTATGGGATATTTGTCATCCCAGACACTGCTTGCAAACTCTACTCAATTGGCTATGTAGTCACAACCCTCATGATCAATCCCCTAATAGGCAAACGTAATATCCTTCATATAGCATCACTATAATTTCCCCTATGGGCAGGAGGAATGTGCATGTCTCTAAGCTCCACTACTTGATCAATGCCATCAACATGGGCCTTTGTGCCCTAATCGCTAAAAACTATTTCCTATGGGATAGTCATGCTACCCCCAAGATCACCCAATCCTCTCTTGTCAAGTCTCATACGAATTCCAAGGTTGTCGACCTCTGCTCTCACATCCACACACTATTTATGTCCTACATACATCAAACCAGCATGTCAAAATTCGCCCATCCCCTTTTCGTGCATATGCCCCTGTGTGTAGTGCATACACCCCTATTTTCCACACATTCACGTTTTTCCTTTCCCTCACATGTACGCCCCTATGTGTAGCATGTTCACCCTTCCCCCCTCCCTCACACATCCACCTCTATGGGAATGCACATTCGTCCATCTTTCATGGCAAAGCACATTCACCTCTGTGTGATTGTGCATTCACCTATTCCACCTTCTTATTGTGTATTCGCTCATTAATGAGTATATTCACCCCTGTGTTATTGTGCATTCACCTTTCTAGAGCCCTTATTTTAGGGGAAAACCCACTTCGGCCCCCTGCCTTATGCATTCATCGCTTCTCTACACACACGCCTGTGTAGGCATGCGCGTTCGCCCTTTTGAATCCCCTTGTTTAAGGGTGAATCTGGTTTGGCCTAACCTTACAAACTCTCCCATCCCATAGCGTTTACACCTCTCTTGTGCATAGAACATTCGCCTTTTTGCTCCCTTTATCTCAAAGGTGTATACACCTCTCCCAAACCTAGCGCATACAACCCTATGTATGCACATTCACCCCTGCCAACCCTGTAGGATTTCATCTCCCCCACTCCACAGAGGTGAACCAGCTCGTCCAGATGGACGAACTCGCCCTCCCCTCAATTTCCCACTAAAAAAATGCATATAAACATGTGCTGAAATTAACGTACAAATTTAGTTTTTGAGGCATACCTAGTCGAGGATCTTTCCACTTTGATACCACCCTCGTACAATATCCAATTGATGCATAATGTCACCTTCGTGTACCATTTTTCTCTCAAGGTTACTCAAATCTTCTATGCACTAAGGTTAAAATTAATAGTAACTTAGGTAAGCTACTATTTATAGGTTACCTTTTTACCCCCCCTCTACAAAACCCTATTTTTTTCTTGTCACTCCCATTTGCACCCCGTTGCTCCATTTTACTCCATTCAAAACACATTTTTCATCATTTTTCACCACGGTCCTCATGATACCCTCCTTTATCCTCTATCTAGACATCACTCAGAACCCCTTTTCCCCCATCTGCCCTCTCAAGGGGGCATAATCTTCCATATTTTCTCCATTTTTCTTCCTGTCACTTTCTCTGCCATGCTAGGGCATCTAATCCTTGTTTTTCTTCTATCGAGTCACCTATATTTTATTTTTCTTTGAAACATCATTATTTTAACAATATTTCGAAGAGGGGAAAAATGTAGACATCTAAATTTGACCATTCCCATGTGGTCATTTTTACTCCCTATTTTGTCTATTTTGCACCCATGTCTATATTAATTAAATAATTTTATTTTTAAAATAATATTCATCCTATTCCTAATGTCCCCTAAGACTTAATTAAATACTTTACCTCCCTTTCTTCTCAAGATTAAATAAATATTCTAATTTATTTAACCTTGTCATTTATCCAATGTGAATTAAAATTAATTTTTATGTCACCCCCTTTCTCTCTCCTCTTGTAACATCTTGCATAATCCCTCCTTAATCTCAATTAATCTAATTAATTCATGATTAGGATGTGCACATCCCTTAATCAAGTTTAGTGTCAAATCCTCCATAAATTATCACTTGTATTAATCCCCTCCTTAATCATTTGCACAACCCATAATCCATGATTAGTTATCACTAACCTAATCTAATGGCAATTATGGCATATGTACCCAAGTCAACCTTCATTATTTTTTACCTTTTTAGAAAAGTCACCCCCATTCCCAAAAAAATTGAAATTCCCATTTATTCCCCCCCCATAAGCCTATGTGGAATTTTTAATTCCACTTTATCTTCCCAAAGTCCTTGGAAGGATTAAAAAGAAATTTTTAACTCTCCCCTTCAATCCCTAGGTCTCTACCAAATGGTCTTCCCAATACCATCTCTGAATTCTATGGAGATTTTTGAGGAATTTTAAATTCCTCGCTTGTCACATCCTCCCCATGATTTGGGGAGGATAAGACAAGTCATACCTTTTGTACCTCTCTCCACATGTCCTCCACCTAGGATCAACCTCACCACATCTCTCCCCCTTAGGATGACACATTTCATCCTCTCATGAGTTTGGATCCAATCCCTAGGATGAATCATATTCCTTCATTTTGTTTCCCCTCTAATGACTAAGGAGAAACACTTAGCCATTTTTCTATTATGCATTCAAGCCTTCAAGGTCACACACACCATCTTTCTCTCACATATTGCACTCATTTTGCACCTCCATTTTGCATCTAAATCTATCCATAATCACTTTGCATTCATTTTTCATGTCCAAAATCATGCATCTATGAAGTGTTATGATGTCGAAATCATAAGAGGAGCACACAAAATTGAATCAAATCAAGGGCTAACAAGGAATAAAATTTAGAAAAGGTAAAATTTATTGTTGTTTTCATGTTCTTGTTTAAGTTTTAACTATTTGCCCAATCTTGAGTGTTTTTCTTGTTGTAATATTTTTCATGATTTCATTGTGTTTCTTGCATTTAGAGTAGATTAAAAATATTGCGCACACCTACAAATGGACCGTCAAGTGATGGTGATATCAAGGCTTATGAAAACAATGGAAAGAAAAGGTATGATCTCTTAAGTGATCTTTCTAATTTAGAATTTGTGAAGGTTATGAGCTACAAACCTACTGTAAGAGAGGGGGACCAACCATGTGAAGGCCCCAGGTCATGGAGGGCCAAGAGCAGTAGGTTTTCCTAACTTACCTCAGCTTAAAGGAGTGTTAAGAAACGCAGGACGAGAATGATGAGGATTATAAGGTCCTTCAATCACTCTGCAAACCTGAAACTCGAAATGGGGCTAAGCAAGTGAATTTTTAGGGTTAACACTATGCCTCAAGGAGCTCTTTTCCCGAGGATGAAAGAGCGGCTCCGGGATGATAACACAATGCGCTAGCATCTCTCAAGTGCACTGGAATCCATACGACCAGAGGACTAGAGAGACAGAGTTGAACATTGGAAAACAGACTAACAAACTAGTTAGTTACTTCTGAAGGGCCAAAACAACACTAGGAAGTAGATAAAGTATGCACGAATATGATAAAGTAAATATGCAAGAGTGAGGATGGAAAAAATGATTTCACAAAGGTACTCATTCGCCAACAAGCTCCAAGAATACTTCCACCTGCATATAAGAGAGAGTAAAATTGTTGGGGGGTTGTATAGGGGTCTACCTCAGTCAGACCCCCATTTTGGTGTTTCCACCTCCATGGATAGCCAAGATAACGATAATGGAGAAAATTTTGATAAAGCAGGA
Source organism: Sequoiadendron giganteum (assembly GCA_007115665.2). Taxonomy (NCBI): domain Eukaryota; kingdom Viridiplantae; phylum Streptophyta; class Pinopsida; order Cupressales; family Cupressaceae; genus Sequoiadendron; species Sequoiadendron giganteum. The sequence continues at coordinate 628,991,235 of CM021107.1, forward strand.
AATGAAGTAAAGAAAACAAAAGCACTACAAAATAGTGATATGCTACCAGACCAAATTGTAGAGGAGAGGAGTAGAAAGCTTACCACCTCCACCAAGAGCTCACTAGCCAATGTAGGAGAAAATAAGAGGACTCAAGCCTCTGTTGCAATGGTGTTTTGTTCCACATGTGCTCTACGGAGTTGATGGAGTGTTCTTGTTGCTACTATGGAGTACAAAGTGCTACTTGAGAGTGATGGATTGAATGCTTAGATTTTGTGAAGAGATTTTGAAGAGCCAAGAGAGATCCCATGAATCAAGAAGAGATGAATTTGAAGTAGAGATGAAGGAAAATGACTATATTTAGGTTAGTTGGTCGAAGAGGGCATTACATATTGACCTCCAATGGGAAGTGTAACACCTTTATAGGTTGCAAACACGGGAATTTTCAAGGGACGTAAGCGCGTTGCACGAACATCTACGCACCACGCAAGAATCCCTGACAATTATTCCTCTTCCGACACATAGAACAAATGCCAAGTGGAATGAAGGAAGCGGGCTTATGTGGAATTTTTCCTTTCGATTTGATTTTCTAAGGTGAGGATGTGTAAAAGAGGAATTTGCGTAAGGGGTGCAAATTTGCTCCTATACATTTTTCCCCCAATTTAGCAAGCACGAATATTGATGAATGCTTCGGTAAAGTAGATTGGAGAAGTGGTAGAGTTATAAATGTATACTTGAACCGTCGAGGAAGCAAACCGCGATGTAGCGAACCCGAGAGTGTTGGACAAGAAAAGGACTCCATAGCTCCACATAACTATGAAGTTGAAGAAAGAAAGCATCTTATAGGCTTGCGGACCTGCAAGGAGGCAACCCCCAAGATCTCTCACATGAAGGAATCCCCAAGAAGTAAGTGCATCACAGGCCCGTAGACCTGCAAGGAAGGTGTCCTCCAAGATCCCTCGCATGAAGGAAACCTAGGAAAGTGGACACTGCAGAGTCAAAAAGTGGCTTCACAGGTGCGTTCATAAAATGACATGTTTACCTATAGATGGAACATGTCAGGAAGTGGCCATGCAGGAAAGTAAGTAGATAGTCGCACAGAGCACAGAAAATTTGGAAAAATTTCAAAGGGGTCCCTTGGGAACCCTTCAAAAGGAGAAGGGGCCCACTCAAGGGACACATTGTTTGAAAGTTGGTGTTTTATTTCTCAAATCGATTCATCATCAAGGAATCCTTTTGAAATATGTTCACTTCATCAAGGAATTTGAAAGGAAGAATATTCCCCCACATAAGGGGAAGATCAAAATTGTTCCCACTTCGGAGGAAGGTTCTCAAATTCTTTCTTTACGAACCCTTGATGAAGGAAACATGTTCCATTAGGGTTTCAAGCTAAGAATGAAATTCTTATAAAGAAGTGTGTGAAGATTTCTGAGAAAAGATTAATTGGAAAAAAATGCATTTTCTGAAGATCAAAGTGATGTAGAGGTGGCATTGTCACACATCAAAGGGACAACCTGAGCAAAGAAGAGAGAAAGATAAAGGAAAATAAAAAAAGAGGAAAGAGAACACAAACAAAGGGCACAAGGGTAGCCTGATATTTTGAGGTCAAAACTACTCATAAACATATATAAGTATAATAATAGTATTAAATGAACTGTCATCAAACCCCTACTATATCAGGCTATGTGAAGAATGCACAAGAAGACAAAGTAAAAATAAAAAATTGGGTCAACATGGAAGGGGAGCCTAAATGCTCCCAACGCTTTGCATCATCCCAAATTTGACAAAAGTAAATCATAAACATGGAAGAATGATGATAAAAATAGAAGAAGGTTTACAACACACACACCACCCTTGTACCCAAGCACCAAAAAAGGTGACGAGGGTCATCCAGGAACACATAGCATGATTACAAGGGAAACACATACACTCATCTAATCTAAAGATCAAGAAGAGGCCTCCTAATAACATTGATTGACCAAGAGGTCATCTGATTCCCACTCTAGATCATTGTAGGGGGAAGGAGGATGAGCCTACAGTGGTGGAATGTTAAGGGGAGGAGCTTCCAACCCTCCCACAACAAGGGTTAAGGAAGGACCTACAAGGTCTCCTCAATTCAACTCTTGTGGAGCTAAGGTCAACGAATTCACGCAGATTGCGAACATGGTTGAAACTTCATCCACTAATTTAAAAATGCACTTAATAGGAGTGCCATGTTTCACCTCGATGGATGGTGGAGATTATGCCCGAGGTTCACCCCTAAGCTCATTGAGTGATTCAAGAGTGGTGACGAACTCAGGAGAATTTGAGGGTAGTTCTGTTACTAGGATAGAACAAGCCAGCGCAGGGCCACCTTTCAGAGAAGGTGGGCTCCTCCTACATCTTCCATTGCTGGAAGGACCACTCTCTACCTTCTGCTTCGTCGAGGGAGGCAAACTCTGCACATACAAGGCAAGAAGGGTAGAGGAAGAGGAGGAAAGAACCATAGTAGATACGACCGAGGTTTTAGTCATATCTATGGGATTTGGGAAAGGTGAGACATCTAGAATGGATGTCAACAAAGGTAGCTCCACTGAAGGAGTGATGAACACCTACACCTTTTTGGGGTCAGGCGCATTTGCACTCGTAGTGGAAGTTGGAAGCGATATAAAGCTAGTTTGAACAAAAATAGAGGGGAGGAGAGAGGAGGACGCGACAAGAGGTCTTGATATAGGGGTGGTCATCTCCTCTTCCTTCCTCTGTAAGGTGGCCTGCTAAGCCAAGAGAGCCTTTTGTCGACGCTTGCGCTCACGCACAAGGCGGTTTCTATGACTCTTTGAACTAGAGGTTGGAGGTTGTGAAGGAACATAAGGCTCCTGCTTACCCATGGGAGTGTCTTCCACAGTTGTTTCCAGTGGAGGGATAGATTCTTGAACAAGAGCAAGAGGAATAGGTTCAAAAATAGTGGGAATCGACTCTAACGCCTCAACAACGGGCCTTTTTATCGTTCAATACTTTAGGAGTAGAAGCAGTATGAGGCTGTGAAGGCCAGGACATAAAGGATTCCCCATGGGGGGATTTCTACCTACTATATTGAATGGGCCTAGGCTCTGTGGATAGGATAGGAAGCTCGAACATGAGATGCTTCAGCTTTCACCAAGTGGGTACCATAGGATTCTCTCACAAACGTGAGGCAAAGCAAATGACACTGCAATAGAGCAAGATGAAGCGTCAAGTTGAACAATAAGAGAGGAAGAAGGAGGATCTCAAAACCGCTTCTCTTCTTCTCTTCTACATGCCTTGTTGGCATCACTTCTAGCTTTCAGGCAAGCCCTATGTGAAACGGCATAAGGGGAAGGAGGGTACCTCACTTTCAACTTGGAACACCCTTTCTTGTAGTTTTGATATGTGTGATATAGGAGGTCTTCCTAGGTGGGAGAGGACCAACAGGTGTAGGCCAAAAGTAATCCAAGGAGTAACTATCACACACAACTGGAGGTTTATATCCAGTGTCGTGGATCACATGCATGGAACCCTCATGAGTGAATTTCAAACATTTATGCACAACCAAGGGAACTGCTTTCATAGCTACTAGCTAGGGGATACCCAAAATCACTCTAAAGAGTTCAGACCCTGGGATAATGTCAAACATAAGGTTCAAAGACTTAGTTCCAACGAGAATCGACAAAACAATACTACTTAGAGGAGGTAAAAAAAGTCTATCGTGCATGTGGATGGTACTCACAGGTGCATCATATCCATCTTTATGCAAAAATTTGATTAACATGATCTCCTCGGTTATAATGTTTACTTGAGACATCGGATCAATGAGAACACCTTCCATGGTATTCCCATTTGATTCGTGCAAGAATGTAAAGAGGAGATGGTTCTCTATTAAAGCCCATCGATGGGTCTTGTGAAGTGAAGGTTATACCAATACCATTGCTCATAGGCTGTGTAGAGGGAATAGGTTGGTGTAGAAAAGAGGCCATCACATACGTTAAATGATACTTTCACAGAGCCTCCTAAAGGTTACAGGATAAGGTAGTGACCCAATTAAGGTTTTGTTATGCAATACTTTTGGAACCTTCCAAGTATGCCAACTAGGGGTTGCAGGTTGGGTTGCAAGGCAGAAGCCTCACAACACTCATACCCACAACGCTCCTAGGATATGAGGAAAGGAACTTTCAGTATCGCAAAATGGAACCAAAATGGTTCACGTCGGGTTCACCAAAAACGTAAGAGAGGGGGACCAACCATGTCAAGGCCCTAGGTCACGGAGGGTCGAGAGGAGTAGGCTGCCCTAACTTACCTCAACTTAAAGAATTGTTAGGAAATGCGAGACAAGAATGATGAGGATTATAAGGTCCTTCGATCACTCTGCAAACCCAAAACTCAAAATGGGGCTAGGCGAGTCATTTTTCAGGGTCAACACTGTGCCTCAAGGAACTCTCTACCCAAGGATGAAAGCATGGCTTCAGGATGACAACATGATGTGCTAGCATCTCCTAGGTGCATTGGCGTATGTATGACTAGAGGACTAGAGAGATAGAGTTGAACACATGAAAACAGACTAACAACCTAGCTAGTTACTTTCAAAGGGCCAAAACAACACTAGGATGTAGATAAAGTGTGCATGAATATGATAAAGTAAATATGCAAGAGTGAGGATGGCAAGAATGATCTCACAAAGGTACTCATTCACTAGCTAGCTCCAATAATACTTCCTCCTGCACACAAGAGAGGAAAATTGTTGGGGGGCTGTATAGGGGTCTGCCTTAGTTAGACCCATGTTTTGGTGTTTCCATCTCCACAGACAGCCAAGATAACGATAATGAAGAAAAGTATGATAAAGCAAGAAATTAAGTAAAGAACATAAAAGTACTACAAAATAGTGTTATATTACCCAACCAAATTGTAGAGGAGAGGAGTAAAAAGCTTACCACCTCCACCAAGAGCTCACTAGCCAATGGAGGATAAAATGAGAGGACTCAAGCCTTTGTTGCAATGGTGTTTTGTTCCACACGTGCTCTACGGAGTTGATGGAGTGTTGTTTTTTTTGCTATAGAGTGCAAAGCTCTTCTTGAGAGTGATGGATTGAATAATTAGAGCTTGTGAAGAGATTGTAAAGAGCCAAGAGAGATCCCATGAATCAAGAACAAATGAATTTGAAGTAGAGATGAAGGAAAACGACCATATTCGGGTTGGTTTGTCGAAGAGGGCGCTAGAAATTGACCTCCAATGGGAAGTGTAACACCTCTGTAGGTTCTAGACGTGGGAATTTTCTAGGGATGTTTGTTGGCCACATGGGCATCCCCGATAGTTATTCCTCTTTTGACACATAGAACAAATGCCAAGTGGAATGAAGACAGTGGGCTTACGTGGAATTTCACCTTCGGATTTGATTTTCTAAGGTGAGGATGTGTAAAAGGGGAATTTATGTAAGGGGTGAAAATTCGCTCCTATACACCTACTAAAGAAATCTAGAAGAAACTAGAAAGTGTCTATGAAGGAGATGATAAGGTCAACAAAGCAAATATGCAAAATCTGAAGACTAAGTTTGAAACCCTAAGGATGATAGAAGATGAAGATATTATAGGCTACATGCATAGAGTGGAAGAATTTGTCAATTCCATCAGATGCCTTGGTGAAAAACTTGAAGAAGATGAGGTGGTAAAGAGGGTATTAAGATCTCTTCCTAAATCTTATAGTTATAGGGTTTTTACTATTGAAGAAGCTCAAAATTTAGACCATTATTATAGAGATCAGTTGTTTGTTGCTTTAACTACTTTTGAATTGAGAGATTTTGGTCCAAGTGATACAAGAAAAGATACTAATTTTAAAGTTGGCAAAGCAGGGAAGAATGAGGAATTTGATCAGGGTGAGTTTGATGAGTTGGAAGCAAACTTTGTGAGGAGACTGAAAAAGGGCACTGGAAAATACAAAGTTAAGTTACCTTTCAAATGCTTCAATTTTCGAAAGATAGGTCATTATGCTTCAAGATGTCTAGTCAAATATTCAAATGAAAAATTTAAGGAGAATAAAGGTAAATCAATTAAGAGAAGTTATTATGTTAAAGAAGATGCTAGTATATCTGATGATGAATTTGATTACCTGGATGATAAAAATGATGAATGCGTGTTCATGGCTCTAACTGTTGGAACTAATTCTGCTAACTCTAAGAGATGATGTGAAGGAAGTTTCTCCAGAAGCAAGTTATAATGGAGCTATGGTGACTAATTTTCATGTAAGTGAGGACAAAAACTATTGGATTATTGATAGTGGATGCTCAAATCACATTATGGTTTATAAGAGTAAGTTTTTTAAACTTGAAAAGTTTGAAGGTGGTATTGTTAAGTTTGGTGATGATACATATGTTGATATATGGAAAAGGTTCAATCCTTTTTTATGCTAAGCATAACAAAGATGATGTTCTTTATACTATCTCTGACATAATATTCTAAGTGTGGGACAAATGTGTAATAAAGGATATAATCTTGTATTTTAGGATGGTGGTTGTGAGATTAGAAAAAGGATTTGGAAGTTTGGTTGTTGCGAGAAGAACAAACATAAATATTTATCAGCTTAAGGGTGTTAATGGTATGTGCTTTATGACTCAAATTAATGAAAGCTGGCTATGACATAGAAGAATGTGTCACATCAATTTTGATAGCCTAGTTAGAATCAGCTTTGCTCAAGTTGTGAGATATCTTACAAAGATTACAAAGCCTATAAATGCAATTTGCAAGGAATGTCAGGTTGGGAAGAAAACAAGAAAAAGGTTCAATGTCAAAGAATATTCTACCGTGGGACCTTTGGAGTTGGTACATATATACCTTTTGGACCTATAAGAACAAAAATCTTTCAAGGTGACAGGTATTTCATGTTATTGATTGATGATTACTCTAGAATGACTTGGGTAACTTTTGTCAAAAAAATTAGAATCTTTAGATAAGTTTAAGGTATTTAAATCTATGGTTTAGAATGAAATGGATATGAAAATAAAATGTTTAAGATATGACAGAGGTGGTGTCATGTCCCCAAAATTGTAAATTCTGAATATGAGATATTGAAATACAAATAACAAAATTGAATAAATATCAAAAAATAGATATAAGTAATTGCCATTATTATAATTATAATTATCAAGATAATATTATAATTATAAATATAAATATTAATAATATTAAATATCATAAAAAAGAGATATAAAATAGTATTAATAAATACATCAAACAAGAAATATCTTAACAAGATATATTATCAACAAATAAAGTCTTTAAACAACAATCTATATTATCCATAAAAGACAAAATCCACTTTGTCTTATTCTAAGACTAAAGGCAACGCTCATGGTCCAAGCGATTATTTTAAGCAACAATATATATTTTCCTAAGGAGAAGCAATTTATATAAAGTAAAAGATTATTATTATTGGGCAGTGATTAATATATCCAAGAGCAGTGATTATATCTATGAAAGGGAAGTGTTTAGGGAGAAGTTAAAGGCAGTGATCAAGACAATCCTTCAATCCTTCCACTCTCCATTCATTCCATCCATCCATCCTTCCATTCCATTCCTCCATCCATCCATCCCTCCTTCCTTCCATCCATCCATTCCATTCCTTCCTCCATTCCATTCCTTCCATTCCTTCCATCCATCCATCCATTCCGTCCATCCATCCATTCCATCCATCCGTCCATTCCATCCTTCCTCCATTCCTCCATCCGTCCATCCATCCTTCCATTCCATTCCATCCATCCATCCATCCATCCATCCGGCTTCCATCCGCTGTCCGTCCTTTCCGGTCCTCCTTTCCTCCATTCTCCATTTCCATCCATTCTTCCTTCCTCCATCCATTCCATCCATCCGGTCGGCCATTCCATCCATCCTCCATCATTCCATTCCATCCATCCATTCCTTCCATCCATCCGTCCATCCGTCCATCCATTCCGTCCGTCCCATTCCATCCTCCATCCATCCAATCCATCCATCCATTCCGGCGTCCATTCCATCCTTTGTCCATCCGTCCTCCTTCCTTCCTCTTTTTCCATTCTGCACTAATGTGTAGTATATGTATTGGTGATCAGAGTTGTTGTTATTGATGGTTTTTTATATCACGTGTTGTCATCAATGACAATGAGGGAGATTTTTTAAAGTTTGTATTGTCATTGATGTCAACAAATATTTTTTGTTGCATTGATGTCAACCTATGGAGATGCTTCAATGGTTGGTTGCATTATGTTGTCATTAGTAGTCTCATTGATTTCAACCTCTAGTATTGCTTTGTTAAGCATGTGTTTATGGATGTTCAGCTTCTTGTGTTTGAGATGTTGAGAAGGTGTTGGAGATGGTAAGTTGGTGTTTGTGATGCTTGGTTTCCAAATGCCTTTGAGAAAATTTGAATAAAAGAGGAAACGGTGTGGTAAAGAGTGTTCAGTGTGGTAGAGTAGTGTTTAGTGTTTCGCTCCACATTTTTTCATAGTTGAAGATCTTCTTGTGTGGTTCAGATATGTTGATCAAAGGTGTTCAAAGGTGTTATATGTAGAGTTTCATGTTCTGGATCATTTGATAGAAGAAGTTGTGTTCACCAATGTGTGAACTGTGAAGCAATATTATCTAGGAGAAATGGTTTTGCTCCACATTTCTCTGCATTGTGGTTTCTAGTCTTGTAAATCTAGGAGTGTGCTTGCAATGTTTGTATCTATTTTCAATTCAAGTTATTTGAGTTTTGGTGCTCTGCAAGGTCAGATTCAAGAGTTACAATGTGTGGAAGGTTAACTAGGTGTACAAAATGATTATGTTCTTTAGGTGTATCATGTTGCGAAGGATTTGTTTTATTTCAAGGTGTTAATGGAATATTCTAGATTTTTTTTAAGTGTTGTGTGTGGTCCATGATTCATATTTGGATCAAAGGAAGCATGTACTTAAATGTTTAATGGTGTTAACACAGGTTCAACTAACCTTGGGTGTTTACACTAATTATGGATGTGTTTCGGTGTTTCTGGAAGCATGGAGAGATGTGTATATGTGGATTTAGGTCTGAGATAAGGTGTGATGTGGTCCTCCTTCATTTCTCTCTACCGCAAGAATGTCTTGGTGCCAACCTAATTTGAATTTGCACATTTGAGGTGCATAGCCAACCTTGAAAGATGTTTTAAAGGTTGTGAATGGTATAAGGGAAAGGTGAAATGTTGGAGAAGAGTGTGTAGATGCAAGGATGTGTTGGGATGTAAATTTAATTAGATGCAGAGATCCAAAGTGTGATATTAATTCCTATGACTCCAATGCAGTGAACAAAAGGGTCAAAATTTGTAGAGTACCTAAAGTTTGTGATAGCAGTGAGTTGGAGGTTATTAATGGTGCAGAGTTGTAGTGGTGGATATTTTTTGTTGCTCTGTGATGGATTTATCATTGTAACAATATTCTTTCTTCTTCTTTCTAATTTGGCAGTGAGCCCTCTGACAGTGAGCCTATTGTATTTGGTATTGCAATTACTTTATATAGTGAGCTAATCCTCACCATGGTTTTTCCTTCTCATGTTTTCCACGTAAATCTAGTGTTCTCATGTGTTTGTATGTGTTTGCATTATTGTTTCTCATGTTTATATTTTATTAATTTATGATAAGGGTTTAATGGTCGTTGAGGGTTTAAGAGGCTAATGCAGATGTAAATGTTAATGAGGGTTTTGATGTTTTAATATATAAATGATCCCCCCACTCAGTTGTCTTGTGCATTCAACAATTTTTTTTTAATCAATTGTTAACCTGTAGATGAAGGTGGGAGCTTCTACTACCAAATTTTTTAGAGGAAATGAAAGTGGTTTGCACATTCAAAATAATTTTTGAAATATGATTTTTCAAAAGGATTTTTTGTGCACATTTACATAAGTTTAGTTTGAATTGAATGTCATATCCTTTTGAGTTCAAGTGATTTTTGGTGAGTACGCTTCTTCAATTGAATAGATTAAAATTTTGAATGGTGGCTACGAAGATCAACACCTTGACTTGGTGTCTTGGTCTTCAACTACATCAAATAGCTTTTGAATTAGTACTTACAAATTTAACAATGTCATCAAAATATTCTTTGGTAACTAAAGATTCTTTGGTAGAGTGTTTGACCATCGTAGAATCATGCATTGGTATCTCAAATCCACGTACAAAGAAAAATAATTCCCTGCTTGTATTAAACTGTAATTCTTTTCAAGATTGTTCAAATCTGTAATTGCCCGCCAACTTATAAATTTTGGACTTCCAAATGGATAATCTGACAAATATAGATTATCCAGGGTCATGCATGTCATTCTACATAGTTTACTATATTCATAAATATACATAGTTATTTCTTGGGCTTTTTTCACAAGATTGTTCATTTCATCCAGCATGGGGAGAAGACTAGATAAACTTAAGAGTGTCTCTATATCACTTAACCTATGTAAGAGGTCAAGAGATTTGTCTACTATCTGGTAATGTTTGTACATTACTCCAATCAAATATTGATATTCTAAAAAAATCTTTGTGTTGGTCCATGCAAGGATATCCATCTGGTATTAACATCCTTAAAAAGATTATTTCCTATTGTTATTCTCTAAGGAAAATTTTGAATTCCACAAACCCTTTGAGACTTTGATAGAAGTATGAGTAGAGCTTGTGAACTATATTTTAAAATTTTGATAGTGAAAGAAACTTTCTTAAAACTTTAAATGCTAAATTCATTGTATGGACCATGTAGTGAATAACAATCATGTATGGTGAACAAGTAGAATGTAACTTTACACAAAGACCATTCCTATGACCTTGCATTATTGAAGCTCCATTAACTCCTACACACACCAAATTTTTGGCAACCTCCAATTTTATTCAAATATTTCTTAACTAGGTCAAATAGATTTTGAGATGTGAAACTCTTCTTCATTTTATGAACACCGAGTAGAATGAGGTTGGAAGACATATTTTTATACAATATACACATGCATATATACCCAAGAAATATTACCTATCATAGTAACTTCATCTAAAGATAATGCAATGAAGCTTGACTCTTTTATTTTTCCCTGTAAGTCTTATTTTTCCACCTCAACAAGACAACTTTCCCATTCCCATCCAGAGTTTATTGACCAATATGTGCTAGGAAAGTTAGGAATGCCCAAAAAAGATAATAAATTATCATATTTTGGGTATCATATCATAGGATGCCCTCTTGACAAAATATGAAAAGAAAACACTGATCTAAAGATTTTTTGCCAGTTGTGCTCCTACCATTATCTTTCCAAATTGAGCTTCAATTGAACCTCCACATTTAGCAAGCTTCACCATTCTTTGCATATGGCTCATCATATCCCAAGGCATGCTTAACATGAAGACATTCTTCCTTTTATTTCCATCTTACTGCTGATTTTTCATTTTCGTCTATGATTTTATTTTCATAAACTTTACTGATATGTTTTTCTATAGTGCCAAGTTTTAGCTACAACTTCTTTTCCCTTTATATTTCCAACTTCAAATATTGCACTTGCATTTTGTTGGAGGTTCATCTTTGCTTGAATTCTCCACTAGTTCAATGAATGGGTACTTTGAAACCTAATCAATTTGAAAATTCCTTGTCATATCCCACTCGTGCCTTGTTTGTGATTTGGATTTTATTTTCCTCTTCCTTGCAATGACATCATCTACACTGTCAAAATTGTCATCTGAGTTAATTAACGCATTATGGATACCCTAGGTATCCCTTGGAACATCTTTTACAACATTGTTATCCTCATCCAACTCAATTAAATCATTATAATATTCCTCTGAGGTATTTCCTTCTTCATTAATATTTGGTTCACAAGTTGATGTAGTTCCATCTTGATCTAAAGGACTGAAAACATTACCAAAATATGACTTTATGGTAACTCTGCATTTTGGGTGTTTTGATGGCCTCCCTTCACCACCCTGAGGAGTCTTACTCTGGTTCTTGTTTGAAATTTCTCACAAAATAAAAGCTGCCAAAAAATATCTTCTTGTTTAAGAAGGAACCATTGAATGTAGATCCCATTCTCTATTGAATACCATCTTTAAGGTTGAAGCAATAATGGTAAAGAGATAAATAATCTTATAACACTATCAAGAAATGATCACTTACCTTTAGGTTATCACTAACTCACTATTCACTAATGTAGTAATGCCTATAGTTGTAAGTTTCTAACTTTCCTATGATCTAAATCAAGAGCTTAGAAGTTCAAAACTGAATAAATTGTGTAAAAATAGACCAGAGTTTCGATATCAATCCATATTTGGCGAATTCTACAAGATTTTTAAATGGTATAGTAATTTTTTTATGAATCTCACGTGACTATACAACGAAACATTTGAATGTTGGGTGAATCAAACCTTAACAAAACACATACATTGTAATTTTCAAGGTGATTATCAACCTACGATTAGCATGGAGTTATCATAGTATTGGTGAAATGGATCCTCATACACAATTATTTTCTAATGTTATTGGTAAAATGTGTCCTCATACGTAATTATTTTTTAATGTTATTGATGAAATGAGTCCTCATATGTAATTATTTGTAAATTTTATTGACAAAATGGGTCCTCATACATAGTGAAAATTTAATGTTGTTGGTGAAACATGTCCTTATACATAATGTCGATTTAATAGTATTGGTGAATATGTGGGTGATCTAATACATGCTTCTGATATTTTAGGAAAACATATTAATTAGACCATTGGAAACATGTAGTTTTTTATGGAAAAATTATTAATTACATATGCCTCATAAAATAAATTGATAGCGAATTGAAATGCATTGGACCTATAATTCATAAAATCTAGGCGCTTTGGGCACCCTGTTGGTTGCAATGTATTCACTAATTTTGACTTGGCTGATATAAACTATTTGTCATTTGACAAAAAATCACTAGTAAAAGAAATCCCTCGTTCTATGTTTATGTAGTTCTATTACATCATTTAAAATATAGGTAATTTTACAAGTAAAATTTGTATGCTTCTATCATTTTGTATTTAATTTTGTGTTTATTTTAGGATAGGTTAGGGTTCAATTAGGGTTACAATTAGGCCTACGATTCATTAAAATAAATAGCTCTACAGATAAATTTTCACCCTAAAATTACACAAATCAACTTTATAATTTAATAATTATTTGGGTTAAGGTTAAGATTAGGTTGTGAATAGGGTTCAGTTAAGGTTAGGGTTCAATTAGATCTATAATTAGGGCTCTAGGATAAAGCTTAGGATTACGATTAGGGTTAAGGTTAGGTTAGGGTTTGTAATGGATTGAATTTTCACCCCTTGAAAATTCCCCATTTATACCCCCTTACCTTAGAAAAATCAAACCCGACGATGCTATTCCACCTCATCCATTTGCTTTCCACCCACACTCACGACTGACTGTAGTGTCAGTGGGGGAATTTTCATCGGGGATGCTAGCGCAACACATGGACATTTGCGTGGTACGCTGCCATCATGATAGGATTCCTACCTCTAAAATATGCAGAGGCATTACACTTCTCCATTGGCGATGAAGCGTAACGTCCCTGTGCCCTTCACCGACCTCAAATGACTCTTTTGGGCCCCTATTCATCCTCAAAACATCTTCTTGGAATCATTCATTCGATCTTCTAGAACTTATTCAATCTCACTTGACATTTCTTAGCATTTTACATAGCTCTTCCACCAGTGTTGAAGCTCCAAGTTGTTACTCTATTGGTTTTTCTCCTTACACTATTGCAACAACAGTGGCACTCACAAGCTTGTGAGCTCACATCTCCCTTCATGTGCTTAAGGGCATCTTGTTGGGGAGGTGATATTCATTTTACATAGCATATTTATTTGATTTACATAGCATATTGTTGTTAGCATTGCTTGGTATTCTTCCTTTCAGTGCTTTCCTTTATCATACTTTCTCTATTTGTGACTATTCTAGCTATCCATGGAGGTGGAAACACTGAAAGGGGGGTTTGACTATGGCAAGCCTCGAAACAACCCCAACATTTTTCCTCATTCTGTTGTGTGTAGTATCATGTTCATGTGGAGCTTGCAAGAGGCTAGACTGACTGTAAGTTTGATTCTCACCACCTTTGTTTTCATCAACTTCTATCTTCTAAGTTAAAGCATTCTTCTTGTTATTTCAATAGTTTAGCTCTTTTGTGTTTTCTATGATTGCATAAAATTGTACATATCAAGTTACTAGTTAATTCTCCGATAGTCTAGACTGTAATTTGTACTCTCTTTTCGCACAAATTCCAGTGCTTGATCGAGATGCCAATGTGTCACGCTATCGTCCATATTCTACGCTAGAGTCCTTTGGTCGAGAGTTTCCTAGGTTACAACCCAAACTCAAGAATTTTCTCACTTGGTTTCTCAAACTCTCGGGTTGATAAAAGGACAGTGAAAGCTCAATTGTCCTTCCTTTTCACCCTCTTAAAACATAAAAATTACCTTGAGAAATCCTTAGCATGAGGTAGATCAGGGCAATTGATTTTTCTAGACCCTCTTGTGACATGTGGTCCTAAGTAGTCAGTCCCCCTCCTCTACATTTTGGTGAACCCAATGTGAAAATTGTAATATACATTTCTTTGTGTTGAGGTTCCTTCTCTCATGTCTACATAAGTTGTGGGGTTGTGCATTGTGATGCTTTATGAGCTTCACAACTTAGTCTACGACCTTTGAATACATTGTTAGAAGGAGCATGTGGCATTGACACTTAGGGATGGATTTTACAAGGGTCACTTCGACTCTTGCCTCCTAGGATATGGTATTGACATCATAGATGAGTTTATTTGATGAAACCACTCGTGCCCCTACTCCTCCTATCTCCCATTTATCTACACCTCTAGACAAGAATGAAGCCATCTATATTCTCATAGAGCACCTCATGGCTCTAGATAGGAGGCTTTTGGATCTTGCGAATCACTTAGGGAGAGATCAAAGCATGGCTAGGCCCACTAGGGTTGTTAATGAGATTAGATATATGATAGACAAAGATCAGACATACATAGAGTTTTTGTTGGAAAAATAAAGATAGACAACTGAGAGGGGAGGTGAATCAGTTGTTACAAAATTTAAAACTTATCTTACTTTATCAACCTTTAATCTTAGATCTGATAATTAACATTGAAAGCATGAACACAACAAAAACACACAACACCAAGATTTTTGCATGGAAACCCTGTTAAGGGAAAAAAACCATGGTGGAGGTTAATCCATAATTATACCCTGTTTAAATTATAATGAAAATGAATAATGAATGCACATGCATTCAAGAACACTACTTAGAGCTCACTACTCAGAAGGGAAGGCTCACTACCTTACATTAAACAATTAGATTAAATCCATCTGATGAGTTTGAACTGAGAAATTAGCTTCTTCAAAAGCCTGATGACAGTTCCAGTTAGGCACAAAAATACTTCTTCACACTTCGCTCAAACTTCTTCACACTCTGCTCTGCAATTGAATGATCTGATCTTTATTCACACATCTCTCACACACACTTCACATATATTCATCAAGCATACATCAAAATGAGGAAACAATCTCTCTTATGTATCCGCTACATGGATTTACATCAATAACTACGTCGACCACAAATAAGGAATAAATGAATTACAAATTGTCGGCCTCAATACATCAACAAATCTCAATGCACACCAACCTAAGTCAGTCATAACATAATGAAGACCTAAATAAACATCCTTGAACATGCCAAGCATTCAAAAATTAATCCATAAGGATCCACAACATGCTACCACCATCATGTCGGCCAAGAACATGAAAACTCGAACACACAAAGAAAAAATCTTCAATCACAATCACACCGATCAACGCGAACATACCACAATGATAGAGCATGATCTAGAAAAATCTATGAACATATTAGTAGCATACACAACAATTTAATTCACCAAAATTACATTCTCTTCTTCTAGAAACACTTGCTACAGTAATAGAATAACAACAGGAATTCAGAAACTCATAACTTTCTTCAAACTTGATGCACACCTCTAAAACTTTCAGAGAACATACTAGATAGGCTCAACAAAAAACACTTTAAAGCATGAATTCTTAATACCACCTTACTGAACTTACCACCGCTCTAATCTTCATAGCTTCACAGACTGCTTGCAACATATTTATTCTAATTTTCTCAATATCCTCGACATATATAGCCTTCAGAATTATCAATGCTAATAGTGTTGATATCAATGACAACCACATATCAGCAATACAACCAAAACATCCAAAAATCTCCCCCTTTGGCATTGATGGCAACACATGATGTGAAAAATACCATCAACACACCTAGCTCTTCTCCAACGATATCCTCCTTCTCATATTGTTCTTCTCCCTTTTCCATTACTCTTCTCCCTTTTTCTTCCTCAAGGATTTTTCACATTACTCTTCTCCCCCTTTGACATCAATGGCAAAGGTACCCAAGCTCTGAACCACATATCTAAATCATCTGACTACTCCCCCTCAGTAGTAGCCACCATAACATCAATCTGAAACAAAATCTGACTGTAAGTGCATGGATTGATGCAAAAACTTGCATCTTTAGTTCAAATTAGGAGGGGAAATCACCCATAACTTGCCTCTGAGATACTCAAAAGTATCCTTAGGCAACGACTTAGTGAAGATATCTAAAATTTGTTCCTTGATAGGCACATACTCCAATCTGACTTCTTTATCATTCACTTTGTCTCTCAGATAGTGATACTTGATAGATATATGCTTTGTTTTTTAATGTAGCACTGGATTCTTAGAAATGTTTATGGCACTTGAATTATCATAGAATATAGCAATAGGCTCTTCATACTCAATTCTGATATCTCTCAGCATCTGTTTCATCCATATTACTTGAGTACAATTGTTTGCAACAACAATATATTCTACCTCAACAGTAGATAAGGAAATGGAATTTTGCTTCTTACTTAGCCAAGACACCAACTTCTTCCCCAAGAAGAATGTACCACCACTTGAACTTTTCCTGTCATCCACATCTCTTGCCCAATCTGCATATGTAAAGGAATTCAGAGTAAGATCATCATCCTTAGGATACCATAGAACAAAATCAATTATACCTTTCAAATATCTAAAAATTCTCTTTATTATAGTCATACGTGATTCCTTCAGATCAACTTGATATTTGGAACCATGCATACAACATTCATGATGTTTGGTCTGGTCTGAGTCAGATAGAGCAATCCACCAATCATTGACATGTACCTTGTTTGCTTAGCCTTAGGAGAATCATCATTCTGTGTTAATTTTCATCCGGTCACCATGGATGTACCTACAGGCATTGAGTCTTCCATTACAAACTTTTTCAGTAGCTCTCTCACATATTTGGATTGAGATATAAAGATTCCATTATTTAGCTAAGTAATTTTCAATCCTAAAAATAATTTAATCTCTCCTATCATTGACATCTCAAACTAACTTTTCATTTCATCAGCAAACTTCATACATAAGTCATCATCACCTTAAAAAATAATGTCATCAACAAAGACTTCAATAATCAACTCTTTATCCCGATCCATCTTGAAATACAGATTATTGTCAGCAGTACCTTTATTGAATCCAAGCTTCAACAAGTATTTATCCAGTCTAGCATACCAGGCTCTAGGGGCTTTCTTTAGTCCATACAATGCTTTCTTTAACTGACAAACCATGTCTTTTTCATTAGTCAGTTGAAATCCATCTAGTTGCTCAACATAAACTTCTTCTAATTATCCATTCAGAAATGTTGACTTCACATCCATTTGATAGACTTTGTAATTCTTGAAAGAAGCATAAGCAAGAAACAACCTTACAGCTTCAATTCTAGCAACAGGGGCAAAGGTTTCTTCAAAATCAATACCTTCCATCTGTGAGTATCCTTTACATACCAGTCTTGCTTTATTTCTGACCACTTCACCTTGTCCATTCAACTTATTCTGAAAGACCCATTTGGTTCCAATCACATTTTATTTTGAGGTCTAGGAATAAGTATCCATGTATCATTTTTCTTTATATGCATCAGTTCTTCCTTCATTGCTTCCATCCAATATTCATCTTTACATGCTTCATTGACATTGCTAGGCTCAGTCTTGGAAATCAGACAATACTCTTTTGCATTTTTCCTCCTAGTTTGCACACCTTTGTTCTTGTCTCCTATAATTTGACTTTTTAAATGATTTATCTTTACATACCTTGGCACTTTGGGATTCTTTCTAACTTTTGGTTCTTCTGTTCTCTCTTCTGCACTTCCACTAGCTTCTCCTTCATGATTCTCTTGATTCACCGAAACAATTTGAACTTGACTTTGTGTCTAAGTAGTCTTTCCTTTATCTGTACTATCTTGTTGATCATCTAAGTCATATCCACAATATTTGGATGACCTGTCAGTATCCTCATCAACTCTGACATTTTCACTTTCAACCATTTTCTTCAGTCTTCTATTGTAGCACCCGTAGGCTTTTCTCTTAGTAGAGTAACCTAGAAATATTCCTTCGTCACTTCCAGCATCAAACTTGCCAATATCTTCATCTCTCTTGATATAGCATCCATTTCCAAAGATCTTGAAATACTTAACAATAGGCTTATGACGAAACCACAACTCAAAAGGAGTCTTACCAGAATTACCATTGACATTTATCATGTTGATAGTATATACAACAGTGCTTACAAATTCTCTTCAATAGATATGAGGAACATTTCCTTCCAACATCATAGTTCTAGAAGCATCTAAAATTGTTCTATTCTTTCTCTCAACAACTACGTTTTATTGAGGAGTCTGGGGAGCAGATAATTGTCTTTTGATTCCATGCTCTTCACAAAATGAATTGAACTCTTGGGAAGTGAATTCACCACCTTTGTTTGATCTTCAAACTTGTCTCATTCTCTGTCATAGCTTTGAAACATTTGAAATTTTCTAGTGCTTCATGTTTTTCTCTCAAGAAAGCAACCCATATCATCCTAGAATAATCATCAATAAGCAACATAAAGTACCTTTCTCCCTGTAGACTTTTGATTATGGATGGACCACATAGATCAGTATGTACCAACTCCAACACTCCATTAGAATGATGTTGTTTGCTCCGAAAATAAATTCTTGTCTGCTTTCCCATCTGACATTCCTTGCATATGGTGTTAGTAGGCTTTACTAACTTAGGTAGATCTTTGACTGCTTGTGTGGAGCTTACTTTGGCAATGTTACCAAAATTCTCATGACACAACCTCCTATGCCATAACTAGCTTACATCAACTTGAGCAATTAAACAACTTTCACTAGCAGCATTCAGGTGAAAAATATTACCTCTTTTCTTTGTACTTGAAGCAATTGCATTTCAAGAGCTTCCCAAAATCTTGCATTTTTCATCTTTGAACTGAAGATTATATCCCTTGTCGACCATTTTTCCAACACTCAACAAATTATGCTTCAATCCTTCAACATATAAGACATCATTAGTATTATTTTTACCACCAAGAGAAATAGTGCCTCTTCCACAAATCACACCAACATTGTTATCTCCAAATCTTACAACACCACCATCATATTTCTCCAAGCTTATAAACTTGATTTTTTCACCAGTCATATGATGTGAGAATCCACTATCAATCACCCACACAGCCTTTTCATCAATTCTAGCTGCAAGAGCTTTCTCTACATTCTGGTTTCCAGTAGATTTAGTGGACATTGGACCATTCTCCTTGATAGCAATGAATACCCATCCATCTTCATTTTAATTTTCATTTTCTTTATCAAATTCATCATCAGTAACACCTTCTTCATCATAATAACATTTCTTGAAATCTAGACTTGTCAGGTTTGTACTTAAAAACTCTGTCAAGACACCTTGATGCTAAATGACCTATCTTACTACAAGAATAAACATTTAATAGGCAACTTTACTTTGTACTTACCATGTCCTCTGGCTTATTTTTTCACAATCAATGCTTCTAGCTCTTCTAGCTCTCTTTCTTCATCTTCAATCTGTTTCATCTCATCTTCATACTTGAATGTATTTCTAGAACTTTCTCCTGGGTCATATCTTTGATGGCTTTTTCTGGATACAATAGCTTTGAATGCAGATTCTGTCTTAGGAGTAGACTCACCAAATTAACTTAACTCAAAGGCAGCAAGCTTGCCAATCAACATGTCTCTTGTCACATTTGTCACTGTCTTGAGCTCTTCAATAGCATGAGCTTTTGTTTTGTAAGAAGCAGACAGTGATTTGAGCACTTTAGCCACAATCTCATCTTCTTCCAAAATTCCACCGAGACATCTAATACCCATTAATTTCTACATGAGGGAAATAATTTTTTCATCTTCACTCATCTTCATATTTTCCCACTTGCCTTTCAGACTTTGTAGCTTAGCAACTTTCACTTGAGCATCTCCTTCATACAATGTTTCCAACTTCTTCTAGATCTCATGTGTTGTCTTCAGACCTATCACATTTTTCATCTCTGAATCTGTCAAAGCGCTCAATAATGCTTCAATAGCCCTAATATTGGCTTTAGCTTGTTTGATCTCATCCTCAGTAGAGGGACCATTCCGAGGAATAGTGTATGCATTCTTTGTAATCTTCCAGAAGGGTTCACCAATGCACCTTAAATGACACTCCATTCTAACTTTCCACAGAGAGTAAGTTGTACCATTGAATTTGGGACTATCCTTGTTGTATGATGCCATCTCAGATCACCTCAAGCTATAAAAATTCTTCAGAGGACCTAGCTTTGATACCAATTGTTGGCAAAACAAGGATAGACAATTGAGAGGGGGGGTGAATCAGTTGTTTCTTTAATTTAGAACTTATCTCACTTTATCAACCTTTAATATTAGATCTGATAATTAACAGTGAAAGCATGAACACAACAGAAACAAACAACACCAAGATTTTTGCGTGGAAACCCTGTTAAGGGAAAAAAACCACGGTGGAGGTTAATCCACAATTATACCCTATTAAAAGTATAATGAAAATGAATAAGGAATGCAAATGCGTTCAATCACACTGCCTAGAGCTCACTGCTTAGAAGGGAAGGCTCACTACCTTACATAAAAAAATCAAATTAAATCAATCTGATTTGGTTGAACTAAGAAATTAGCTTCTTCAAAAGCCTGATGACAATTCTAGTTAGGCATATAAATACTTCTTCACACTCTGCTCTGCAATCGAATGATCTGATCTTTATTCACACATATCTCACACACACTTCACATATATTCACCGAGCATACATCAAAATGAGGAAACAATCGCTCTTATATATCTGTTACATGGATTTACATCAATAACTCTGTCGGCCACAAATAAGGAATAAATGAATTACAAACTATCGACTTGAATACATGAACAAATCTCAATGCGCACCAACCTAAATCGGTCACAACATAATGAAGACCTAAATAAACATGCTCGATCACTCCAAGCATTCAAAAATTAATCCATAAGGATCCACAACACGCTACCACCATCATGTTGGCCAAGAACATAAAAACTCGAACAAACAAAGGAAAAAATCTTAGATCAAGATCACACCGATCAACGCAGACGTACCAAAATGATAGAGCATGATATAGAAACATATACGAACATATTAGAAGCATACACAACAATTTAATTCACTAGAATTACATTCTCTTCTTCCAAAAACACTTGCTACAGTAACAAAATAATTGTAGGAACTCATAAACTCGTAACATTCTTCAAACTTGATGCGCACCTCTGAAAATTCTGAAGAACATACTAGATAGGCTCAGTAACAAACCCTTTAAAGCGCGACTTCTAAATACCACCTTACTGAACTTACCACCACTCTGATCTTCACAGCTTCACAGACTTCCTGCAACATATTTATTCTAATTTTCTCAATATCCTCGACATATACAACCTTCAGAATCATCAATGCTAATAGTGTTGACATCAATGACAACCACATATCAGCAACACAACCACAACATCCAATAGTTTCTCCATGGCCTTATTGATTTAGTGGGAGCATATGTCCTATCTTACAACTCTATATTGAGTATTACTCGAGGTCATCAACACGACACTTATGAAATATAGATTAGTGTCTCAATGCCCATGACATCAGTATATATTGTTGAAATGGGCCCTTTCATCTTTGTTCCTGATCCGTCTCCTACTGCCAAAGCGAGTAGAGTACCCCTTGGATTCAATATTCTTCCTCTTGGGGTCAGCTCTGTCCTTAGCAGTGGGGTTTACAATGGAATGGGGGTTGGTGGTCTTGTTATGTTTGGTAGCTCCAGTGGTGGCTACGACAACAACTCCAGTGGTGGTCATGGTGGTGGTCTTGGCGGTGGCTTTGGTGGTGGTCTTAGTGGTGGCTCTAGTGGTGGCTCCACTGGTCCTATGTCCTCATTTGACCCTATTTTGAATGCCCTTCTCCAAAATATGGGTCAAATGCAGAACCGACTAGTGAGCTTGTCCTAGGCCTCTACCTAGCCTATTTTTCAACCTTTCTTCCAACATGGTCCTTTGTCAGTGATGATCTTGAATACTCCCTTCTATCAAGGGATGGAAATTCCTAAGTTTGAGAAATACGGTGGTAAAGGAGACCCTCAAACAAATGTTTCAACTTTCAATGTGATGTGTATAGAATTATTTCACCATGATGCTTTGATGGCCAAATTGTTTCCTCAATCTCTCAAATATACAACACTAGAATGGTACTGTTCTTTGCCTAACAATTCTATATTCTCATTTGATCAACTTGTTAATCAGTTTCTCTAGTAGTTCCAAGCTAACATCAGGCTAAATATGACTTTCTCGGATCTCGTTTGACGTAAGCAAGGAGAGCATGAGAAGATCATTGATTTCATTGCTCGATACCAAGCACTCTTTTCACAAATCTCTTATCTGCTACCCGACTCAGATGTACAAAAGGTGTTCATTGGCAACCTGCAACAACCTTGGTAGGAGAAATTTTCCTTAATGAAGTATCCTTCCTTCGTACATCTATGTGTGGCATTGTAGGAGTATCAATAGATGGTTGTTCAATTTGAGGGATCTTCCTCGCGCTCCCATCCTGAAGGAAGATCTATAGTATCAATCTCAGGAAAAGGCAAATCTATTGTGAATGTAGTCACCGCATCTAATAAAAGAGGCCTCAAATGCAACAAAAAATTCACTGAATTATTTGAATCTTATTCTTCTATTTTGCAAAAAATATTAAAAGATAAAGTTATAATATTAGAAGATCCTCAACCTCTTAAAGAGACTTATCCCCACTGGTATGATGGAAACACATTTTGCAAATACCATCATTTCCATGGGCATGAATCTGAACATTGTATGTGCCTGATTCATGAGATACAAGACCACATCGATGATGGTACCATCAACTTCGATGGTAAAAAGTAGAATGCAAACAAGTCTGTGGCTAAGGTGAATAGCGAATTATATATCTACATGAATCCATTTTCATCACACTCTACTAATTTGATTGTTGAGCCTTCCACTCTTGATCCTACCAATGAAGTCCCTTATGAATATGTAAACATGATTTTGTTTACTTACAGTCCTCCCCATTAACCTACGACTAGTTCACAAGATGTAACTTTTACATCACAGGATTTACCCATGAATAACAAAGCCTCTTTATATATTCTCGCTCACCAATGGAAACATTGTGAAAGGAGTCCTGGTGGACCCCACGAGTCTTGTGAATGTTATTGCAGAGGAGAATCGTTTGCTGAATTCTTTACAGAGGGAGGAATATGAGAAGAAAAAAACTACTATACACACTCATGATGGCCTCTCTCTTGCTACGTATGGCTCTATAACTATTTCCATCCCAGTGGAACCTAGGGCTATGGATACTACTTTTGATTTCATTATGGAATCTGACCTATTCAGGGTGAAGCTAGGCATCCCTTGGCTAACTTCCATGAACGAAGTCACTTCCTTTATTCGTAAGTGTTTAAAATTCTCTCATGAAGGTGCAGTGCACGCCATGCATGAGATTGATACTGGCCATTGGTATTGCATGGGGGTTATATTCTTGATCATTTTTGGCCCACCCCATTTGGTCTACTTCCTCCCAAAATGAACCTACTTTATCAAAAATATGTTAAGTATAAGACCGGGGGCAAGGTGCAATTGAAAATGATTCACCCTGTAGTGCAACAAAAAGTTGCCTCTTCCTCTCAAAAGGGGAAGGGGAAGCCTGCCTGCATCTAGAGCCCTTCCTCTTCTTCCTTTATAGTTCCACTTGCCCTTTCCTCCTGTCCAACAGTGGCATCGTCGACTTCCATTCCTATGCATCTCTTGGGGAGTTTGATGGTGCTCGCTTGGTGGAAGGCCAAGTGTTAGGTGTTTGACCTTCTTGTCTTACCCACAGTGCCTCAACCCATTTTGTATGGTAAGGGAAAGGGTCTCCATGGAGCATATTCCGTGTCTCGACCTATGCAGCCCCCTACTACTCCTACCTCTAAATTAGTGAATGGGAAGAGGCCCGCTGCTGAGGCGGTTGAGTTTTCTTCCCCATTTGTTGTTGCATCTGCTCCTCCATCACTTCCTCTTGTTCCTATCCAGGAGTTACTCCCTCTGCCAAAAAAAACTATGGTGGATACTCTGATGACTGATCAAGAGCCTTCCATTCCTACTCAGGTTGTGTCCTCTAGCTCCCAGAGCCATAGAAACCACCTTGCATGTGAGTGTAAGCATCGGAGGAAGGCTTTGGCCATTGAGCAGACTGCCTTACAGAAGGAGGGAGGGGAGCCAACAACTCCCACTTCAAGATCTTTTGATATGTCCTCCTCTTCCACCCCTTTTGCTTCAGTTACCTCTGCCTCAATATTGCTTATGACTCCCCCTGCAAGCATGAAAAATCCTCACTCGAAAAGGTTGTAAGTATTCATCATTCCTTTGGTTGAGCCTCCTCTTCTGATGTCCCTCCCAAACATCCCACATTTTCCCAAACCCATGGATATGTTGAATACCTCGGTGGTGTTCGTTGTAGTTTTCTCTCCTCTTCCTCCTCGCCTTCTGCTTCATCTATGGGGATCTCGCATCCCCTTATGAAGCACAAGATGGAGGATGAATCTACTTTCAATGGGGGTCGAAAGAAGGGGTTGACTTCTTTGGAAGTTGGTTCAACATTGGCTTGCGTCGTCCTAGTGACGAAGGTAGCCTTGACATCCCCAAAAAATTTCACTACCCTTGAGTCCTTCGGTGAGCTCGGTAGTGGATCTCAGGTGCCTCCTTTATTGCATGCTCAGTTGAAACATGGCACTCTTGTAAAGTGCATGTTCAACTCTATAGACGATGTCCTAGCTCTGTCGGTGATTTTTGCGAGATCAATAATGTTTACCTCATAGGAATTGAGTGAAGAAGACCTTGAGGAGCCTTCTTCCTTGGCTCTTATTGTAGGAGAGTTGGAGGCTGCTCCCATTGCTATCTCATCCTTGTAGAATTGTTTGCCCTCCCCTTATAGTGATTTAGATTGGAAGAACGATGAACTCTTGATTGATGAGGACTAAGGGGCACATCTTCTTTATTTGTAGATTAGATTTGTGTGTGTATTATGTTCCCCTGTATTGGGAAAATGTGTCTCAACCTTGCAATTATATAACAATTTATTGTTGATAAGATGTATATATATTTCCTAGTTACACCGATAGGTGTATACAATGGCATAAGGAGGGGGTGTGATGAGACCTGTTGGCTCCCAACTGAAACCCCTGTATTTTTGTTTATCTTTTGGTGTTTTTTAGTTTTTTAGAGAAGATTTCTAGAGAGAAGAGAAGGGGCGTACAACATATAAATTCTCACAAAACTCAAATATGAGATAAAACTTGCAAAATGGAAGTGCATAACGTATTTAATAATTGAAACAATGAAAATACAAATTACAGACATACTCGAAATGCTCTAGATTATTTAAATAAGAAAATAATTCCAATTGCCAGCCAAGAATGGTGAAATTGATAGAATTGGATGCTAGAGCTACAAATCTGACTTCTCCCCAACATAAAATGGATACAAAAAAATGTGAAGGAGGGATGCCAAGAATGGAACACTTTTTGAAGCCAAAAGGAAGGAATTTTTGCAAGTTACTTCACACGCCTAGCGTCCAAAATGACACATTTCCCAAGGCAAATGGTAAGGCCAAGGAAAGAAGCTGAAGAACAAATGCTGAAAGCTGCAGAATAGATGAAGAAGACGTCTCTGGTGTAGAAACCCTCTTCCTTATTGTAACTGGTAAACAACTCAACATAAACTCTGATTAAACTCAATAGAACCTCTGAATGAAGCCCTCATAGATGCAGTAATTCGACTGGTCTCTCATAGTCTCAAAAATGCTCAACATTGAAGAAGAACTCACTCTCCAATGGAAGAAATGCTCAAACCCTTGTCTCAGAGAATAGCACAGGAGAAAACCAAAATTCCAAAGTCAAATAATCATGAATGAGTTTGATTTGCTAAAAATACCTTATATCCTCAAGAGGCACACATTTCAAGAAAGTGACGCCACTTTGAGTCATTTAAATATTTTAGAAAATATTTAAATCACCTCTCAATAGTTTCATTTTAATACTTGGGCGCACTTTATGTACTTTAAGTGATTTAAAATCACTTTATCATTTTTATAAAGTAATACTTCATTACTTTATAATTTATTTAAGTGGTTTTAACTTTATAAAGTCAATTTGACTTTATAATAATAATCCATTTAAGTTAAATATTAACCACAAAATATTTCATAACTTCCTCCAAACTCAGTATCTTTCCGTGCCGTCAGAAGCTGGCGAAGACTGAACTTCAAACGCTCGTATTGAATCCCATACTGAAGCTAAAGGGGGTGAGAAAGACAAACCCACCAAAATGGCTATTGACCCTCTAACCAAATCCTGTTAGCCTACGAGAGTCTGAGTAATAGGCTAATCACCAGCAAACAAGATCATGCCGAAAAGGGGGACATTACAGTTTGACCTCCCTAAAATTGCTTGTCTCAACAACAACGAATACACCATTCTACTAGGATCCCAAGGATAGTGTTGTGTAATGTCCCTATTGTCATCAATTGTCCCTTGTAACTCCCATATCTGATCAGCTGGATCATCATGTGGTACTTTGTCAATCTCAACACCATCTATCACAAGAGAGAGGAACTCACAAGAAAGCAGGTCAGACCGTTGATAACACCTGCTCCCTACAACTACACGAGATATGCTATCATCCAACATGTCTAATACGTGCATACCGTAACTATGCATTCGAAATGGATCATGTACATGAAGATTGAAAGTAACACTGTGAATACTCCTAACCATGTACAAATTATGTAACTCCTCAACGAGCCCTATCTGAAATCCCGATGCACTGACAGAATTCCCGATACTATGATCAATGCTCACCCCTAAATCAGGATCAAGAGTAGAATCGTCATCCACCTCAAAGAGCGGATTATCCTGAGACAATATAGCATCTGCCTCAAAAAGAGGATTGTTTACAAACTGAGCCTCATAACTGATTTGATCCTGATCAAACACCCCTGACCCCCTGGAAAAGGAAGCATAATCATAATCCTCTAGAATTTCATGTTCTATCTTCTCACTTTCCTCACTGATGAGAATAATAGAATGCATGCTCCCATCTGCCATACTAGCTTGTTGGTCCGTTAAATCAACAATGTCGTCACCCTCATAAACCCACTCCATTTGACCTTTAGGCTTGAGGGGACAATCATGATTAATATCATACGGGCCCTTGCAATAAAAGCAAAGCTTCTTCCTACGTAAATCGTTGATTATCTCTCGATCCAAAGGAGCTGCAAACTTCCTTTTATCATCAACAATTTCTGAATTCTTAGATTTTGATTTGCTATCACTATAGGATGAAGATGCTTCTACATTTGAAGTGAA
Source organism: Sequoiadendron giganteum (assembly GCA_007115665.2). Taxonomy (NCBI): domain Eukaryota; kingdom Viridiplantae; phylum Streptophyta; class Pinopsida; order Cupressales; family Cupressaceae; genus Sequoiadendron; species Sequoiadendron giganteum. The sequence continues at coordinate 629,019,077 of CM021107.1, forward strand.
CTTACCACGTGGAGTTGTAACTTCCATGCTATGAGCTTTTCTCATAGCTTCGTGCAAGGTAGGTGGAATGAATGCGTTGATCCAACCTTTCATTGGCTCATGGAGACCTTCTACAAATAGAATGATAAGTCTGCTCTCTGAGATTCTGGTAACCATGACTGAGAGCTTCTGAAACTCACAAATATAAGACTCCAAGCTACCCAACTGTTTCAACTAAGAAAGGTCTCTGAAGTAAAGTTCTGGATCATGCCTGTCAAACCTCTCAACTAATCTATCAAAATTCCTGGTAAGAAGTGATCCTATCATGATGGAGTGTGACCATGCCATGGTGCCACCAATCATGTGCCACACCATCCAGGTGAAGTGTTGCAAATCTTATGGCATTCTCTTCTTCCATTGGACATAGTGTCAAAAAGGTGTCTAGTTTGCTCACCCAAGCTCAAGCTGTGACTTTGCCACTGCCATCAAAATTAGTTAAGGTAAGTTTGTTGGTAGCCCGCCTTAGATCGTTATACCTATTGTGAGGCCTCCTATCTATCCTGTTCCTACCATGCTCTCTTTTTTGGCTTAGAAACCTGTCGAAGATAAGGTGATCCTTAATTCTTTGGGGCAAAGCATCCCACTCATCATGTTGTGTCATGATGTTATCTGCAAAATTCACATCACCTCCCTCAGTCACGTTCTTCTCAACAGGATCATTTTTGATAAATGTTGGCCAAATTGGCCTGTCATAGGTGCGTGCTAGAGTAACTATTCTCTATCTATCTCCATGTACACTACCTTCCTAATTCAGACCCCGATTTGGCCTTCTCTGAATACTCAAATTTTGGACGTTGGTACTTAGCTGTTGGAGGATGTTCGCCGCCTGTTCCTAACCTGCAACAAGGCCTCTCAGTACATCTCTAGCCTTTTTGTCTTCGTCATTAAGACGAAAACTGTAAGGACCTTCCTCATCCCTGTCAGCCATGTTATCAAAGTCTAATTCTTCCTCCTGTTCGTCAAAAGTACTTCTCTGATATCCAGGATCCTTGCGTGAGTAGTACCTGTCAAACCTGTTTTGATGTGACCGCATAGAAGCTGCTAACCCTCCAGGCTGGTGGGATCAGTGCTCTGATACCACTGTGATGAGCTCTGCTGGCTCCCAACTCAAACCCCTGTATTTTTGTTTATCTTTTGGTGTTTTTTAGTTTTTTAGAGAAGATTTCTAGACAAAAGAGAAGGGGTGTACAACATATAAATGCTCACAAAACTCAAATATGAGCTAAAACTTGCAAAATGGAAGTGCAGAAGGTATTTAATAACTGAAATAATGAAAATACAAATTACAGACATACCCGAAATGCTCCAGATTATTTAAATAAGAAAATAATTCCAATTGCCAGCCAAGAATGGTGAAACTGACAGAATTGGATGCCAGAGCTACAAATCTGACTTCTCCCCAACATAAACTAGATACAAACAAATGTGAAGGAGGGATTCCAAGAATGGAACACTTTCTGAAGCCAAAAGGAAGGCGTTTTTGCAAGTTACTTCACACGCCTAGCCTCCAAAATGACACATTTCCCAAGGAAAATGGTACGGCCAAGGAAAGAAGTTGAAGAACAAATGTTGGAAGCTACAAAATAGATGAAGAAGACATCTCTAGTGTAGAAACCCTCTTCCTTATTGTAACTGGTAAACAACTCAACATAAACTTTGATTAAGCTCAATAGAACCTCTGAATGAATCCCTCACAGATGTACTAATTTGACTGGTCTCTCATAGTCTCAAAAATGCTCAACACTGAAGAAGAACTCGCTCTCCAATGGAAGAAATACTCAAACCCTTGTCTCAGAGAATAGCACAGGAGAAAAACAAAATGGCAAAGTCAAATAATCATGAATGAGTTTGATTTGCCAAAAATGCCTTATATCCTCAAGAGACACACATTTCAAGAAAGTGACGCCAATTTGAGTCATTTAAATATTTTAGAAAATATTTAAATCACCTCTCAATAGTTTCATTTTAATACTTGGGCGCACTTTATGTACTTTAAGTGATTTAAAATCACTTTATCATTTTTATAAAGTAATACTTCATTACTTTATAATATTTAAGTGGTTTTAACTTTATAAAGTCAATTTGACTTTATAATAATAATCCATTTAAGTTAAATATTAATATTTAGCTTAACCACAAAATATTTCATAACTTCCTCCAAACTCAGTATCTTTCCGTGCCGTCAGAAGCTAGCGAAGACTGAACTTCAAACGCTCGTACTGAATCCCATACTGAAGATGAAGGGGGTGAGAAAGACAAACCCACCAAAATGGCTATTGACCCTCTAACCAGATCTTGTTAGCCTACGAGAGTCTAAGTAATAGGCTAACCAACAACAAACAAGATCATGCCGAAAAGGGGGACATTACAAGGGGAGAGTGGGATGCGTGTAAACAATTTTTTGTTAACTTTTTTAGGAAACTTCTAAAATGGCCAACATAAATTAGATAAATGATACATTGTAAATCTAGACCATTAATTATTAGGTTTTAGATCCTATGGTGGATATTTTGTTGGCTTGTCTTGCCCTAGAATGTAATCCTATTTTATGAGGGTGCTGCATTATGGCTATGGTAGAGAGACAGTGATGTTATTTGAGAATTTGATAGCAGTCATGTTGTCTCTTGATCTCTGAGTGTTGATACTCCTATGAGAAGCTTGCTCTGCAAGTATATTGTAGTCTTTGTGATTTATTGAATAATATATTGGGCGACTTTTAGAGTGTGGGGTTTCTCTCTCGAAAGGGTTTTCCCCACATAAATCATTGTGTCGTGGTATGCATGATATTTATGTTTATTTTTGTTTAAGTTTATGTAACTATTAAATATCTATACAAGTTTTGCATTATTCTCCTCTCAAGATTAGTGTAAGAAGTTGTTCCGCTACCTTAGCTTCCTTAGACCCCGTGCTTGTTTTATGTGTTCATGGAGGACCCTTGTCAGCTTTGTAGGTGCTTGGATACAAGAGTGTTTTTGTGTCATAAAACTGCTTCTATTTGTCACATCATTCTTCTATTTGTTGTGCCTTTAATTTCGACAATTGGGGACGATGCAAAGTGTTGGGGGCATTTAGGCCTCCCTTCCATGTTGACCTAATTTTTTATTTTTACTTTATTTTCACATGCCATTCTTCACATGGTCTAATATAGTACGAGATTGATGACAATTTATTTATATATTAATATCTATCTATCTATATTTATGAGTAGCTCTGACCTCAAAATATTAGATCCCCTTGTCTCTTGTTCGTCATCTCATTATTTGTCCTTTCTTTTTATCTTTCGTTATGTCATTGCTTGCTTTGTGATGTTGTGGTGCTTATGTGTTGTCCCTTGCGTGCATGCCAACATTACCACGATTACATCTCATCATGTTCTGCAGGCCACAACATCATTTTCATTCTTGCTTTTCTCTCCTTAGGTTGCCATGTGCCTTTGTGCTTAGAACACACCATTCTAAGGGGGGCTATCATACTGTTCTGATTTTCAAAAGGTGTATTCAGTGGCCAAAAATACCTCCTTGAAAATCCTCTTTTTTTTCAAAAATTGCATTCTTCAACATGGATTCCTAGATGGATTTTTCTTTCATCATGGATTCGTAAAATAGAATCTAAAAACTTGCACCTTCGAGAAGGGAGTACTTTTTTTGATGAAGTTTGAAAACTTTCCCTTGCAAGGGAGCATTCTTTCTTTCAAATTCCTTGATGAAAGGAATCTTTCAAAAGGATTCCTTGTTGCTAGAATCATTGGTGAAAATTCTCTCTTTTCAAAAATGTTATCACTTTCAAATAGAGTGTCACTTGAGTGGACCCCTTTTCTTTTGAAGGGTTCCCAAGGGACCCCTTTGAAAGCTTCTCCTTCAATTGTTGACTATCTGTGTGATTGTCTAGCTGCTTGCCTATGTGGCTTTTTGATATCTAACATGTTTTGTCTATGGATTAACATGTTGCTTTGCAGGTGCATCTGTGAAGTTGCTTTTCAATCAACCTTGTAGGATCAAGTACTTGTAAGGCCCCACCAAACTCTACGAAGCCTCTCACATATGGATTCCTTTAGAACCGAGCGCTTGGGGGTGCCTCCTTTGCAAGTTTGAGGACTTGTAAAGTGCTTACATCTTGCAGGATCTCTTTGTTCAACTTTGTAGGACCAAGCACCTACAAAGCCTTTTGTTCACCTTCTGTAAGTCTACGAATCTGCGATGTATTTTGTTCAACTCTCCTCAGGACCGAGTACCTGTGGAGCCATCTCCTCTTCCTGTACTTTTGGGTGGGTCAGATTGTGGTCTACTTCCTCAACGGTTCAGGTATACTTTCTTTAAACTCATTTGATCTACTTTACCTTGCATCTAGTAGCACATATGCTCACTAAAGTGGGGGAGAAATGTAATGCAATGAATTTGCACCCCTTGCAAATTCTCCATTTACACCCCCTTACTTTAGAAAAATCAAACCCAAAGATGTTATTCCACCTCATCCATTCGCTTTCCACCCACTTGGCGATTGTTTGTAGTGTCGGTGGGGGAATTTTTACCAAGGATGCTAGTGTGACACATAGACATCTACACGACATGTTGCCATCTTGACTTGATTCTCACCTCTGGAATGTATAGAGCCGTTACACTTCTCCATTGGCGATGAAGCGTAATGCCCCTGTGCCCTTGACCAACCTTGAATGACTCTTTTGGGCCTCTATTCATCCTCAAAACATCTTCTTCCTCATTCATTTGATCTTCTGAAACTTCTTTAATCTCACTTGACATTTCTTAGCATTCTACATAACTCTTCCACCATTATCAAAGGTCCAAGTTGTTACTCTACTAGTTTTTCTCCTCACATTGTTGCGGCAATGATGACACTCACAAGCTTGCGAGCTCACATCTCCCTTCACGTGCTTGAGGGCATCTTATTGAGGAGGCGTATAATCTATTTTACTTAGCATCTTTATTTGATTTACGTAGCATATTGTTGTTAGCATTGCTTGGTGTTCTTCCTTTCAGTGCTTTCCTTTATCATACTTTCTCTATTTGTGGCTATTCTGGCTATCCATGGAGGTGGGAACACTGAAACTAGGGTTTGACTGTGGCAAGCCTCAAAACAACCCCAACATTTTCCCCCATTTTGCTGTGTGTAGGTATCGTGTTCGTGTGGAGCTTGCGGGAGGCTAGACCGATTGTAAGTTTGATTCTCACCACCTTTGCTTTCATCAACTTCTATCTTCTAAGTTAAAGTATTTCTCTTGTTATTTCAGTAGTTTAGCTCTTTTGTGTTTTTTGTCATTGCATAAAGCTATATGTATCAAGTTGTTAGTTAATTCTCTGATTTTCTAGATTGTAATTTGTACTCTTTGTCCGCATGGATGTCATCACCTAACAGGGATGCCAACGTGTTGCACTATTGTCTATCTTTTGCGCTGGAGTCCTTTGGTCGAGAGTTACCTAGGTTACAGTCTAGACTCAAGAATTTGCTCACTTGGTTTCTCAAACTCTTAGGTTGATAAAAGGACAGTGGCAGATCAGTTGTCCTTCCTTTTCACCCTCTTAAAATATCAAACTTACCTTGAACAATCCTTAGCGTGAGGTAGATCAAGGCAACCAATTGTTCTAGACCCTCATGTGACCTAGGGTCCAAAGCAGTCGATCCCCCTCCTCTACAGGGTTTAATTAGGGTTAGGATTGAGCTTACAATTCATTAAGCTAAATAGTTCTAAAGTAAAATAAAATAATTCTTCACCCTAAAAGTACATAAATAAATTTAATAATTTAATAATTATACTCCATTAAAATAAATAGTTCCAAAGTAATAGAAAATAACTCTTCACTCTAAAATTACATAGATCAATTTTATCAATTAGATTTAGGGTTTTGTTTAGGTTAGAATTTAATTAAGGTTATGGTTACGGTTAGCTACATGGTCCAATTATGATTATTGTGAGGGTTAGTGTTAGGATTCAATTAACATTAGGATCTAATTAGGATTAGGTTAGTGTTGAATTGTGGTATGAGTTAGAGTTCATTTAAGGTTAGAGTTAGTGATCAATTAAGATTAGGTATATATTAAATAAGGCTTACTATTATATTAGTATTCAATTAGGGTTAGGGTTAAATTAAAATTCAAATAAGGTTACAATTACAATGTAATTGAGATTAGGGTTGTAATTCAATTAGGATTAGATTAAAGCTAGATTAAAGTTAAGATTCAATTAATACTAATAAATGCCACGAAAAATATATCTCTTGACATATTTTATATAGATTATTTATAAAATTATATGCTAATTTTATTTTATATTTATAATTTTGTAATTTTGATTTTTAATTTTAAAATGAAAAAAGAAAATATAAAATTTATTATTATTATCATTATTTTATTATTCCTATAAATTAATTTAATAATTTTGTTTTCATAATAATTTTAGACATTAATTAAAAATTCTAAAGTCACATTTTTTTTAATCTCAAATCTTTTCATTTCAACAAGGTGCTTGAGTGGGATATAATGTTTGAAACCTAATTGCACATTTACTCTCTTTCCATATTTTTTCCGAGCAAATAATGATTCAATAATTAGAAAGATTGTTTGTTTGCGTTTCTAGTGACTCGTCGTCCACTCCATTAAAAAATAAATAAAAATGACCTCATTAGAAATTTATATGTTTTGGGCGCATGGAACACAAAAATATAGAATTTTTCTTTTTCGCCCCGTGACAAGAGAATGAAGACGATCCCGATTGCCAAGGAAGGCAGCCTCTATCCAGTTTTAATTTATTCAAATTCGAGAAGAATAATGCTAATGGAATGGGGTCATCTCAGATTCTCCACGTGACGTTATTTTTGTTAATTCCACTCATGTTCTCCCTACGAGATTATCGAGGCCATGCTTATTTGTTTGACAAACCTCTAAGCTGTTTGAGTATCTTTCTAAATTTAATTTATGATATGGTCGAATAATTTGATCATTATCCATTGGAACTTAGAAGGAAGAAACAATTCTCTGCAGATAAGAACAGTTGAGAGCCCACTGCGGGGTAAATTGTTCCCAATGCCTTCATTATAAAGCCTATACTATAGAAAGTGTTTCAGCCGCTGAAGTTGTATCCAGCAAAATTAAAATGGTGGGATCACTCATTTTCTGTTTAATGGTCTGTATATGCCTCTGCGAATGTTTGGCAATGCCAATAGATTACAATATTTCATCAGGGCCAGTGGAAGGGAAGCTCAATGTACATTTAGTCCCTCACACCCATGATGACCTTGGATGGCTTAAGACAGTTGATCAGTACTTCGTTGGGTCTAACAGTTCAATCCAGGTTGGTGTAGTACAGAAAGATCCACTCGGGAAGAAAATGAGATATTATGACTTTTAAGGTCTTTTATGCAAAAATGGTGTTAGGACCAATCAAAGTTCGTTTGTCCAGATTAAAACAAAACTCCCAAGTTTTATTTCATTGTCTCGATTTGAGATCTCCACAGGAGGATAATATTTTAAGACATAATCTAGATAGAACTCTGTTCTTAATATTTTTACTTTCCAACATTCAAGTCCAATTCCCTCTTTATTTCGGTCAATCACATCTAATTTATGATTTCTTGGCGCATGCTACGATTACAAATATCTGTGTAACTGTTCTGACTGTCACTGAAATTATGAAGAGATTTTATTTATTAGTCACAAGTTAGGCAAGGTGAGAATGCTTCCCGAGCTTCGAACTCTGTACAGTTGTGCCCAGTGTCATTGAAAATTGAAGCAATGAAGGGAATTCTGATTGTTCAAGCTACCCAGGACGAGAATGGCTTATTAGTATTGAAACCTTATCTGAGAGGGAACTGAGTTATTTTTGGTGTCTGTAGGTGGCAGCAGTTCAATACATCTTGGATTCTGTTGTTTCTGCCTTGCAGGAAGACCCACACAAGAAGTTCATCTATGTAGAGACGGTAAGAGTAATGCACGTTGGGTTATATCTATCGCATTCAGTTTTTTTGTTTATTGAAATGGAATGGCGTCTCTTCTTCATTGTTATTGGTCTGGAATTGAGCTAGCTTGTTTTTTATTTATTATTGGGTGTGCGTCCAACTGAATCGAATTGGGTCATTTTCTTTTTTAAGGCCTTGCATGCTTATTGGAAGGGAATTCAATATTTTCCATTATTGAGCGTTTGTTAGTAGTGAACTGGGTCAGCTTCTGTTGCTTCATGTTATATGTTCAATGGAATGTAGGGTCATTTTCTGTTTTTAGATATTGTATAATTTCGTGAATCGAACCGAGTCATTTTCTATTGTTTTTGTTGTGTTTTCATCAATTAGGAATTGGACAATTATCTGCTATGTGATCTTATATTTTTAATCAGAAGAGATTAGGTCATGTTCTATTGTTTTTCGTTGTGTGTCTATAATTGGATAAGGTTCGGTTGTTTAATGTTTTAAGTTCAATGGAGTAGAATTGTGTCATTTTCTGTTATTTGACATTGTCTTTAGCTTTTCTAATTTTTGATATTGTATACTAGTCGCAAGCATTTGGGCCATTTTCTCTAGTATTAAGTTGTGGGTTTAATACTTTTTCCATATGGAATTGGATTATTTCTGATGTTTGATGTTCTATGAAGGTCATTATCTATTGTTATGGGTTGTGTATTTATTGATGTCGAATTTGATCAGCTTCTGTTGTTTTATGTTGTACATTCAGTAAAATGTAATCGGATCATTTTCTTTTCTGTGAGGTTGTATGCTTATTGGAAGGGAATTGAATTGTTCTCTATTGTTGTGAATTGCACATTTTTAGCTCGTAGTTGTGTCATTTTAAAAAAAGTTGTGTCACTAATGGAATGGAATTGACTATTTTCTGTTGAAGGTAATTGGCTCATTTAGTAATGTTTTGGGATATGCCTTTTTTGGTCTGGAATTGGATCATTCTCCCGTTGTTTGATGTTCTGTTCATATTTGAAGGCAATTGCGTACTATCTATTGTTTTCGGTTTTATGTTTATGTGGGTGGAATTAGATCAGCTTTGGTTACTATACATTCCATGTTTAAAGAAATGAAATTTGGTTATTGTGTGCTCTTTGACACTGTATGCTAATTTGAAGAAGGAAAATGAATCAATAAAATTCTGGAGAGGTTTTAAAAAAAAGGTCTGGAGAAATATAGAACATCTCAAGTATTGTAACAAAGTAAGGGTAATACGGGGGGTAAACCCAAGATAGATAAGCTTTAGCTAATATGATCCAAATACAATTACAAACAGCCATGTGACGAGGAGAATCAACCATTTTCTATCATTTTGGTTTGTGTTTTTATTGGCACGGAATGGGATTAGCTTTTGCTAGTTCATGTCATATGCTCGATGGAATTGAGTCATTTTATGTTGCTCTTCAACGTGTATTAATTAATTTATTTGGAATTATGTATTTATTGGTATGGAATTCGATCGTTTTCTGTTTCATGTCTATGCTTATACGAGAGGAATTAAATCATCATCTAATTTCTTGGGTTCTGTTTATCTGTATGGAATTGGATATCAGCTTTTACTGTTTAAGTCTGCATTCAGTGAAATAGAGTCAGATCATTTATGGCATTGGAGGTTGTTTTATGCTTACTGGAAGGCAGTTGGGTCATTTCTGTTGTTTTGAGTTGAATGTTTATTAGTATGGAATTGGATAAGCTCCTACCATTTTGTGCAGATATGCAACGGAATGGAATTGGGTCACTATATGTTGTTTGTGGTTGTATGCTTATTAGAAGAGTCTTGGTCGTTTAGTATTGTTTTGGATTGTGGTTTTCTTGAGATGGAATAATTCTGAATGGTTACACTGTTTGTTTTAAGGGTTTTTTTGCAAGATGGTGGAGGCAGCAGAATAAAAAAAAGAAAGAAATTGTTCGGAAGCTCGTGGCTTCTGGGCAGCTTGAATTCATGTAATTTGATTAGCTTTTGAAGGTTTTGATATAAGACAAATGTTTTTATGTTGAAATACTAAGTTCTTGAATGGTTGATCCACTGACATGGCAAAATGCCAAAATCCTCTTGTGACTAGAAATGGAGGTTGGGTTATGCATGATGAGGCAGTTGCTTTCTATGTGGACATGATAGATCAAACATCTCGAGGGCACAGATTTCTTATGAAAGAGTTTGGAGTACTACCTGTCACTGGGTGGCAGATTGATCCCTTTGGACACTCTGCTGTTCAAGCCTATCTTCTATGTGCTGAGGTATGTCAATATTCCTCTATGTTTCTAGTAGTCCTGCTTTTGCTTCCTCTACTCTGCAAATTCGAAGTATGGATATAGCACTGTCATAGACCCATCTTGAATTCTGTTTGGAATTTGTATTCCAGAAGTGCTTTTTAAGTTTTTATAAACCTTTAAAAGTTAAATGTATAATATGTCTTGGCAATGTTCTCGTTGTACTTAGATTTGTTTTGAGGCTATTCTAAGGAATTATTTCCTGAATTTTAGAGAGCAGTTGCAAAACATTTGTTTCCCATATTCTGCAGTGTGCTTCTCATAGGTATAGAAAGAGGACAGGCTGCATCTGAAGTTTTCTGCTTTAAGATGTTTTTTTTCCTTACATGCTATCCTATGTAGTTTTAATCTGACATAAATTTTGTGTGGTAATGCAGTAGAATAGGTTTTTCCGCCTCTTGGGACTGTTTAAGGTTGGATATACAGGAGCATATAAGTCCAAATAAATCCAAATACATACTTTTATTCTATAATTGGTGGATGGTTTATAATTCTGCAGACAAAAGAACTTGCATGTGTGTTCGATAGACACATTCATTTATTTATACTTCCATTACCTTGCAGTTTTGATATTGCTCAACTTTTCTTTCCAAGATTATCATGATAATATTGGAGCTTCAATTAGTTAAAAATTGACTAATTCACCAAAGGACATGTCCGGCTCAATTTTCCTTCCTGCAGAGAATACAAGAAAAATCTTTTACTTCTTTTACTGCCAAGCCTTGATGAAGTAATAGCTTCCCCAATGCTTTATTCTTGTTAAAGGTCCCTGATATAGATTGAGAACATCTTTTCATCACACTGCAGAATCCCTCACACTCTGATGCTTGCCATATAAATCCTTTATCACATGTTATAGAACTTTCCATTGCTCTACTTCCAATCTCTCCAATAAGGACCTGATCAATATTTTTCGCATAGCTCTTGATAAGCTCGTATGTCTGCTCTACTCAGCTTTTAGGTTTGTGTAACATGCCCCTTGCTCTACTTAGTAATTTCTCCTATGTTTTACCACAAGTGAATTTAAACTAAATGCCAAACACAGAGATAAATTTTTTTCATTTCAAAACAAGATAACATGCACATATGATAGCAATAAATTATCTTTCTCATTGCATTCAATGAAATGTACATTATTTCCAAAGAAATGATTTCATAATCTAGATACAAAATACATTTTCCATCTTTCAAAGAAATAGATACAAGATACATACATAGCTCATCTGAGCTTCATTGGCACCATAAATACAAATGATCCAAGAAATCTCCTTTCAAATCTTGGCTTGCCGACTGAGAGGAGAAGCATCACTCAAATGCTTTTCTGCCATCCATTGACTAATTGCGTTCCCCCGCACATCTACCACATAAGGTAAGATGGCCCTACCCTTCGACGAAGAGCTTTAACTATATATAGACTCCACTCTATTGAAGTATTTAATACTATATATAATTACACCCACTCCTTAATATGGAGTATGTACAAACACACAAGCAATAGAGAATCCAAACTATAAACAACAAGTGACTTCAATTTCACAAAGGTTGTAAACAATCTTTCCCCAAAAGCATAATACATTTTCCAAACAAAAACAAGCAATTTACATAATCATTCTAAATTCAATCAAGCATAAAAGAGTAAGGCTCAGCATGCCTGTAAATATAAAGATCCAATTTGATCTAGCTGGTTTCCAATCCAAGCATCCTCAAATCAGCTTGCAGCTTGGAAACAAATCACTAAGTAACTTCAATTTCACAAAGGTTGTAAACAATCTTTCCCCAAAAGCATAATACGTTTTTCAAACAAAAACAAGCAATTCACATAATCATTCTAAATTCAATCAAGCATAAAAGAGTAAGATTCAGCATGCCTGTAAGTATAAAGATCCAATTTGATCTAGCTGGTTTCCAATCCTAGCCTCCTCAAATCAGCTTGCAGCTTGGAAACAAATCACTCCCACTATTCCCAAATACTCTCACAAAATCTCTCAATCAAACTCTTGTAAAAGCACTCCCTAACTCTCTCACAAAACTCAGAAAAACAGAGTATCTCACAGAAAATAACAGCAGAATGCAGATATGCTCCCTTTGAGGTAAAGGATGCCTCTATTTATACACAAAAATCAGCATCTATAGGCTAGAAACAAGGTAAATGAATCGACAATTCTCAGCTCATTTGATTCGACTCAGCATAGTAAATAAAATGTGGCAGATTTCAAACTTAAGACTCAACAAAATAGCACAGCAAATCGCTTCATTCATGGACAGCAAGAAAACTACTCAGAAATGCAAGGTAAATAACCAAACAGGTCGACTCTATTCATGCCAACTTCTACTTGACTTATTCTCCAATTCAATTTGGTTTGCATTGCTGGACAGAGCTAATAAAACAGACTTCTAAAGCAATGCAGTTATTCATAGTTTGGCGCCACATAAACTTCTTACATGCCGTTTGGTGTTTACAGATAAAGGACCAAGTCAAAGCTTTTCAAATGCGTTTCAAATTGCCTTCAATACTCTTGACTGTCTTATAACTTTTCCCATGCACCTTCTAATATGCTGCGTTCCATTTGCAAAGCATGGTAATTCATGTTAAATGTTTGTAGCGCTGCCTTTAGTGCGCCCTATTTATTGCTGCGCTTAACACTATATAAGATGTGTGCTATACACTATATTTTGTATAGTATGCGCTTTGCCATTTAAAACATCAGCGCTTAATTTATATTCAGTGCTTATTCAAACATTATAATTTATCAACAATAATATATATATATATATATATATGTATGATAGAATATATATATACATGCATGGTATATATATATTCTATTATATATATATATGTTATTATATATATATATATATATATATATAATATTAAAATTACCTTCAAACATACATTATAGCAATAATATCTATTGACATATATACACTAAATATATATATACATATACATGTCGCTTTGTCCATTCGATGTTCCCATGCATATGGGTAATCCGTCCATAAGCATGCGTAGATACGTCTATCTACATATACTTATGTACGTCTTTACTCATGTGTATGAGTTCATCATAGACATGCATATATATATGTATATATACATCCTATGTATATATCTCATCGATTGTACTCTTTAAGAAGTACTCATAAATACAAAGAAACTCAAACACTTAATTCAAGCATGATCTCACAATCAAACAAAACCTCTCCTAAACAATCAAACCAAGGTATCTTACCTTTTTCCCGTATCTATTGACTTGACTTGACCAATCTAAAAGTGAGTGTGTGAAAGCTCAGTTAGACTCATTAAGGGTTACTAGACCAAAACTCTTCTCCTAAGTGATACTTCCCCTCTCTTCAGGAGGCGTGAACCTGTACCTGCAACCAACTTGGCACATTTGCAAAGGTAGTCAATTGATCACAAAACAATCATTTGCAGTATATATTCTATAGTCAGAATTAAGACATATATAACATCAATTTGAATCAAGCATTTATTCATTATATTTCTGATGATTCTATCAAACAAAGTACAGACACATTTATTTTCATTAAAGTTACGAACACACGCACATATGCAAGTATTTCATCTAGCTAGGTAAAAGTAACTAGGTAAATACACAACGGGGTGTAACAGTTTGATTCAAATCACACCATGTATGCCACTGCTATTCTTGTCGTCCTTTTTCTAGCAAAGACAAGCAATATTGTGCTGCTAAAGCCCAAGCATTTTTGGCCCCTTAAACTATGAAACAATTGCTCTTTTGGTCAAGCTTTAGGTTTTAAGCTGCCATCTTACACATTTGATTGCCTGCAACATGTTTGAACACTGTGATTATACAGTGTAATACAATATGTGTTTCTTTATTGCATTAAAATGGAGTGTTCTTGATATCTGTTCAGAGTGCTAAGCATCAATGAACCACAGTATAGAAGTACTAAAACATTTGTGATATCAAAGCTAACATGTAGAGAAAATAAGCATACTTTGCAACTTTTTAAAGCTGGTTCAAAGAGAACCATCCTATCTACAGAATAACATGAATGAGGGAAGTCATGTGGATTGTTTTTGCTGCTGAATCTCCTCACTAATGTTTGTCTTAAGTGGAGATAAATGAGTACTGTACATTTACTCTATAGAGATAAATACCATAGTTGGAAAACTCGGACTCGCCGCGGACTCGGCAGCCCAAAAATATGACTCGGACTCGGGACTCGGGACGGACTCGGGAAAAGACTCGGCAAAAAAAAAAAACCGTAGTTTTACAAAAAAAACAAGAACAAATTAATGCATTTAGAGAATATAAGAGCTTAATTTGATTATCAAACACTCATAATTCAAAGATTACACATGTCATATGATCATCAAACACTCAATAATTGAAATTTAATCATTCATAGTCATCAAATACTCATAGTTTCACTTTCAATGTATAACAACATCACAAGTTTATAAATGTTTACATATAATCATGTCAAAAAGAGGAAAACATTAACAACCACATATAATCTACATCTTCCTCTTTCCCCTCCCAATGGTACTCAATTTTGGAGGCCTAGAACTAGAAGGTGCCCGTGTTGTAGTATCCAAACGAGGACTAGGAGATCGAGCAGGGGAAAAATGATATTCAAATGTGTCTTCGTTGTCCTCCATGGCATCCAATCTTGCTGCTTCTTCTTCTTCTGCTGCTGCTCTCTCTAATTCAGCAATATCCTCATCAGTAAGTAAGACATCAGCCTCATCATTTTGTTCATTAATAGTCCATTCACCATATGGATCAATGTCATCCAAGTCGATGGACTCGTGTGAAACACCCTCCACCTTCCTAGTTCGAAGGCGAAGGTTGTACCGAACAAAAACTAAATCATTTAGGCGCTGCTGAGTCAACCTGTTTCTTTTCTTTGTGTGAATGTTTTCAAATAAACTCCAATTGCGTTCACACCCAGAAGCACTGCATGGCTGCGACAAGACACGTATGGCTAGCTTTTGAAGATTTGGTGTGCTAGCACCATAGTTCTCCCACCATAGATCTACAAAAACATGTTTAAAAAATATAAGTACTAAGAAATAAGAATAAAGTAAAAATCTATATGTAAGAATCAAGTTTCTAATTTCAATTTTTACTTGGTTGTTGTTTTCCCCTCCTTTCAATTGCTTGTTGGGAGGAAAAGAGTCTCCCCTCTGCACCCTTGTAGACCTTGAATACATAAAAGAAAAAGTAAATCAAATATAGAAAATTCATAGATAGTCAAGGCTCAACATTGCAAATTCATAAATAAGATGTAACAAATCTCACCTCCAACTCATCAAGCACCTTATCTCTCAGCTCACTATCAGGCACCATCCTATCAATGCAAGTGACAACACCGTCCATGACCTCCTCATCCGCCTTAAATGAGTCCAAGAAGTAGAACTTCGGATTCAAGAAGTAGGCAAAGGCATGAATCGGCTGGTGGAGTTGGTTTGTCCATCTCCGATCAATGATGCGCCATATGATTTCATATTTCCTTTTGTTGCCGCCATAGTAACGTGATATGGCCTCTTTGGCCCTATCCATGGCCTCATAGATGAAACCCATTGGCATGCCATCTCCATCCACCATACGAAGAACCCTCACCAAAGACTCTGTCACCTAAAAAAATGAAAACAAATGTTAAATTATAACAAAATTAACCCCTCAAAAATAAAAAACAGCAAATAGATTATCATGTATAATTTTTTTTGTGTGATTGCTACTTACCCCCATCAGCTCCTCTCCATTTTTGATGAATGTCTCATCAAAAACTATGCTAACAATCCTCTCCCCTTCAGCTCTACTGGAAAATGAGGACTCCTTCCAAGCATCCGACACAAACATTTGCTTGAGATGACCAATGGCACTAAGAATGCTTTGCAATGTGAGGAAGTGGCTAGCAAATCGTGTCACTCCAGGTCGCACAAGGTCCTTGCCATTTGTGAATTTCCTCATCAAAGAAAGCACCCAAGTATGGTTGTAGATAAATTTTGTAACACTTTTTGCATCTTCAACCACTCTTTTGACCCATGAAATCTTTCCAATATCCTCTAACAATAGGTCCAAGCAATGTGCAGCACATGGAGACCATGCAATTGTGGGATACCTCTCCATAAGTAGCCTACCTGCAGCTACATATGCAGCTGCGTTGTCCGTGATAATTTGGACAACATTATCAACTCCAACCTCCTGGACCACCCCATCCAATACACTGCATAAAGTCTCAGCATTTTTAACTTCATGGGAGGCATCTATTGATTTTAGGAACACCAATCCACCATTTGAGGCCACTAAAAAGTTCAGGAGAGTTCTATTCCGTCCATCTGTCCACCCATCAGATAAAATGCTGCAACCTTTTCTTCGCCAAAATTTCTTTTGCTCATCAACTACAAGCTGTGTATTCTTTACGGATTCCTCTAGCAATGGCCCACTCAAATCTTTAGCTGATGGGGTCTTAAACCCCTTTCCTGCAACTGTAAGGGCATTCACTAAACCTTCCCAATATGGGCTGCTTGCAACATTGAAAGGTAGATTATTGTAGTACCAAAAATTTGCAGCAGCCATCCTAGCTTCATGATGCTTTTCCTTATTCCAACCGGTACCTTCAAGTGAAGGTTGTGCTCCTGGAACATTACGTGGAATAAAATAATTTGGTCCTGATGAAGGACCGTGGTTAGCACTAGCAGTAGAATAGGAACCCTCAGGACTCTCACCAAAAGATGAATGTGGAGCACGAACCCTTGGACTTGCAGCAGTAGCAGCTTGAGGCATAGTTGGTGTAGAAGGGGATCCACTCATCACTGATGCTAGGGCATTCTTTGTTTTTTGTTTTTCATCTTTTTTTAGCTCATAGTTAGCAAGAAGGGCCTTTATCTCTCTAATAATCTCAGGAGTAGTTTTAGGGCATCCCTCCACATTTTGCCCAGGTATCCTTGCAAGGTGGTATTTTAACCTGTTTATTCCTCCTGTCATCCATTTCTGACATTCAGTACATGTCACTTCACCTTTTTTGGTTCCTGGTATTCCATACTTCCATGCAGGGTCTTTTCTTATTCCCTTTGGATTTGAAGACGACATTGCTGTTTCAAGTTCAACGTGGAAAAAAAAAAATCAGCAAGGGTTTGCAAAAAAATCAGCAAAAAAATGTGATTCAAAGTTTCATTTATTTGCAAAAAAAAAAGAATGCAAAACCAAGCTAGAAATAGTAGGAAATTAGGAATTAGGCTATTAAGGAAAATAGAAAAAAAAATTGGCAGCATATCCCCTTATTTTTCTTGATTTTTTTAAATTTTGAAAGCAAGAAAACAAAAAAAAAGAAATGTTAGATCACTTACCTGACTCTATTTTGATCTTTTTAGCTCCTCCTCCTGCCTTCTTTCAAGCTAAAACCAATTTGCAGACCTTAAAAACACCAATCTTCAAGTTAGAAATAACAAAAAATAAAAAAAATGTATGGGTTTTAACCCAGTTTGACGCACTAGCCGCGGACGAGAGTCCTGGGTCGGGACTCTTCTGGACTCGACTCCCGAGTCCGTGGCGAGTTGACTCGGCTCAGCCACGGACTCCCGAGTCCGCCGAGTCCGCGGCGAGTCCTGAAGAGTCCGCGAACTTTGATAAATACCACAACCTTGAGTCACCATGGAGAAAGTTCACATCATATGTATTATGTGGATCTTAAGCCAATAAAGCTGCTCTCTTGGGATGAATCAAGAGCGTTGAGATCATTCATTGAGAATAGAGAGGGAAAAAAAAATAGAATAGTAACGGTTTCATGCCATGGATTTTATGCCCCTGATTCATCAATTCCTTCATGGCAATCCATTCTTTCACTATTAGCCAACAAGATTCTGGTGTGAAAACAATATTTGGATTCTTTGTAATTGTTGAATCTGCCTCCATTAGTCTATGGATCTCATGGGAATGTTTGCAAAGAAACAGACCAAATTGAGAGTTGAAAGGAAGTCGAATGAGTAAAGGGGAGGATAAGCCTTTTGTACCACGACAAAATGTAAGGCCACAAATGGAGCTGTTGTATGTATACACATGCTCATCAAGGCTAATGCCTAGTGAAACAGAGATAGGGACTGGTAGTTGTCTACGTGTAGGCTGCACCAAAGTATCTCAAGGTATTACTCCTAATTATCTCCCCATTTAATGTTAATTTATCATAATCCATGATGTTTAAAGTTTCACAAAAATGCCTCCTAGATCCAGTGTGGTAGCAAGTG
Source organism: Sequoiadendron giganteum (assembly GCA_007115665.2). Taxonomy (NCBI): domain Eukaryota; kingdom Viridiplantae; phylum Streptophyta; class Pinopsida; order Cupressales; family Cupressaceae; genus Sequoiadendron; species Sequoiadendron giganteum. The sequence continues at coordinate 629,037,584 of CM021107.1, forward strand.
ATTTCAGTCCAGCTGCAGCTTTTTTGATGTTATGTCCCTCGTAAGGCATCCATTACACATTTTGGAATCTACCACAGTTTTCCCTAAGGGCCATAACAGAATAAATTTTCTTTATATTCATACATTTTTCTTGTAGGTTCTGTGTATACACTTCGTCCATTTTCTTGTAGATTTTGATGTCAAGGGTTTACACTTCAGATGGTTTTTATGCAATTTGACCACTTTAGGTCAAGTCAAATGCCTTATAACAGAAAATTGACAGATGGTTGCACTTGCAGTTATCTAAAGTTTCTTAAACAGAAAATATATTATATTTTTGAGGAAGGCCTTCAAAATGGTGTGATATTCTTCCTATAATCTTCCATGTCATTTCCATTGACTCACTCCATACATTGTATTCTTAGGTTTCATTTGTTGCAGCTGGAGTTTACAATACTTTTGTGGGTTGTTCCTTGTGAATGGGATTCCTTAGCAATATGTGGCTTCTTTTTATTAGGTGCAAACTGTCGTGCATCATTGGGGGAAAAAATATTGGCTTTGTGTGGGAAAAATGCTAACTGTAGAGCTGTAACAATATTAAAATGAAAAATCCTAATAAATCACAATGATACTATGATTCTCACCCACGCTGCCCCAAAATCGCTTGCCTTTACATTGTCTAATCTGCAACAACTCGGCCCTTGACATTCCTTGTGAAATCGTTTAATTATGCTTTTTGTGGTCTTCTATGTGCAATACACACATTAGCACTATGCCATCTTTGTGACATGAAAACCCAATTCAAGAATACTCTTTTCTTGGATGTCAAAACACAGCTGTTTTCATGATTTTGTCATCAGAATAAGAAAATGACCACCTGTTAGTTATACATTAGATAGTGTACCTGTTCAAAGAATTCATGCTATCATCTTAAGCATTAACAATATGAATACATTTGAGTTTAGTTGCACTATGAGAGACTCTTGAAGGAAACTGAGAACAGTAATCTACGACTACCTAATTGAGCCTCAATAGGTAAATGCTGTATGAAGAATTTGCTGGTGTATCCATTGAACAATCCAGATAATTTGATCATCAATTATGTTATTCTAACTAGTATGCCAGAAGCTTTTGTAGTGATTTGATGGAAAACACCCCTTATGCTGCGCAAGCTGTCATTTTCAATATTAAGAGGCCAAACCACTGTTCTATCAAAGAGTTTGACCCCTTTCTGTAGTTTCCAGTAGGTATTTGAACATCTGCGTCCTGTTAATAACTAGGTTTTAGTGTTTGAATTCCAATTCAGTGAATTTAACCTAAAACCCAACTTCATTTCTGACTCTCCAGCATTTTCAGCTTGTTAAATCTGGCTCTTATAGGAGTTTCTCTGATCAGTTAGTGAGAATTTTTTGATGTTCAATATGGTTTATTTGGAGCTTCAGATTCATATAGAATTTTACAATTGAAATATGTTGGTAGGAAATCTCACAGAAGTTAATTTACAGGTTGGATTCTCTTCATTGTTTTTTGGAAGGGCTGATTACCAAGACATTGCAAATCGAAGAAATCGTAGTACTATGGAAATGATCTGGCGTGGTTCTAAAACCCTAGGATCATCTGCACAGGTGGGATTAAATCAATGTTTTTCTACGGATCTTAGGATTCTCAAACTAGTGTTCTATTTATCTTGAATTCTCAAGAATTCTCTAGTAATACTAATTCTCCGAGGGAGGATGGCTTTCTTTTTCTACTTTAATAATTTACTAACTGGTGAATTTCTCTTGGTACAAACTATAATGATTTTTTCTTTAAGTATATTTTTTGAAAATAAATAAATAAATTTGTATAGTTGTTCTTGTTTCCAGATCGTATTGCAACATTTTTAAAGCATTTGATTGATTACAAGATTGTCTGATTCCAGGTATTTACTGGAATACTTCCTAACCTTTATGTTCCTCCTGATACCTTTGACCTTGGTATTGCAACGACAGAAACTACAGTTCAGGTGACTAGCTGGCTCTTATCATTGTCTGTTTTTGTATTAGTGGATAGATTTAAAATATCTGATACCAAATTTTCTTGCTCACGCAGGATGACCCTTTTCTATATGACTATAATGTCGAGGAAAGAGTCAACAGTTTTGTTAAGGCTGCTAAGGACCAGGTGATTGAAAATGCATCTGTTTGATGGGTTTCTTGTGTAACAACTATTCTTGTAGTAATTTCCAGAAAATTACCGAATTCTGTGGTGGCTAATTTGTGGGGCACGAATGCACAGGCCAAACAGTACCGCACAAATCATATCATATGGACTATGGGAGAAGACTTTGCTTATGAAAGTTCAGGTACTTGGTACAAACAGATGGATAAACTCATACATTATGTGAACAAGGTTAGTACCATTTTCAGATGCCAAATTCAAACTTTTGTTTTTCATGACATTTCTTTCTTTTTATGCTTTAAAAAAAAGAACAAAGCAATTATTATAACGTATCTTTAATCTAATTTCCTGCTTGAGAAGATTTGCAAACTTTATAAAGATTGGATGAGAGCCAGGAACTTGACTAATGGTGCATTTTTGTATGCTTTGCACTTTCAACTGCTTAACTGAAATATTCCTTTCCACAATTTGCGGAGAAGTCTTAAATATAACCTACCTTGCTTTTTTTTTTAATTTGCAAAATTTAAATGACAAAACTCTTCTCTGATAATTTAAATAACAAGTGTCACTGGCCAGTACCTGCCTTTCTAGTCTTTTAATTAATTGTAATTGTAATTCTAAGTGTAATTACAATTCTAATTCTAATATATTTATTATATTTTAATTAGTTATAAAACTATATAATTTAAATTTAAATTTAATTTATAAAATTATAATTGTAAGAATTAAAGTATTTGTAAACTGAATTTTTAATTATAATTATATTAAAAAAATATAAATAAAATGGAATTAATTTTAATCCTGATTTTTAATTTCAATTTTAATTAATTTCATGCTAATTAAAATTATTATTTAAAACATAAAAAAATAAAATCTAGATTCTAAAATTTTCAATGTTTTTTTAGTCAAAATATTATTGCATGCATATTAATTTAATCTATTAATATAATATATAATCTAATATACTAAATCATTAAGAATTAAAATATAATATTATTATATTATAGTTTATTACATGATATATTTTAATATATTAAATTATTAAAAAATCTAATATATTAAATCAATAAGAATTAAAATATAATAATATTATTAATGATTTTTCTATATGTATTTATATAGAAAAATCAATTTATTTATAATATTATAAATAAAAAATGATTTTTTTTTAAAAATATACATTTAATTATTTAAATATAAAGAAATCTAAAGAAAAACCACAAAATTGTCAAATACAATTTTTTTTTTTTTTCTTATTTGCTATAAAAATTTTTATTAATAACAAATTACACAAAAATGATCACAATACTATTGCCTAAGGACAAATATAATAAATACCAAACCACATAAAATAAATAAATTATGGAATTTAAATAATATTAAAAATAATAATGGGGATGACCCCGCAGTGCAACGGCAAGTTGCAAGCAACAACTTCCTTGTTGGCTTGACTTCGAATCCCACCAGTGGAAGGTGGGACGAACTATTGCTGGCTAGAGAATGAAGGGAATGTTGGACGATGCATGAATGACGGAGGAAAGCCTGTGCAAGAGTGGCAACGATCGACGCACATACGAGTGGGCGAGTGGTGGATGGCATGCGCTACTGCGGGGTCCGGGAGCTAGAGGGATCGATGGAGAGGTGGAGCTGGCAAGGGTGTTCAGACAGAGGATTGGCGTTGGGTCCTGCAGGGAGCTTGGCGAGAATGCAGGCAGGTGAAATAGATAGGAGGAATGGCATTGGGTCCTGCAAGGAGCTTGGCGGGAATGCAGGCAGGCGTAGCAGATGGAGGAATGGTGTTGGATCCTGCAGGAAGCTTGGCGATAATGCAGGTAGGCGTAGGAATATGAATGGCGGGGATGAGGTCCCTCGAATGTGGCCTCACTGGTTCATAGCTCCAGTCAAAAGCGACAGGTGTTGCCCCTTAGCAACGATTTATCGAACAAAAATAAAAAATAAAAAATAATAATTAGAACTTGTTATTAGCTGGGTTAATCAAATAAACTCCTTTATTTTCCTTAAACTCCCACAAATTGGAAGACCTCAATTAAGATATTGGTAGAAGTTTAATAAACATCCATTCAAAATCTTTGACCTCCTTTGAAACTTGTAATGTGCTCCCACTTCTTATAGTATGACTTCCACCAAAATGGTACGACACCTCTAAAAATTGTATGGCAACCTTGTTTCTAGTGCTGCAACTCCTCATTATATGCTATGCCACACTTAGTCATTCCCTCCCTTTAGCCTACACGGAGTAAAGATAGGTTCAAATCCGCCATTTCAACTTAGTTCGAAAAAGGAGACATTATAGTTTGCCCTTCCCGAAATTGCTTGCCCTTAAGCAATTGCAAGTTGGGATGCTCAAGGATCTCCTCACCCTTCCAAATGGGATCCTCAGTAGGAAGATCCTTCCATCGTACCAAATACTTTATGATAGTCCTATTCCTTAACCTCTTTTCTTTGACATCCAAAATAGTCTTAGGCACCATTAATGATTTTCCTTCATCATCCAAAGGAGGAAACTCAGTAGAAGGACTAACATGCTGCCCCAATGCCCTTTCGAGGCATGATACATGGAACACATTGTGTATCTTGCTATGCTCAGGTAAGTCTAGCTCATATGCCACCTCACCTCACATCAAAGTGGAAACACAGACAAAGAGAAAATAAGTAACCCTCCTAAGGGGAGTAGAATGAAGGAGATGCATATATCAAGTTGCTGACAAGCGATAAGCTGACAATTGGCATGCATGTAACGGTCTTTGTATGAAGAAGTCAACAAATGAACAAAAGCACCGTTGACCAATGATGATGAGGTGTCAAACACCTCAAGAAGGACGTCCTACCCTCCAAAATAGCAATAAATACAACTAAAGTCAACTTGATGCCCATTTCCAAGTTGACTCTAGATCTCCACAGATCATGCATGTCAGATCCCATTGATCTAGGATGTCTAATTGACTCCCATGATTTGTGGATCTCAGATCTCCTTTAAAGGTGGATGTCTATTTTGGAGACACATATGTAATTTTAGTTCACTTTTAGTTAGGTGTCAGTCAACTGAGGTAGACTCCCAGTTTGACTTTTGTTTAGTTTCAGTTAACTGAAGTAGATTTCCAGTTAACTGCTTGCTCACCTACTTTTAGACATAGGAATAAATCTTGTTGATTGGCAAGAACTGATTGTTAACTCAAGGAGATTTCAGGGTTACCTACTCCTTTGAGTTTCTATAAATAAGAGCCTTAGGCTCATTATTTGTTTAACCTTTATTTACTAGGCAAAATTGCTGCGCCATTGTTGCCAGAGTTAGCTTGGTTATATCTATTCACTCTTGGATAAGAGTTTGTTGGTTGATCGTAATTGTGCATGATTTTATGCCTTTGCTGTCCCGACCTTTGTAATTCTTTGAAGAAGCTTGAAGAAGTAAATCAGATAGCGCATGCTTGCTTGATCTAAATATTTGAGTTCTTTCAAAGTCTTGTTTTCAAATAGTGTATTGTTTCAATCTCCTCCTTGGATAGGGGTTCCTCCTCCTTGGATATTTTGTTATTAGTTACTATCGTTTGATGTTGTTTAATGAGTTGTCTTTTAGCCTACACTTTGGATAGGTGTCGTCACCTCCTCGGGAATCCTGTTAGTCGAATCATCGTACCTTGTTGTTTCCAGTGAGTTGTTTCCAAGCCTATACCTCGGATAGGGGTTCCTCCTTCTTGGCAAGTCTCAAATCTAGTTTACCGTAACGAGTGTTTACTTGTATCAAACCTTATCTTGGCATATATTTGAGAGTTCAGAGCCTCGGCCATATTCTACAGAGACGGTGGATTCAAGTGATCCAACCCATCCATTTCGCTCCTACGCCCTCATGCTCTGTTTATCTTGAGGAGGTAGGATAGTCTACAAGCTAGTTAGTCGTAGTTAAGATCTGCGGAAACCAAAGAAAAGCTTAGCTACGACGCATTGTGTTTATGCACCCTTGTGTCCTGCCGCTGAGTAAAAAAGATAGGAACCTTAGTACACCTTTTTTACATAGAATAATCAACAAAAAGAGATCTTCCTCTCTATAATCCGAAGAGCAGTACTAACACACTTGCAATAGCTGTCCGTTTCCAATAAGCACTCCAGAGGTGCTAATTGAAATGCCAACATAAAGTATACTTTAAAATCATTTAAATCCCTTTTAAATAATGTCCTTATGTTTCCCTTTAAATTGGCACTTAAGTTATTATTATAAAGTGCACATTAAAATCACTTATATCTTCTTATAACTTAATTATTATTAAATTTAATAATTTAATAATAATTAATAAATCATAACTCCATAAAAACTCACATTAATTGATTCTGTAGCACCACAGGGTTACTGTTTGTACTGCTCATTTGAATGGCTTACTATAAATAGTAAGGTTGGACCCAAATGTCCAAGTGACTTACTGAAAATAGTGAGTGTAAGCAGAGCTAGAAACACCTCAGGAAGGTTATCCCTAAATATCACCAAACTCTGGAGAAGAAAACTCCTAAATAAGGCCCTCTAATCACCAACGTTAGTCTATGAGGACCTGTTGATAGGCTAACAACTGCATTTGATCATTGCCTAGGAAAAAGGGGACATTACAACTTCATGAATTATAATTACATTATTCCCTTACAAATCCTCCCTTCACCCTATGGGGAATAAAGATAGGCTTGGGGTTGGCCAACTTGACTCAGTTTGAAAAAGGGACATTACATTAACTATTACACAAGTAAAATCAACAATTGAAGAGTGAAATAAGAAGTAAAGTTAAAAAGGAGAACCTTTTAGATGAAGGAAATATAAAAACAATGAAGTTATTGGTTGTAGGCATATAAGTTATTTATATCTTAATACACATTTTTTTATATATGTACATTTCTACAGGCTTGCTTGAGGATAGATGCCGACTATTGGACATGATGTTAATAAACATTACAAGATCGATGGTAAGACAAATAGTAAAGTGACAATTAAGATACTTTATCCAGAGTACCTTAATAATTTAATTATTAGAAATGACACAAAAATGGATTTATATCTCTTCTAGGTAAGGATATCACAATGGTTTATTGTAAATTTTTGTTCTTTAATGACACTTTTTTTTGTTCTGCAACTCATTATATATTGTGCTACACTTTTAGTCCTTCTCTTTTTAGTCCGCATTGGGAAATATTAAGACTTCAATGCTTCCTTTATGCATTTCTTCTTCCCTTGTTGATCAATAATGTGGTACAACTGGCATAAATCAGCCTTTAAAGGCTACAATAGGAAGTGATAAGGCTTTTAAAGCCTTCCAACATGCATCACACCCCTCCTTGGGGACAAATACAATTGGGTACCAACCCAACTGTTTTGTATTTTCTCCCAAATCTATGCAACTTGTAAAATTTGTAAATTTCACTTGCAAGCCCAATATTTTAATTTTTGGGTGAAGCCAACATAAGAAACTAGAAGATTTTTTCCCTCCAATTCTCAATGATTTGAGAGGGTTTTTGTCCTCCACGAAAATAATGTTGAACCTAAGCTCTGCAAAAGGGTTTTTGAAAATTGGCAATGATAGAATGACTTGCTTATTCCAATATTTTCTTTGTGCATCACTTCTTCTCTTGTTGATCAATAATGTGGTATGGCTGGCATAAATCAACTTTTAAAGGCTGCGATAGGAAGTGATAAGACTTTTAAAGCCTTCCAACATGCATCACACCCCTCCTTGGGGACAAATATGGTGTATGACTCCTTTTGGGGCTGCAATATAGAACGGATGGGTACCAACCCAACTCACACAAAATTTATGATTTTTTTGTATTTTCTCTTAAATCTCTACAATATGTAAAATATTTAAATTTCATTTGCAAGCTCAATATTTTGACTTTTGGGTGAAGCCAATATAGGTAACCAGAAGATTTTCACCCTTCAATTCTCGACGATCCGAGAGGGTTTACATCCTCTAGGAAAAGAATGCTAAACCTGAGCTTTGCAAAAAGATTTTTGAAAATTATCAATGATAGAATGACTTGCTTATTCCAATATTTTCCTTTTTTATGCTTTTTCTAGCCAAAAAATTACATTTTATTTTATTTTGAGTATTCATACCTTTTCCATTTTTAATTATTTGAATACTCAATATTTTCACTTTATGGTTTTTATTTTCTTTTTGATCCAATGTAATAATAATAAATTTAGTGTCATTTCTCTAATGTTATAGCTTAGGTGCTTATTGGACACTTCATAAATTATGTAAAATCCCACCCTTATTTTATCCAAAAACTTCACAACTTACACTCGTTAGCGTTAGCCCAAAATGCAATAATAGGCAACTGGAAGCAACCCTTCACTTTTTGATCACCTAGATCTCGGAGAGGGCAAGGTGAGAGCATATGGTGTAAGGGGATTTGCATGTAATAATAATTTTGGAAGTAAACAAGTAAAGCTATTGGCGGCAAGCCACCCAATAGGGAAAGTAAAGCACTTGGCGACAAAGCCATCCAAAGTAAACTAAAGTAAAACACTTGGCGGTGTAGCCAACCACTTCCACTTTTCAGCGGAATACGAGAAATGAAAGGAAAACTCGACCACTTATTCAATGGGAGTGAAGTGCAAAATAACCGAAAGTAAAAAGCTGAGTGGTACTACCATATCAGCATTACAATGATTGTCTGATACATGATATAAGGATAAGAACTACTCAAAATGATAGCCTATTACAACATAGATCAATCCCTGCAACTTAAGACCAGTTAGGCATTATAAAACAAGCAAATATCATGAATATATCAGGTCTGATATACTGTGACAGCAGTCTGATTTTCTTGGACAACGAGCCTGTGACCTCTTGAAATGGTCATATCTCCCTTATTACTCCATGGAATGATCTCCAACCATAAGAAAATGCAAGAAAAGACCTAGGCGTCCAATTCCAAGAGTCTAGCCGCCACAAACAAACCCCAACAACACTGGCACACATTCCAATGCACTCCCAACCAATGTGTACGGCCTCCAAGGAGGGCGACCTGCATTTAAAATTCTGAAACTCCACCTAAAATCACCAAACTTGGCAAGAGGGGGCGCCCTAGCATGAGAAAACCATTAAGCCAACACCCATAAAAAGTTCTCAACTTCTTTGGTCAGAATGAGCGAAAACGACAATCAACCATATATAAACCAGCAACATGGAAATCTGATAAACACTCCAAAATGATCACCAAACTGCTAACTAACACACACCCACACCAAAATATGCTAGAAAACATCAAACCCGACAAGAATGGAAAGCATAAAGAAAGCCATCACCAATGTTCGCACTACTTCAACCTCTGAGTGAAGCTGCAACCATTGTTCAACTAGGAGTTGTCTCACATACTCGAAACTGAAGTAAGCTTGGAGGGGTTTTGTCTTCAAAGCCCAAGAGTTCTATCACCAATCTTGCAGTAGTTCGTTATCATAAAATTGGATAACCAAATGAAGAGGAGGAGAGGCATATAAATAAACTCAAAACCTGGAAGTTTGAATTCGAAATTCCCTCTAAAATGGGACGCCAACTTCTTGGGGCAATATAATATTCATAAAAGTCTTTTTGACCAAGACTTGGGTGTCCAACTTTGACTTGCAAATAATTTCTTTTTAAAATGCATAAATTCCTCAACATGGTGTCCAACTCCAGTGACCCTTTTTTTAAAATGACTGAAGTTGCTCAACATATGCGTGGGGGTCAAAAAACAACTCAATAATAAAACATAAACTTAAGTTGCAAACCTTCCATTTTCGGACTCCAAGGACGTTGGAAGAGCCATTTCCAAAATTGCACTGTTGCATTGCCAAAAATAGAAACCAAATGCTAAACTATTGCCATAGCCCACTGCCAGAAATAGAACTTACTAAAAATAGTATACTGCTAAAAATAGCCAGTGACTCCAAACACCATTTGAGCACATTCCGGGTAGCTGTCATAACTTACTAAAAATAATAAGTCTAAAAATAGACATTGCTAAAAATAGCAGCAACTACCCACGAAAGCTCTCTGAAAATCTAGAAAGACCAAGAAAACATACCAACAAACTCTTGAAAAGAACTCCTAAAAAATTGCCATGAAACCTCCAAGAAAATAGGAAACCCTAAAAATGCCTCCGAGTAGCCCACAGGACTTTGAAAATGGGCTATCAACCATTGAAAAGCATAGGGCTAAAAGGGGGACATTAAAAATTATTATTATATTATTCCCTTGCAAATCCTCCCTTTAGCCTACTAGGAATGAAGATAGACTTCGGGTTTGTTTATTCGACTCAGTTTGAAAAAGGGGAGATTACATTAACTATTACACAAATAAAATTAACATTTGAAGAATGAAATAAGAAGTAAAGTTAAAAAAGGATAACCTTTTAGAAGAAGGAAATGCAAAAACAATGAAGTTATTGGGTGTAGGCATATTAGGTATTTATATCTGAATACACATTTTTTATATATGTACATTTCTATAGACTTGATTGAGGACAAGTGCCAGGTATTGGACATGATGCTAATAAACATTACAAGGTTAATCATAAGATAAATAGCAAAGTGACAATTAAGATTCTTTATCCATAGTACCTTAATTATTAGAAATGGCAGAAAATGGATTTATATCTTCTAGGTAAGGATATCACAATGGTTATTGTAAATTTTTGTTGATGTCATAAATTTTTTATACTCTATACTCCTTCCATTTGTTTGAACTCTGAAGGTGTTTTTGAAGGTTTTTACAAAGAAAGGTTTAAGAGTTAGGCTATGACCTATATAACTTTTTATTGTGCATAGTAAGGAGTGGATAAATCGCATATGATAACAGTTATGGATGGCTTGGATATGTTATTTTATTTTCCATCTACTCTAGTTTGAATGTTGATACTTGTGCATGGGTTTTACATGCAAGTCCTTGGACAAGGTTTTTGCAATTTACACTATAGCTAATATAGATTTTTTATCATTAAAAAAAGTGGATAAACTTGAATTGAATATTAAAATTAAAAATCTACCTGGGGATAAGTTACAAAAAGTCTCATCAATGGGGTTGTGCTTAAATGGCAAGGCCATATGGTTCTCAAGATGGATATCCATGTTCGAATCCCCAAAAGTGACATCTAAGTTGGAATTCCAAGTGGTTGCTCTTGGACTTCCATTGTGGCTTTTTGGTTGAATAAAGTTGAATAAGCGGTTCTAAGTTGAATATGTTGAAGGGGAGGAGGTCCCCCTTGTGACTTCCATTGGTGTGGGGCCAATCTAAATAATCCCTCCTTACCGATAAAAAAAAAAAAAGAAGTTACAAAAAGTCTCCTTTAATGTTTCAAGAGAAAGAGGCCAATATTGATTTTATTTTATTTGGGCACATTCTTCATTTAGTTTCTTGCAGAAATATTCCATTTCTAAAATGAAGCCTATAATGTTGGGGCGAAATTGACAGCCAAAGATTATGGTTAAAATAAACACAACATTATTAAAATTCTTCTGATGGCTATTACTGGTTTTCTTGCTTTGGCTTGTTGATGGAAATTGTCCTAAGTGAATTTGATGTTACATGTACAAAACCATTATTCCTGCTGCTAAATAGATTAATTCTCTCCTCACTGCATGCATCATCCTACAATACATTGGTTAATTGTCACTATCTCATAAGTAGAAAATCTAGTTATCAGAGGTTCTTAGTTTAGAATTTGCCTTTGACTCTTAGTGGCCAGCTCCAAGGTGGGGGTAGCATTTGCATAAATGGAGTATATCATAAGTATTATTTTAGCTGCCTTGTACCAGATTCTGATGTCATTCAAATATGGTTTATGATGGGACTTTTTTTTTACGTCAACTGGTTGGTCGAATAGATTTTTGTATGCTTTGAAGCCCAGAGAGTGCAATTCTGGATCTAATACCCATAAATTTTTTTCTCTGATACCATGTTTGTTTCTACTCTTATAAGTAGGGGATAGTGCTAATTGTTAAAATAATAAGGTTTTAAATGACTGATATATATTTCGAAACATGATTTGGTGAGCTAATTGTGATCAAAATATTGGTTTATTTTTCCATTGTCTCAATGCAGTAAAAAAATTTGAAATTGCATGGCATTCTTGTTAAATGGTCTCAAAATTGGAATTGGTACTTAAAATAGCTTAATACATATTTTCACATCTTTGCAATATATTTTTGTGATATGTACTCTAATGAGATCTGCTACTTTATGGTTGCAATATTCAGGATGGCCGTGTGAATGCTTTCTACTCAACTCCAACTATCTACACTAGAGAAAAATATATGTCCAATGAAAGTTGGCCTCTAAAGACAGATGACTTTTTCCCGTAAGTATGCTTGGATTGATAGCTAATATTTCTTAGCTGTTTAAGTGATATTTTGATTTCTGTATTAGGATGGTAAGATTTGGGACTTCTGTGAGCTAGATCTAAGTAAAGAAGGTAAATAAAAATATACATAAAAGTCATTACTTATGATTTGTAAGAAATCCTAGCAAATTATTTCAAACTAAATGAGGCATTGAACTTTGCTTCTATTTGAAAAATGAGAAGATCTTATGCAATATCTTAAATTACTAAACCCAGTTATTTTTCTTGCTTCACGAAGAGAGTGGAATGGAGAGTGGTGTTTCATGGGGTAAAGGGTATTGATATAAAGACATTCTTGTCAAGTGGTTTTAAAATGGGAATTATTCCTCAATTGTTCCTTTTTTGAAATTTACAACTTGGGTATCTTACCCAGTTCATAATCAAAGGAAAAGTGGAATGCCCACCACAGTTCAAGAATCTGACTCACATTTTTGTTAAAGGATGACACTTAACACTTTTCATCTCACCCATATGATTGCTAAAGGAGTGCATGACACCCACATAGTTTTGAGAAATGATTGCCAAATACAAGATTTAATGTGACTATTGTGTGTTATGCACATTCTTTGCAATGGAATCTAAGTCTTCAAGTGATGACTTTGAATTATTGCTTCAATATTTGTATATAACTGTCGTTGAAAAATATTCATCCAACCATGATTTAAGCATTTTGTTGAATTGAAGTGCAGATAAACCATAGTAACGAGACTCGGACTCGGCTCAGACTCGGCTAGGGTGACTCGACTCGGGACTCGGGGACTTGGGACTCGGACTCGGCGCAGACTCGGCAAAATGAAAAAAAGTTGAAAAAAACCTAGAAATTTAGAGATTTTTAAGGATTTAAAACTTGTTTCAAGCACCCTTTATTGAATACAACACAAATAAAAGCAAATTTGATCACATACACAAGTATACAACGATCACATAATTATAAAGTACACAAATTGTAGTTGCGTTGCTGAAGGAAATAGCATACTTAGATATATAAATTATAAAACTAGTCAAATGTATACAAAAGTCATGGAATATGAAATCCATAACATCAAATGTTCCATACAAATATGAAATATCAAAACAATAGCTATGACTATATGACTCTATGGCATAGTGGAGCCAACATCCTTCCTACGAAGGCGTCTAAGGCTCCTGGATGATGTTGCAGCTGCAGCCATAGTCTCTGCCTCTGTCTGAGTCTCCATGCCACTCTCGCCAACAGTAGCTATGTCTCCTCGTGCTCTAGCCTCCTCCTCAGCCATGGCTACAACCTCAACCTCTCTCTCTGCCTGGTCCACCCAATCAAGGTCCTCATCACTAAAGACTGCATCTGTAGCCTCAGTGGTCCACTCAGACTGTGGATCAACCTCATCTAGATTGATCGGGGTGTTGTCGTGGTCAAAAAGTTTCCTGTATCTGAGCTGAAGGTTGTAATGAACATAGACCAAGTCATTCATCCTCTCCACTGTCAATCTATTGCGCTTCTTGGAGTGTATGTGCTCAAACATACTCCAATTGCGCTCACAACCAGATGAACTGCATGGCTGGCTCAATAGACGAATGACAATATTTTGCAGGTTCTGTATATCAGAACCAAACAACCTCCACCAGCTAGAAAATTAAGCAGCGTCCTATTTCTCCTATCGGTCCAACCATCAGTCATGATGGTGCAACCAATCCTCCTCCACTGCTCACGCTGCTCCTCTAATTGTGCTTTCACATCTGCCACTTTTAGAGTCAAAAGTGGGCCCTTTAATTCATCTTCAGAAGGGGCTTTGAACCTCGGCCCACATATGGTTATGGCATCAACCATGTTTTGCCAAAAAGGTGACCTAAAACATGTCATAAATAAATTAATAAGTTACATAAGTATTGTAAAATGAAAAGTTTTAAGATTTTAACTGCACTAAATTTGAATTCGATAATGAGATACATCTAGATTCTAAAATAATAAATTTTAAAACAGTTAAACGAAAAAGAATTACCTGGCTACATGGAAGGGAATGGTGCAGTAGTAACAAAAGTCTGCAATTGTCTTTTTTGCTGCATCATGTACATCCTTGTTCCAACGCATGCTCTCAAGCGACGGTTGGGAACCAGGAGTAGTGCGTAGTACAAAATATGAGTCCACCCTAGATTTACAAACTCTAGGGCCAATAATACTGCCACTACCACTAGCACTAGTAGTACTAGCGCCACCAGCAGTAGGAGTATGCACAGGGATAGCTGGTGCAGAAGCAATACCACTAGCACAAGCACTAGCACTAGGACGGTATGGAGGCATGGAAGAAGCATCTCCAACAACACCAAGTCCATGTCCAACTCCCAAACTCATCAATTCATGCTTCTATTTTTTTTTCATTTCTTTTTGCAATTCAAAAGTTTCTAATTGCACATGCACTTCACGGACAGCCTTAGGAGGTGCTATAACGCAGCCCGTTGCATGATGGATGGGTATGCGTGCAATATGGTATTTTAATCTATTTACGCCTCCATGATATATTGTTTTGTAGTATTTACATTTTGCTTCTCCTTTTTTCATTCCGGGAAAGATTTCAGCATGTTTCCAAGCAGGGTCTTTTCTGCCTGGGGTTTGAGACATTGTGAAAATAATAATATGTTTTGATTTGCAAATGAATGTGGCTGCAATAACAAGTAGGGTTTATAAAATTATTTATATTGCAAGTAGGGTTTGTAAAAAAAAAATACAAACTAAAAAAAACAATGATTTTTCAAATTACAATGAATTATTTGTTAAAAAAACACAAAAAAAACCAATAAAAATCAAACTTACCTCTTATATTTGGCTTGGAATGCAATGCAAAATCCTCCCAATCACTGGTAACGAGCTCTCAATGCACCTCCTTGCTGTTATGAAGCTTCCCAAATGATATGTGGCCCTGTATTTGTCTTCAACAGCTTGCTGGTTGCCCTCTCTTCTCCTCCTATTTTTCCTCACAACTCTCTCTTCTCCTCCTATTTTGCCAAATGAATGAAATGAGGTTGCTTTTAGGGTTGGGGAGATAATATAAGACAAAAGAAAAAAAACTTAAACATCAAATTTTATGTTTTTTTTTCACTTTTTATGTTGTTGTCGCCGGCCGCATCTAGGGCTCGGGACTCTCCGAGAAGCGGCGAGTCTAGCTAGGACTTGGCAGGACTCGGCCGCATCCGCGTCTGGGTTCCCAAGACCCGGCCAGGTGTGCTCGGCTTGGGACTCGCCGAGTTTGGGCGAGTCCGGGCAAGTCTCGTAACTATGAGATAAACAATTAACAGTAGAAAAAATTAAAGATGCAAAACAAACGATTTTGAAATACACACAACACCAAGATTACGTGGTTCACCGTAAAGGCTACATCCACGGGAAGCAGGGGAAAACTCTGTTATTAATATCACTATTTTTTACACATACAACAACAAGCTTATTTCAGCTATGCAATACAATACTTATTACATTATCCATTTGGTTTTAATAAGCTTTTGAATGGAATACCAAAAGGCTGAAAAGAGGAAAGAAAATAAGTGAGTCCGTTGGACTTCACATAAACAACAATCTTCCACTTGAAGCCTAGCCACTGCCGCAAGTCTCAGAGATGTTTCCCCACTTCAGTCCTATTGTCACATCTTGACAATGCTGAGAGAAGCCCTACAAGACTCAAGATTCTCCCTTGAGACTACCTTCGTCAACACATCAGCCGGATCACCTTGGTATAGATCTTCTCAACTTTGAGTTTTCCCTCCTCATGAACACTCTAGATGAGGTGATATCACAACTCAATATGCTTAGTTCGATTGTGAAATACTGCATTCTTAGCCAAGTGAATAGCATTGTTGCTATCACACAAGAGAGTGAAAACATGTTGTTTGCATCCTGTTGATGGGTGTTTTATGACCACACCAACACAGAATAAAGTTTCCCAACGGTTACTCTATCCTCTCTTGAACAAAGTATTCTGCATGCTAAGATTGCTAGAAATATCATATATTCAACACCAAGGTTCCTTATGCAGCGGATAGTCTCAGTTGGCTTGATGTGATATGCTGGTTATTCCATGGGGACTTACACAATTGTTCGATCGAAAGAGAAGAACTTTGCAAGACACGAATGATTTACCGATGATGCTCAGGTTTCCTAAATTAACCGGGAAAATACTGAAAGTAAAAGGATAGGGATAGGGATTCTACTGTCTACTCCTAAATGTGGGATACGAAGATCAATTCTTGCAAAGCTTAAACCAAGTTCTACTTCGCCTCACTTTGGACAGCCTCTACAGAGCCGGTGCAATCTTACAGGGAAAATGAAAGATGTTCAAACTATGACCCAACATGCTAATACCATCACAACGATGCATACAACACAAGAACCATAATCGAAGTTAAGTGCAAAATGTTCCAGTTGACCACGCAAGGCGAACCCACTGTCAGTGAACTTGCTAGTGGTATGGATAAATAAAGCTTGCTCAAACTAAACAACGCATTCCACAACTACCAACTACTTGCATGAAATGAAACTTACTTTACTTTAATCTACTTTAAGATCCTAAGTGAATTGGAAAGACGAAAAAGCCTTGCTAGCTGCTCACAACAAAAGATGAAATCACCAAGCAATGAAAACTCTTTATATTATGAGAGTGTTCACAACAACTCCTTACAAAGTCTTCAAATGGAAAAACTTTCTTTCCTCTTCAATCTATGCTATGCTAACTTCTAAGCTACTCTCTATATGCTCTCTCTATTCTCTGACTTAACTCTAATTTTAATCTAATAATTTACAAATGAGGGGGGGGGGGTGCCCCTTTTATAGCTAGCTTAGCCCAACGGATGACTTAGATTTGATTACAATGAAGGGCTCAGATTGAGCCACATATGCCCTAATCAAGGCTTTGCCCTAAAAACTGCCACAAAGAGGAGTGGGGTAATAAATGAATGGAAGATTCTCCACTCCTCTGCAAAAATCATAATGAGCAATTAATTCCCATTACCATCTTCCAGAAGATCGTCGTCTAGCAAGGCGTTTCCGTTGTCCTCTCTGACTGCAAACTCGATCAATCAGGCCGACATTGCCTCAACCTCTTGAACTGAAATAGGTGGGATGTGGTTGAGCTGAAACTCAAGTACTGTGATTGTTTTCCCATGTCGAGTATAAGACTTTCTCCAAGCGACCAAGGCGTCCTGGGTGTTCTGAATAATGCCGAAGAAGGCTGAAATATTTTCAAAATCATCTTGAACAAACGATCTCACAGCCGAGAAGAAGGGAGCCATTTTATCCTTTAAGCCATCCGTAGTCATCTCCTCTGGAGTCAACCTCCTAGCAAATATAGCCTCCAGTGTGTTGAGGACTCCATCTAGAATATTGCCCATAGCCTTCCCGACTCTACCTGAATCCGCCCGTGCTGCATCAAGGAAACCACAGCCCATGACCACTGAAGAATACCAATAGGTGAAGTCATATCTGTCACCCTCTTGTATGACGCCTCCATCCACCAGGGTTTGCAAGGGCACATTCATCAAAGCCTCCAGACGAAGAACAATCTTAGTCTGATAGATTTGGGTCTCGCTCCAGGCCTGATCAACAATATCCATGCATGCCAAAACATCAGAGGCCTTCCGATAAGAATGAGCGAGGTCCTCCATGAACTTTTCCGTTTTCGTGTGAACATGGCCAACCCATTTGTCCACTTCCAATGCCATCTTCTTCAGATCCTCCAAGCCACTAACCGACTCCCTTGGAAGCTCTGCTGGGAGTTCAACTCCTGGATTCACTTGCTCACCTGGACGTGCAAGGTTCTGTACATACTCGATCAATGTCCTGTGCTCCTTCTTTAATTTCTTGTACTTTCCCTCTGTATGGAACAGTTTGTTTTTCAATGCCTGATAGGAGTTATCACACTCAATTATCTGGGCTCCTATGGGGCGACCCAACTCAATAGTGGTGATCACATAATTTTCTGGTCTTTCCTCATCTCGATCACACTCCTCCCTCGGGACAACAACTTGAAGTGTGTGAGAGCCGGATTCATCTGTTGAGATCTTTGAAAATTTCCTAGCCTTCTTCTTTTTTGGCGGTGTGCTAATCCTACTGAGGAATTCCTCCATTTCAACCGTTGGGTCTGTATCATCCTTAGGGTCCTTCCTCATTCTTTCTGTGAGCCAATCTGGCACTACCTTCTGTGGATTGCAAACGATGAGGGGTTCTTCTGTTGCTTCCTCCTCTCGCACCTCTTCTCTAACAACACTTTACTGAGGCTCGTCCACCTCCATTTGATGAATACCTTCCTCTGATACTTGATCCTCCTGCCTCGTGGTGTCTTCTTCTTCCAATGCCGTGTCAAGCATCTGCTGGAAATGATTATCAGTTGCCGTTTCCTCTTCTTCCTCCTGCTGGCTCTCCCCTCTGGGTGCGTTGACACTTAAGCTGTCTGACTCCCTGAGTGGTGGCTGATTTACTTCCTCGAACTCTTGCTCTTCGTTGGATTTACCTTTCTGGTTTCCAAACAGTGGAAGCTCCCACAGACTGAGTCTGTGATCGTGTGGGCGATGCCTGCTCTACCCTCTGAGGCATTGGCTGGGCCGACACTTCTCTTCGTGTTTTAACAACTTGGGCAATCTGCTTTCCTTTCCTTGTTGACGGTGGCCTTTGATCGCCCATGAGATTATAAGTAAGAGCAATCGACTTGCTTTTAAGCTGGATCATGTGCCTTTCAACCCAACTCCTCGTGAAAGTCAACACCGGTATGGAAAGTGTATCCAAGTCCGTGATTTCAGGCTCGGACCAATTTGGTGGTGGGACCAGTGTATTCATCACTGACTCATAGTCAGGCTGTATGATGTTGACATCTTCGTCCACCTGATCTGGAAATGACCTCACATTCTCTAATTAATTTCAAGGGTAGCCTGGTGAACATTCTCCTCCTGACTTCGACATCATCAACTACGTTAGCCCAAAAGTCCTCAACATGAGCCTTGTGCCTGTATTCCACATTTTG
Organism: Sequoiadendron giganteum; assembly: GCA_007115665.2. NCBI lineage: Eukaryota > Viridiplantae > Streptophyta > Pinopsida > Cupressales > Cupressaceae > Sequoiadendron > Sequoiadendron giganteum. The sequence continues at coordinate 629,057,080 of CM021107.1, forward strand.
CACCATCCGGATGTTGTTGTAAGGATCAAAATCTTGTCTGACAGTGTGGTATGTAAGGTGAAAGAATTGCAGCTCATCCTCAGCTTCTCTGGCTGCCTGCAAGGAAGGACAAACTTCACTTGAACTCCCCATGATGATAGGGAAGTCCAGTCCCTTTTTCCTCTTCTTCTTCTGAATTTTATCATAGGCAATGAGTTGCCTAGATACTTCTAACATTACTATTCGATCAGTGGGGTACCTCGGCAGTCTGTATGGATATGAGGTGAACCCCTGTAGCCTAATATATGTAAACTGTGGAAATTGGATGAGGCAATATCCGTATTATTCAATCAATGCTTGTGCATCCTTTGAAATTCTTTGCTGCCTTCTCCGCTGAAGAGTCCTTGCAATATGCATTGTGAATGCATCATTCACCCGTTTGTAGTTGGCAGTGTTGGTTAAATGCAATTGTGGACAAGCTTCGTAGATCTTGAACTGTTCAGGGCCACACCCAATTGGCTCCTTGTAAGTTATTCCTCTGTATTTGGTCATTCGAGCCAACATGTACACCACGTACGAGCTCATGTAGAATGTCTTCGTTCTCCTCAAGCTCCTGAACTGTTCATCTATGTTGTCACTTATCATTCTGGGCCAATCAACACACTCTTTCCCTTCCATTATGATCCCGATGTAGTAAAACATCCAAGGTTCGAAGATGAATGCTTGTGGACTTCCGTTCACCCGGCTAAGCATCATTATAAGATCACAGTATTCCTGCTTCACATCATCGGCAATAATCTGTTTCAGAAGCTTGGTGTGAGGAGGTTTAGGCCTTTGCATCCAGACTGTATTAATAACACCAGCACATCTCTCGAAAGTGGAGGCATATATTCTATCTGCTCTATCTTTCGTTTTGTATATCATCCTCTTAGAAGTGGGAATCCCAAATGCTTCTCCAATAGCATCAGACATGAAGTTGGCAAACAACTTGCCATCTGGAGAAACAATAGTCCTTCGTTCGGGCTTGTAACAATTTACGCACTCCATGATCAACTCCGGACATTGTATTGCTGGTGGAAAACCAACAGCTGCATAGATCCCACTCTTCATTATCTGGTGTGCTGTGACTGATGGTGGATGGCCTCCTAGCCCGTACATTCTCACTCTGAGTGCCCCCAGATTAAATGAACCAAGGTTGGTATTATTCAATCCTGCCAGCTTCGAAGCGAATTTTGACTCCGAAAGAAATGGCTTGGCGAGTTTCTTAATTACTGCCTGTCGGGACGCACTTGCCTTGCTCGCTTCAACATTTGCAGCTTTGCTTGTTCCTGTGACATCTCCTTTTCTTGCTTCAGCCATCTGCAAAATAAAATACGTTAGACTTCAGATAAAATCACCTCGAGATGGCTGCAATATGGAGTTAAATTCGAAAACAATATCCTTCAGCATAAAATTTTCTAACTCCAAACCTCAAACTTTTAAATTCTTTGAGCTTTAATACTTTCAGCAATGTGACTTCTGGCACTTTAAAGAAATTCGCACCAACTGGTTAATATCACTTTAGCACTTCAACTTTGAAAACTTTACTTCAGCTTCTCGATTCTCGACACTCAGAAAATTTCTCACCAGCAATACTTCAGCACTTTGATACTTCAGCTGGATACTTTCAACACTCAACTCTCAACACTTAGAAAAATAATCTCCAACAACAAGAATTTTCTTCCCCTTAGCAATCTCTCAACTTCACAAGCAAATTCTTCTCACTTCAACAAACTCTCAACTTCAAATGGTGAGAAAAAGTGAGAAACCCTGTTGCTTAAATAATTGTGCTAGAGAATCTTGCTAATTTGTGCGAGAGTCAATTTTAGCAGTTTCATTAATTCTCCACTCTCACTACTTAGAAATCTTCTAATTCTGGCGAAGTGGTGGGCGAGTTGTCAGCCAGCCGTCATAGCATTTTCCCAAAATGAAGATTCTTTCCTATGTAGAATTCAAAATTTTCCCTCCAAATTGCTAGTTAACACCTCGTTAATTAAATCATTCGCAAGGGAATCACTTTGATTTATTTTGAAAATTCCACTTCAATTTCTTGCAATGTTCAGTTAAATCCAACTCTTAAAATTTCATGGGGAAATTAAAATAATTTCCCACCCATTAAAATCTCCATCATTTAAATTTTTTATTTCCATTACATTCGCCTTAGACGATTTTAATCCTCTTGAAAATATTTCATCTAGTTGATTTAAAATCACTAGCCAGATCATTCCATCCTTGAAATTCAATCTTCCTCATAAAATAATCCAAGCAGTTTTTTAGAAAATATTTCCCTTTGAAAATAAAATTTCCCTTAGGAAAATAATTCGTAACTTCTCTAATTCATGGGTGCACTTTGAAGGGGTTCTTTTAATTTTTCACTTGACCCATGGAAAATATTTCAACACCTTGGGCGCATATGATAGTGTCAACTTCATTTAAATGCCTTTGAAAAATTCCACATCAATTCTTAATCTCTGGCGCACTTGGAGGGGTCAACTTTATTTTGTACATGCCTTAGAAAATTCTTTACTTCATTACCTAGCTTGGGCGCATATTGATGGGTCCACTTTTATTTTATCCATGCCTTGGACCAATTTCAAACATCAATTTTCATTGTGGGCGCATTCCACCCTCTAGCCATTCATGTCTTGTGTCTTGAACAAATCTAACCCACTTGACCTCCCTTGGCGCATATCACCTAGTGGCATCTTGCTTTTACCTTAGAAAATTTTCAACACATCCTCCTTTCAACCAAGGGCGCATTTGACCCCCCATGCTTTTGCCTTTGTGCCTTAGGCGTTTTTCTATCTTCATCCTAGCCAAGGGCGCATTTCGCCTAGTGAGGTTTTATTTCCTCTAGCTTTTATCTTTGCCACGCCTTAGAAATATTTCTCAACACCTTTTCTATGATAGGCGCATTTCATAGGGTCTACTTCTATTTCATGCCTTAGGCTTTATTTTTTTTTCTTTCTAATATTTCCATCACCTTGGGCGCATATGAGGAGTGGAGCTTTCGTTTTCTCATGCCTTAGTGAAATTTCGATGTGCCATGCTCCTTAATGACAAGGGCGCATTTGAGGGGTGGAGGTTCCATTTTATAACACTTAGAAACTTTCTTCAATGTTTCTTTCCTTGCTTGGGCTCATTTGACTAGGTCCACTTTCATTTTACTTGCCTTAGAAAATTCTCTAGGCATCATCACAAGGTGGGCGCATATGCTAGTATGAGCTTTTGTTTTCCATGCCTTAGGCATTTTTTCTCTTCTGGCAACCTTGGGCGCATTTAGCTAGGCGTGCTTCCTGTTGGCGGGTGTTTTATGACTGCACCAACACAGAATAAAGTTTCCAACGAATACTCTATCCTCTCTTGATCAAAGTGTCCCATATGCTCATATGCTAAGATTACATGAAAGATCATGCGTTCGATTCCAAGGTTCCTTATGCAAAGGGGATAGCCTCAGTTGGTTTGATGTGAATATGCTAGGTATTCCAAGGGGACTTACGTAATTGTTCAACTTCTTGAAGCAGATGAAAGATTTGACTATGACGCTCCGATTTCTAGACTAACCGGGAAAATGCTGAATTTAAAAGGGACAAGGGTAGGGATTCTAACTTCTACTCCTAAAGGTGGAATACAAGGATCAACTTTAACAAGCTTCGAACCAGACTTTGCTTTGCCTCCCTTCGGACAACTTCTACAAAATTGGTGCAATCTTCAAAGGATGAGAAAGGTGTTCAAACTGTGACACAACATGCACATACCATCACAACGATGCATATGGACATATGAGCCACAATCGAAGTTAAGTGCCAATACTCTAGTCGACCACGCAGGGCGAACTCACCATCAGCGAGCTTGCTAGTGGTATGGAGAAAGAAACTTGCTTAAATCAAACCACGCGTTCCACAACTAACAACTATTTGCATGAAATAAAAGTCTACTTTACTCTATCTACTTTGAATTGGAAAGACGAAAGGGCCTCGCTAGCTGCTCATAACAAAAGAAGGAATCACCAAGCAATGAAACTCTTTATATTATGAAAAGTGTTCACAACAACCGTTTACAAAACTTTCAAAGGGAAAGTTTTCTTTCCTTTCCAATCTAAGCTAACTTCTAACTATTCACTAAATGCCTCCTCTACTCTCTAGCTCAACTCTATCTCCGATTTCTTGTCTAACTATATCTTACAAATGAGGGGGGATACCCCTTTTATATCAAGCCCAGTCCAGTGGACGGCTTAGATTCGAATACAATGGAGGGCTCAGATTGAGCCACATATGCCCTGATTAAGGTTTTTGCCCTAAAAACCGCCACTGAGATGAGTGGGGCAATGAATGCACCGGAGATTCTCCACTCCCCTGCAGGAACCACTATCAACAATCAATGCACATCATCCCCTTCCAGAACTTCATCATCCAGAAGGGCATTTCCTTTCTCTTTTTCCCTGGCTGCAAAATCAATGAACCTGGTCAACATAGCCTCAACCTCCTGATCTGAAATGGGAGGGATATGATCCAACTGAAATTCCAATACTGTAACTGTTTGTCTATGCCGGGCACAAGATTTCGTCCAGGCAACTAGAGCATCCTGGGTATTCTGAATAATGCTGGAGAAGGTGGATGTGTTCTCGAAGTCATCCCGGACAAAGGCCTTCACCTCAGAAAAGAATGGTGCCAATCTACCCTTCAAACCATCTGCAGTCACCTCCTCAGAAGTCAGCCTCCTGGCAAAGATAGCCTCTAGTGTATTGAGGACTCCATCAAAAATGTTTGTCATGGCCTTTCTAACCCTGACCGAATCTGCCCGTGATGCATCATAGAATCCTCGGCCCGTGACTACCGAAGAGTACCAGCCGGCGAAGTCATACCTATCACCTTCCTGAATCACACCTCCCTCAACCAAAGCCTGTAGAGGTGTGTGCATCAAAGCTCCTAGGCGAAGAACCACTCTCGTTTGATAGATACGAGCCTCACCCCAAGCATGGTTAACTGCCTCTATCCTTGCTGTAATGACGGAGGCTTGCCGATATGCGTGTGCAAGATCCTACATAAACTTTTCTGTCTCAGCACGAACATTGGCAACCCACTTATCTGCCTCTTGTGCCATTCTTTTCAAATCTTCTAAGCCACTGATTGACTCTCTGGGAAATTTGCTGGGAGCTCAATTGCCGGATTTTCTTGCCCACAAGGACGGGACAAGTGTTGTAAATAGCCAATCAATTTTTTGTGCTCAACCTTCAATCTTTTGTATTTGCCCTCGATATGGAACAATCTGTCCTTGAGTGCTTTATATGAACTGTCGCACTCCTCAACCACATGTGCTCTAGTAGGGCGGCCAAGTTCCATAGTAGTGATCACATAGTTCTCCGGAACAGCCTCATCTCGATCACATTCTATCCTAGGCACGACCACGTGCAACGTCCGAGAGCCATCCTCATCAGTTGAATTTTTAGAGAACTTTCTGGCCTTCTTCTTTGTTGGAGGTGCACTGATCCTACTCAACAATTCTTCCATCTCAGTTGCTGGATCAGTCTCATCAACAGGATCATGTCTCATCCCGTCCCTTAGCCATTCTGGCACCTCTTGCCGTAAGTCTGAAATAACGAAGGGCTGCTCAATTCTGGCCTCTACCTCATGAACCTCTTCTATGCCTTCGTGTTGACGAGGCTCATCATCCTCTATAGGCTCGGTATCTCCAAATCTTTGGGCCTCTTGATCTGAAGTAGCATCATCCTCAAGAGCTACCTCAATCTCATGCTGAAATTGAGTATCAGTGGCCGTTCCTTCCTCTGTCTCCTGCTGATTTTCCTCTCTAGGCATGTTGATGATTTGGCCCATTGATTCTCTCCAAGGTGGTTGACTTGCCTCTTGTAATACCTGTTCTTCATTCAATTTTTCTCTTTGATCAACAAACAGTGACACTTCCTGCATACTCGGAGAATGTGCTTGTGATGGTGTATGTGTGGACTGCTCAATTCTTTGAGGTTAAGCCGGACTGGTTCTTTTCCTCGTGGCTCTGGAACTTGAGCAACCTGCCTTCCCTGCTTTGCAGCCGGTGATCTGTGATCTCGCATCGAATTGTAAGTAAGGGGGATTGATCTGCCTTTGAGTCGGTTTACACGCCTCTCCACCCAACTCTGTGTGAAAGTCAAGATTGGGATGTAAAGTGTATCCAAGTCTGTGATCTCTGGCTCTGACCAATCTGAGAGTGGGAGTGGCGTATCCCTCACTGTTTCATAATCGGCCTGTATCACATTTATATCCTCCTCAATCTGGTCTGGCACTGGGACAATCTCGCATTCCCTAATCATCTCCAACGGTATCCGTGAGAACATCCTCTTCCTAACTTCGGCCTCATCCACCACGCTTGCCCAGAAGTCCTCAATCTGTGCCTTATGCCTGAACTCCTCGGACAATATCTATCTGATATTCTTATGAGGGTCATAATGCTGTCTGCTGGTATGGTAGGAAAAGTGGAAGAACTGAAGCTCACTCTCCGCTTCCCTAGCTACCTGTAGTGATGGACAAATTTCATCCGAATTCCCCATGGTGATAGGGAATCCAAGTCCACCCTTCTTCTTCTTCTTTTGAATCTTATCATAGGCAATTAGTTGCCTAGATATTTTCAGCATCACAATTCTGTTGGTGGGATACCAGGGCAATCTGTACGGATAAGAGGAAAACCCTTGCAGCCTGATGTAAGTAAACTTTGGAAACTGGATAAACCAGCATCCAAACTTTTCAATCAGCTCTTGCGCCTCTTTGGATATTCTGTGATGCGTCCTTTGCTGCAAGGTCCTCGTTATGTGCATTGTGAAGGCGTCATTGACCCTCTTGTAATTGGAAGTGCTTGTCAAGTGTAACTACGGACAAGCTTCATGAATTTTAAACTGTTGAGAGCCACACCCAATCGGCTCCTTGTATGATATCCCTCTATACTTTGTCATTCGGGCCAGCATGTAAACAATATAGGAGCTCATGTAAAATGTTTTCGTTCTTCGTAGACTTTTGAGCTACTCATGTAGATTATCACTGATCATTAACGCCCAGTCCACGTGCTCTTTGACTTCCAGCACAAGGTTGATATAGTAAAACATCCAAGGTTCAAAGATGAACACTTGGGGGCACCCTCCAACTTTGCTCAGCATCATGATTAAGTCACAAAATTCCTGCCTTAAGTACTCTGAAATTATCTGCTTTGACAGCTTTGTTCGAGTTGGCTTAGGTTTGTTCATCCACCTGGAATTTATCAAGTCAGCACATCGATCAAATGTGGATGAGTACATTCTTTCAGCGCTCTCCCTCGTTTTGTAAATCATCTTCTCATGAGTTGGGATTCCAAATGCCTCTTCGATTGCTTCAGGTGTAAGGTTGGCCAACAACTTGCCATCCGGTGAAATGATAGTCCTCTGCTCCGTGTTGTAACAATTTGCACACTCCATAATCAGCTCCGGGCACCGGATTGCTGGTGGAAAACCAGCAGCTGCATAAAGTCCACTTCTGACAATGTTGTGCGAAGTGATCGACGGATGATGACCTCCAGTTCCCATTATTCGCCTTCTAAAAGTTTCCAAGTTGAATGAGCCAAGATTTGTGTCACTTAACTTGCCCAATTTCGAAGAAAACTTTGACTCTGGCAGGAAGGATTTGCTCAACTTCTTTATTACAGCCTGCCTTGATGTGCTTGGTCTGTTGGATGCAGCATGATTTCCTCTTCCTGCAACTCTTCTGCTTGTTTCAGCCATTCTGCAAAAATAAGAGGCAGGCATTAGAAAATAAGATTCTATAAAACAATAACATTTTGAGAGTGCCAACAGATTTTCGAAAAAAATAAAAAGGCTGCAACACTTCGACATTTCCAGCTGCAAACCTCAACGCCTTTATCACTTGGAAAGATTCGTTTGCAGCAATTTAGAAGTTTCAGCAACTTGAAACTCTTCCTTTTGAATTCGTACTTCATCACTTAAGAAGTTTTCTTCTCAAATTTGTACTTCTCAGCAACTTGAGAAGTTTCTCTTTGCAAACTTGCACTTCGGCAATTTCAAAACCTCTCTTCGTAAACTCACACCTTCAGCAACTTCAAGCCTTTGCCTCTGAAATTCGCACTTTCAGCCCCCTTTGGGAATATTTCCTCAACTTAGAATTTCTCAGCAACTTAGAAGTTTTCTTACAAGTTCGTACTTCAGCACTCTAAGAAATTCTTCTTTGCAAATTCGTATTTTTTCATCAACTTAGAACTTCTCAGCATTCAACAATTGGTGAGGAATATAAAAAGACTTAGAAGTCTTATAGCCAGGTCGAATTTTGGAAGAGGCTAAACATAGCAAACTTTTGAATTTCCATTTTCCGTCCTCTGCCAGTCGCAACACTTGTCACTCGGAGCATCGGAATATTTGACTTCTAGAACTTTTGAAAATTCATCACTCCTGCACAGGCCTGCTTCATCATGTTTGTATTTTAAAATATTAAATCAATCACTTCTTCATAAGCAATTTCATTTCCATCTAGCTAAGGAATTTAATTTCACCCTGCAAAATTATTCTAGTTATCCAGCTCAATTCACAAGCCAATGTATGTTTGTAAAAACATTCATCTCATTTGCCTTAGGGAAATTTTAATTTCGCCTAGGAAATTCACTAAAACAGGTGCCAGATAGAAATCTTTGTCAAAACAATGCAATCAAGGTTTGGAACAAGTTTAAATCATCTCCTAGTGGGAAATGTCCAATACCCAGAAGAAATTCCCCTTTAGAACTCATCATTTTCATGTGTATCCGGACGAAGGGGTACGTTTAATTTTTATTATTTTTGAAAAATAATAAAATTTGCTAAGGTCTGCTCATTTTTATTCCGGACACATTCCACACCCGTAATCTTCATTTTTCCTGCCTTGGCATTTTCCTTGATTTTCCTGAAGAGATTCTCCCTTGTTCATGGGCGCATTTCATCTTGCCTTTGGAAATTTCTAACTTCATCATCTCCTCTAGGCGTATTTCTCACCTTTACTTTGGAAAATGCCTTAGAAAAATTTAATTTCAATTCACCCATGAGGGGTGTGTTTTCATATATCAACTTCCATCTTAATCCCTTAGGCATTCCACGCCTAGACTTCTTTTATCAAATTCTCCACAAAGACAAGGGCGCATTTCCATGTGTTAACTTCCACCTAAGGGCACATATGAGGTGGTGTGAAGGAAATCCGCCAACACTTAGAAATATTTTAACATCTTGCTTGGGCGCGTTTCATGTGTCATGTAGGAACTTGAGGACGCATTTGAGGGGTGGTGAAGGAATTTCCACCACTTAGAATATTTTGCCAACTTCTTCATACCTTGTGGGTGCATTTGAGGCATGCAAGAGGAAATTGTGGGCGCATTTCACTAGTAAACCAAATTGTGTAAGGAAAACATCATCACCCCCTTCGCAACGGGAAACCCAAAATCCTTGACCATTCCAAACCCAAACCAAAACCACTTGAGCAGACAACTCAAGGGAAGAAGCACCAAACCAAAACGGAAACGGAAAATCGGAAAAGCAACCTAATCTAACTATGTACAAAGTAGGTCCCAGGAGGGAACCTATGCTTGGAAATAATGCTTAAGGAATTGCCCATTGATTGGCAATAGGATATCCTCTCTTGTCAGTGTCCTCAACTTGAATGCATTATCTCCCAGGATCTCATAAATTTGATAGGGGCCCAGCCACAACTTGTCGAACTTGTCATGATCAACCTTCCTTTCATGGGCTTTGTCCCAAAATAAAACCAAGTCAGAAATCCTAAAGGACTTGACCTTAGCTTGCTTGTCGAACCATCTTTTCACAACTCCTTGATGTTTATCCAAATTCTCCAATGCTTCATCTCTCTTCTCCTCCAAATGCATCAATTGGGACAACCTGGTTTGAACTCGGTCCTCTCCCTCGAGATATTCCTGAATAAATTGAAGAGTCGGGATCCTCAGTTGGACTGGGAAGACGGGGTCTTGTCCGTAAACCAAATGATAAGGAGATGTTCCCAAAGAAGTCTTCGTTCTATTCCTGTCTGCCCATAAAGCAAACCTCAGCTGGGTATTCTAATCCTTGGGGTTCTTATCTAGTAACTTCTTAATAGCATTCAGAAAATTCTTGTTCGTGGACTCTGCAAGTCCATTCCCCTGTGGATAATAATTGGAAGAGAATTTTAAAGTGATACCATACTCAAATGCCCAATTCGAAAACTTCAAGGATGAAAAAGCTGGACCATTGTCGCACACCAAAGCATGGGGGCATCCGAATCTTGTAATAATGTTTTCTTCAATAAACTTAATCACCACATCTGTTGTGCAAAGCTTAAGAGCTTGAGCCTCCGTCCACCTAGTGCAATAATCTGTTGCTATCAAAATGTACTTGTGTTGCGTCGAGGAAGGTGGATTGATCATCCCAATAAAATCTAATCCCCATTTAGCAAATGGCCTGACTTCAATCACTGGCTGTAAAGGCATTGCTGGATTCTTTCCTCTATCTGCAGCTTTCTGACAAATATGACAAGCCTTCACATGTTCGTAAGCATCCTTAAAGAGTGTAGGCCAATAATATCCAGCCCTTGAAATCTGATGAGCCGTGGCCAAACCACCTCCGTGACCTGTTGCAAATTTCTCATGAAAATGCTCCATGAGTTGCTAGGCTTCTTCTTTTCCTACACATCTTAAATAAATTCCTTCATGATTTCTTCTATAAAGCACTGACCCTTGAAGAATAAAACTCTGGCTCTTCATTCTTAGGGCTCTTTGTTGCACTGGATTCAAATGAGTAGGGCATCTGTGATTCAACAAATAATAAATTGTGTCATCGTACCATTCTCCCAGAGACACTTCCTCTAATACATATGTCTGTTGCACGAGTCCGAGTCCGGTCATTGCAATTTTTTGTGCCAGAGCTTGTCCTCAGACTAAATTCATAGGCTGTATCTTCATATCATATTCTTGCAAAGTGGCGATTCACTTGCCTCTTCTTTCTCCTAGTTCGTTTTGCATCAATAGTGTCTTCACTGTGGCATCTGGAACTATAGCATAAACTTTGCTTCTTAGGATGTAGTGCTTGAATTTCTTAACTGCCTTCACCAAAGCATAAGCCTGCTTCTCCACACTAGGATATCTCAACTTTGCGTCCTTCAAAGGTGCACTCATGAAAGCTATTGGATGCTCATCCTTTTCTTTAGTCCTTTAGGTCAATACCGCTGCACAAGTGTGTTCTGAAGCAAAAGAGTACAAATAGAATGGCTTGGAATAATCATGACTGACTAATACTGGAGCATCCACTATTGCTTGTTTGATTTCATCAAATGCTTTCCTAGTTTAAGGAGTCCAATCGACCTTCGCATTTTTCTTCAACATTTCATTCAATGGTCTGACAATCTCGGCAAACCCAGTTATAAACTTCCTCACAAAATTGATCTTGCCAAAGAATGATCTCAACTCTTTCTAGCTTCCTGGCAAACCAATCTTCGAAATTGCTTCAATACGGTCTGGGTCAATTGAGATGCCCTTTTTTGAAATAACATGCCCTAATAATCTCCCTTCAGTAACACTGAATACACACTTCTTTGAATTGAGAGAAATGCCATACGTTCTACATCTCTGAAAAATCTTTCTTAAATCTTCAATATGATCTTCTCTTCTTTTGGAAAACACAATCAGATCATCCATATATATAATTATGCATCTTCCAACTAAATCCCGGAAAGCAATGTCCATAGCCCGCTAAAATGTCGCTCCGACATTGATCAGGCCAAAAGGCATTCTTCTGTACGCAAAAGTTCCCCACTTTGTGGTGAAAGTTGTCTTCAACCTGTTTGCCTCTTCTACCATCACCTGGTTGTATCCGGAGTATCCATCTAGGAATGACATAATTTGGGAGCCATTAACGATCTGCAACACTTCATCCAATGAGGGCAAAGGATAATTATCCTTTCCAGATGCTCGGTTCAAATTGTGGAAATCAACGCATAACCTTATTTCACCATTCTTCTTTCTAATTGGAACTAGATTGGTGATCCACGTCGAGTGCCTTACCAGAAAGATAATCCTAGCTGAAAGAAGCTTTTTGACTTCTTGATAAATTAATGGTTCCAGTAGTGGGTTTACGGGCCTCTGCCTCTCTCTAAATGGTTTGCTTCTTGGTTTCAATGGGATTGTGTGTTTAATCAAGGAAGTGTCATGTTTTCAAATCTTCGTAGCCCCAGGCTACCACATCGGAGAATTCTTTCAATGCTTTTAAGATACCTTCTTTCTCTTTTGGGGTACAAACCTTACCAACAAAAACATTCTTTACTTGCTCATTGGTTCCCAAGTTGATTGCTTCACATTCATCCCCTTGAGTGCTCTGATTTCTGCTCAATTTGTCGGGATCAAACAGTCTTTCCAACTCAACCATACCTTTGGGGATAACATTCGTGTTTAAATTTAAGATCCCTTCAGTGTCAAACTCTACTTCTTTGGTTTCTTCTTCATCTATAATCTGTGCCTCGAACACTTCGGAGCATGTTAAGAACTCTAGAATCTGCTTATCATAATCGAACACTTGAAAATTCTTTATATTGTCAGGGATTGAAGGTGTAGAGATCAATTCCATTGTAAACTTCTTTAAACCCTCCATGGCCAAAGGTTCTAAGGAACTAGCTGCTTGCGCAAGAGAATTGGCAACTGGATTTCTGGATTTGTAAACCTGCTTGATGTTGAATGCATCGAAGCTCTCGATCAGGTCCTATCTCAAGAGGCCATTTAATTTTATCATACCAGGGAGTGTGAGGGAGTTTTGTGTGATCAATGGCTTTGGAATGTAAATGGAAAGAATCTCATCAAATGTCGGGAAACATATGAGAGTCTGTTGAATAGAGGATGTTAAAGAGTCTTCTTTAATTAACGATGATTGGTATACTCCAAGATATCGTGGTAATTAATCTGGATGAGCCTTGAAACATAAATCAAAGCCTTGGAGAAGGATTTTGCAGATGGTGACTAGACTTTGGAATTGTTGCATACAACATTCACTTACAGAGTTCATTCAAAGGAGTTCCAGCGCACCTTGGAAGAATATATTATTTTATTGAAGCTGAGCAAATTGATGAATATCGTTTCTTGCCCACTGCCAGAATGTGAACAGTCGTGGAAATAAAGCATCACTAGAGGCATCGTAGGAGTTGGAGATAATCGAAATAAATCTTCAGGCATCATGTATTTTGGGGGAGTCGATATGTGTGTTCTGCTGTTTCATCAAGGCTGCAAAGGAAGATTTAAATCGAGAAGTTCTTTGTCGGTTACTCCCAACAAATATTCCTTTAAGTGTAATTCTATACTCTGTTACCTAGCAACAAATCAAGTTCTGTTGATGCCATTTTTACTGTATGAGGACATTACATGGGTCGATAGCATAAAGGGAATCGATTCATATAATATTTGAAGTCCGTAAATATTGGAGCTGCTTTAATATTTCATTGAAAGACTTCTTCACTTCTAATATTTAATTCACCACTACTCATTCTTGAAGTGCTATCAGCTGGCGATATATGTTGTTTAGAAATGACCATTGAGTTTCCTTATAATTAATAACATGAGGAGTCGAGCAAATTTTAGAGAGCCGTCAATATCCACTTCAGAAAGAAATCGTGAATTTCTTAGGAGGTGTGATGATATCGTTTCCATTTGAGCCGCTAGCATAAAGTGGAGGAGTCGTGTGTAGTTCAGCTGCTCAAGTGGGACGCAGCTGGAAAAGGAATGCATCGATAAATTTGAATGGTCAAAGACCATATTCAAATTTACCTAGCCACCACCACAAATCCCAGTGTTAATGTATTATTGGGTCATTGCTAATACTGGGACATGGGCTTGTGATCAAGCTGTGAACCTGTAGAAGGAAGGGTGTGGACTGATCTGAGCGCAAGAGCAGTGAATTATATTGAGTGATGTGATTAGTATTTATCAGAATCAATAAAGAGATAAATATTTTATGCTTGTACCTTGAATAATTTTTTTTATGTAGCATTGGTCTGGATATTTCTCTTTGGGGTAGTTTGATTCTATGAACTACTAGTAATATCTCTAAAATGCTTTCAGGATAGACCGAGGAGCATAAGGATGATGAGAGATTGCATTCAAGGGAGGAAGAGCTTGATGCATCCTGTGAGGAAGTGACACAGGCTGAAGAATGGAGACATAACTTGCAGCCATGGCACTGAGTTGGTGGCAGATAACTTCACTGGAGACATCTGTCGAAGAGGAAGAACTTATACAGATTGCCATTGCGATCAGGTTCTTCAAAGAGGAGGAAATAACATTCAGAGGGAGTCTGAAAAACCAACAAAGGCAATTTTGGATGAGGAGGTCAGAAGGTTGATGTGAGTACTTGGAGCTTCAGAGAGAGTCACACCATCATGAAGATTTGTTGTAATGTATATTTCTCTGTGACGGAGAAGTATGAGGTGAAAGCCCTTGTAGTGTATATTTTTTTGTGACAGAGAAGTATGAGGTGAAAGCCCTTGTAGTGTATATTTTTCTTTGACGAACAAGTATGAGGTGAAAGCCCTTGTAGTGTATATTTCTCTGAGATGGAGAAGTATGAGGTGAAAGCCCTTGTAATGTATATTTCTTTGAGACAGAGAAGTATGAGGTGCGAGCCCTTGTTCATCTCTGAGACTGAGATGAGACGTTATGTTGAGAGACTCCATGACGACGTCACGTTGAGAGACTTCATTATGAACTCTTTGTACTTGTGTTTTTCCACACATGGGAGTAGCCATGGTGGACGTCATGTTGAGAGACTCCATGACGACATCATGTTGAGAGACTCCGTGATGGACACTTGTACATGTGTTTCTTTCCACACATGGGAGTAGCCATGGTGGACGTCATGTTGAGAGACTCCATGACGACATCACATTGAGAGACTCCGTGATGGATTCTTGTACATCTCTGAGACTGAGATGTGATTTTTCACAGTTGGGTGTAGCCACTGTGACAGTCATGTCGAGAGACTCCATGACGAGGATTACAGGAAAAATACCTCCCTAGCTAAGAGGGAGTGTTAATGTTTGTAGCTTAGGGAGATATTTTTCTCCTGAGTAAAAATTAAGATAATAAATAATTATCAAGGAAGGTCGGCCTTGTTAACAAATGATATTTTATATTTGTTATTTAAATCAAAGAGGCCGACCTAGATGAAAGGTTTCCTAGTTTGGTATATATACAAGGTGGTGTTCATTCATTCAATCATAAATTCAATTCACTTCATTCTCACCTCCAACAGAAGCTCGCCATTCCATTTGCAGCAGATCAGACTTCAAGGTGAAGCATATTTATTTGTACTTTGCATCAAGGAGTGATGCTATTATTCATTGTAATAATTCAGCCTTGAGTAAGGCCAGACTTGTAAGCAAATTTCTGTTCTTATTCATTCAATATATTGGAGATATATTTTGCTTGGTTTTTCTCCCTCAAGTAGGAAGGTTTTCCCAGGGTAAAAGTGTTGTGTTTATTGTTCATGTGTTGCATTTTTTGCTTTATGTTAAATCTGATCCTAAAACTAACACTTTGGTCAGCTTCCAAGTGTTTGAAGAAAATGTAATGCTACATCCTTGAGCATCAAGCTATCCTATGTCACTTCAAAATCATGTAGGATGAGAGAGAGAATCATGCTTAAACTTTTATGCTTGGCAGGTTGTCACTTCTAAGAATCATGTATATTGTCTTTGTTGGTTTTTCACATCATGTCTTAAAATCAATGAGAAAGGGGGAGATTGTTGCAAGTATGGATATGTTTGGTTGTGTTGTCATTAATGTTGACATTGATGTCAACAATGTACAGGCTATGGAAGTTGGTTTTTTCCAAGTTCTTTTGAGAAAATTTGAGAAATAATGAAAGTTGTGTTGATGTATGTTCTAAACGTGCTCCGATATTGTCCTTTGCATTTCTCTTGTGTTGAACCAATGCCTATGAAGATTTATAGGTGTGTTCACAAGCTAGAATGGATTATATATTCT